>BMAV01012627.1:241939-269501 GCA_019973955.1 Trichonephila inaurata madagascariensis
GAAAAGGAATATAAATAAGTAAAACTTTCTCTGAAATAAGTAAATTCTTCGCAAACACTGCCAAGGTTATTTTATTGCATTCCAAAGACTTCGGAATAATTTACTAGGTAGCAGTGCACGGAGAAGATTGTACTTAGAAAGACGTATATATACGTCCAGGACAATTAACTCTTTGGCTGAGTGAAACGTTTGTATACGACGGGGCACTTTAGAGTTCAAAGCTGTATTGTAGCCTTAGCGTCAAAGTATACTATTATTGAATTCAATACATTATTATTGTATAGATGGAGGTGGGTGCAATGAAAAACATGATTGAATATTGGGTCGCAAGTATTGAAAGTTTGAGAAGCAGTATTTTAAGGTAATGTATGATGTTATTTCAACAGCGATGTTGTGCAAGTGTATTACCATCATTTCAATAGAGTTATGTGTGTAACAGGAAAGGAAAATAGTGCTTGAGAGAGTTTGAGAGAGAGTTTTGAGGTTGTAATGAGTCGTGAGGTAGTTTGATAGTTGTAAAACAAAGTTATATTTGTTACTAAAGATTGAGAGTTAATTTTAGACCGTATCGTCATTACAGATTCATTTCTCATAACATGCATTTGAAATCATAAAAATGGAATAATTTAAAATTTTTTTTACTAATTACAATGCTGCTGCTTTTTTCAGTTTTATTTTTTGAAAATCAATATAAACAGTTATAAGTACTTATTTATTTGAGATAAGTTTCTAAAGTTCAATTTGCTTATTTGATGATGAGACTTTAGAATTAGGAAAAACAAACCATTCGTATTTTTTACTGACTTCCTGTTCTATTTAAAAGTTACGCTAATTATGTGATTTAAGATCGGATGTGCCTATTGGGATGATAATGATTTGTTGAATAATTTGAATTGTTTTTTTTTGTCTTTTTACCTGTAAGATTTCGAAATATGTGGAGGAGTTTACTCACAATGGTAAAAATTCCTTGTCATAAGAACTAATTAGAAATACCCGGACTGTTCATTAAGGCGAAAAATAAGTTGTGCAAATTGAATTCATAATTATATTTTATTAAGAAAAAGAAAATTTATTTTTTCCTACTGAAGTTTCACGTGCCAATTAGTTGAAGTTTTGCTAGCAGTTTTGTTTTCCGGGTTACCATTTTAACAACATAACAAAGAAATCAAAATTTAATTAAAGTTTTAAATGAATGAAGTTTTTTTTAACTTAAAATAATGCCAAATTAAAATATTTAAAAAGACTTAATCACTTAAAATCCATATATACTGAACGTTTAAATAATGGAAACGCTGTTTGTAGGAACACTTTTCCCATTTTTTTTAGTACAAGTGTTTCTCAAAATATTATTTCTTTCCTGAGAGCCTTTTTTTTTAAAAAAATAAAAATAAATAAATGTAGAATTTTTTTGTTATGAATTTCTTTTTAAAAGGTTTATCATTTACTCAAGTTATAGTTAATCTAAGAAACTGCAGTATTTTCGTAATAAAAAAATCAACTTCAAATAAAAATAATGTAGACTAAATGCCCATTCATATTGTTTTGAAGACTTTGTAAATGATTAACATAAACCAAGTCTAAGTTTCAATTATGCAAAAATTGTGTCTTATTAGAAATGGT
This sequence comes from Trichonephila inaurata madagascariensis, assembly GCA_019973955.1. Classification (NCBI taxonomy): domain Eukaryota; kingdom Metazoa; phylum Arthropoda; class Arachnida; order Araneae; family Nephilidae; genus Trichonephila; species Trichonephila inaurata. The sequence goes on from BMAV01012627.1 coordinate 243,560, forward strand.
TTACTCTGGCACTACTCCAATTCTGTAATTCAATTTAATTTTCATTCAGATTTATATTCATAAGATATTACACCTATAACAAAATGCAAACATCAATACTTACTTATTCTACGGAAGTTTTTATTTCTATAATGTAAAAGAGTCTCTCAAATATCAAAGGCTGAATTTATTGATTTTCATCATGAAAAATAAATGAAAGAAAAACTGTGATAGTTATTATTGTACTTCTGTTAATTTCTTAGATCGGAGAATCTTGAAGAAATATTCGATATCGCGGATATGATATTAAATAGTAAATGTATGCGTATAACATTATGGATATGTATTTTATTGTTCCTTAAATTATGAAATTTTGTAAAAGCATGTCTAATACTGAACATAAAACATCTAAATGGAGATAGAAACAGAATATATTTATGAAATTTGATAGATATTGTGAGAATTTAATTCATTTTTGATGGATATCTTTGATTTAAAGATATACTAATCATACAAAATTGGGCTATTGCAAATAATCTTATTATTAATTTGAAATCATTCAACATAAGAATACCTACACTATAAAAAATATTTCACTTCATAAATGGAACAATCACACTTAATGGCGCTCTTTTGCTTCAATAACCTACCTTTATAACTGTGATTTTATCCAATTCCATCAGTTCTACAATTTCCATTGATCCTATTTGTTAAACTTGTATACACAAACATGCAAAATGCTTAAGTATTTTTTTCGTAAACATTATATTTGTAGTTTATAATGGTACTGTGTTAACATGCAACAAAAATAACACATGCAAGCACAAAAATATACATTAAACACAAAGTGAAGATCAGTGGCGTACCGAAGAAGAGCCCCCTTTCAAAATCAAGTTTTGGGTGTAATATTTTATAAATTGGTTCAATTAGTACTTGGCGTCAGAAAGACATTGCCCTCTCCAATCCCCTCCCCCACCTTCGCGATGCGGGGGTGAACGTTACGCCACTGGTGAAGATGTTTTATATTTCTGCATAATATCTTCAGTAGCATTATTAGTTTTTATAAATAAAAAAATGGAAAATCATCTCATTAATGTTTAAAGAACACAGAAAATATATTCTCAAAAACAGATTGCTCGTAATGGAAACACGAGTTGTGTAATTAAAGAAAGACCAGTATTTGTACGTTTTTTAATTAAACAGTTATAATTAAAAGTAATTATTAGTTTTGGAGTAATCGTTTTTACACACGTCAGTTATTGCGAAAGTCATTCAGCTTCTGCCAAATGTTACATATGACCGGTAGAGGGCGCACACAGGCGTCAACACATACTTAAAGAACGTATTCGGCAAATAATGTTTTATTTTACTACATAAAATTGAAACTTTTTAGTTTGATGGATATTCTACATGAAAAATGTGTTTATTGTTCGTACTTTATTAACTTCAATGAAGTAATTTGCATTTCGATATGAAGCTTGTGTTGCGAGCCATATTTTAGTTATGAGAATAATAATGGATGAAATTTATTAAAGTCGTAAGATCAAAATTATAAAATCTGAAACAAAAAATGAAAATTCCTTCGTAAATGTCAAGAATACCCTCTGTAAAACTGAGTGTTATTTAAATAGAGAGGAAATATTTCAAAATTGATGAAAATTTTGATAAATTTGCTACATATAAATCATGATGTGTTTTGACTTTTGGAACATGTTTTTAATAACAGTTCCAAATTAAGAGCTTATAAATTTTTTTAACTAATAATTAATCCAACGTTTTTTAACTTGAACCCACAATGGGGCGTAACAAAAACAACCTGATTTTATTGAATTTTTCTTCGAGCTTTCTTAAGGCACTAAATAACACAGAGCAAAGTCGACCCTAAATAATACATGGAAGACCAAAATAATAACAAAGCAGTTGATGACAAATGACAACGTAAGATGTATACCATCCCTTCGAGTAACAAAAATCAATACGATTGTTTACGTTTCAAAATAATTTTTTTCTTTTTAAACATCTCTGTTGAAAGTGAATGGATCTCAAAAGTACTTTTTGACGCCCCCCTTTCCATTAATTCTGTCGAACAAATCTTTTCATTTTAACACGTGTTGAGACATTGGTTCCGCGATTTTAGCGCATTTTTCTTTCCTAAGATGACAGAAACATTTTTTTAATCCTCATAAAATCTGCTGACGGCGCCTCTAGTCTGATGTTGACATTATTAGCACGAAGCAAAACTAGTGCCGGATTGCTTAACAATTTATGAATCAAGTTTCAAACTGCCCATCACAGCAAGACAGGCACTTAATTTTCAAATTACGTATTGGGAGATTTGTGAATAACAGTGGGAGGCTGACGGAGTGAAAGAGTGAAGCGATCTTGTGAATATTTTGTGTCTCAACAAGTCGGGAAGAAATTAATTTTTTGAGTGGCTGTTATTCAATTCCTACTATTAGCTCACAATTTCTATATATTTATTTATTTATCTTGGTGGAATTTTCAATCGTTAATAAAATACATTTTAAAGCGCTCAATTGAGCTGAAATTTTATTTATAGGGTTATTTTGGATGACAATACAATAGTATAATAATAATTAATAAGAATTAATTGATTAAAACTAATTATTTAAACAATTACAAATACACACAACCACGTTGGCATCATTTTGGGCGATTTGACCATTTTGGCGACTTGTGTCAAAACTTGAAAAGGTTTTTTCCTCACGTGTTAAAGTATTTAGTTGAACTGAAATTTATATACACAATTGTTTTGGATGACAATACGGTACTTAATGATAATTAATAACAACTTAATGTTGTGATTTTGTCATATGTATATACATATATTTATATTAATTGTAACTATTTAATAAAAAGTAGCTAAAATAAAAATCTTGTTTGTTGATCTAAGTAGGAATTGGCTTAAAAAATTTTTTTTTTATATTACTTGTTTTTATATATATTTATATTCTAAGCTTCATATCACTAAATAAAATGATATTTGTTTTTTACCGTCGGTACTAACTGTCAAAATCCTCTTGAATCGTAATTAAGATAAAGTGAATTTAAATTAGCATACAAGTGTTCTTTATGGTACCGATAGCTGAAGTGATATGCAGAATTAAAAAAAAACTATTGTATATGAAATGTTCAAGGCTATTTAAAATTACTAAAGGGAAAAAAAAACGTATAATAATAGAAGATTTGTTTTATTCTTAAAAGTAGCATTTAACAAAATAGCTTTGCTAATATCTAATATCTGCATAAAATTAAAACTTGGAAGAATACTGATTTTGTTCTTAAGTAAAATACAACCTCTATGTGAATATAATTGCTAGAAATGCATTATTTATTAGAATAGTCTTTTTATCTAGTTAGTAATAAATTAACATTTATGTGTTACATAAAATGTGTCTGATTTTATCCCATGAAATAATGTTTGGAGTAATTTGTTTCCTTTACATTTGTTCTAATTTTGTCTATTTGCAAAAGAAAGAAAGCTTGCAATAATTTGAAATTGCACTTAATAATTTAAGTTTTTATGCATATCTTTTGTGCAGATATTGATATCCGGTTTTAACCTTTTTAACTACTGATAATTATGTTCGCAATTTCACATAAAACAAAAAATTCCTTTTGGAAAGCATCGATATTAATTCAAGTAATTCTTTAAGTATTTCTTTGTGGTTATCTAAAGTTATACCTTTAATTCGAAATTGAATTGAAACACAATGAATTTAACTTCACTACTTTTATATAAATTTATAATGGCTTAGAGCTTAACACTGAATGAAATATTATTTCACGTAATAACAATACAGAATATTAAGTGAAAAGGTGAATATCTTTAGTTCAGAAACTATTCTTTTGCTTTAAAAACTTTTGTTCGGTTGTTTTTAGATTGGTCACAATACTGAACAAACGATTTTAATGAATGTTTTTCGAAAATAATTTAAAAAACAGCATTAAAATATTTCTTTCAGAAATGCTTAATATTTATTATAGTTTTAAATATTGGGAAATAGGTCTACCTTTATATATTGAATAAAATTAAGTGCGTCACACATACTTTAAAGGAATTTCTTTGACTTTCAGATAGTTATAAGGAACGGGCCACCCCATTAGTTAATGTTTGGGAGTTAGAATGGAGATCAGCCATAAAAAGAACAAATATAATTTATTAATCCTTTAATAAATCTCAACAACCCTGGTTAGTAAATGCACACTACTATAAAGTATAGGAGCAACTACACGGAAGAAAAGATACTTAGTAACTTATAACGATTTAATTAACTTACGTTTAGCACTCTTTGATTACTTACGGTTTGAATTACCCTGTTCCTTTTGCAACTATTCGACTTCATATCGTATTTTAAGCCTAATGAAACTTATTGACTAAATCGTCAATTCTCAATCTTAAATATTAAGTAATTAAACGTCGACTCACAATCTCGACTACCTTTCCACTACTTTAAGTTAATCGCTAACTTCTCTCTCCATATCGTACTTAAACGTTAATGCTTAAATATAAGCCTTTATTTACATAGGCCACAGCTTCTTTTTCGGGAGATAGTTTTTAATAGAGAGAGAGAGAGAGCAACATTTAAAAGAAGTAAATTTCCCCAAGAGGATTAGTGAGAGGTTCGCGGATAGACCCGTTACATAGTTTAACAAATGATTATTGGTTTCGTTAAAGCAAACTGTAGAATATGCTTCAGCTTTTGTATAGTTTGTAAGCGTTTAAAGTGAATCAAAGTAATAACATTATTTGAAGTTGACGAATTAATTGCTTCCCTTACAAAATTAAAAAATCATCAGATTTTTAAATTTTATTATTAAATACAAGGAAACAAAACAAAGTATGTAGGTTTTCAGTCGAATTTTAATTTTTTACAAGCATAAATGCTTTCAGTTTTAATATTAGTTTACTATCTCGGGTTATCTTGAGCAAATAAAAAAATTGAAATATTAGTCTTTGTATTATAGTTTTTGAATCAAGGGACAACATAAAGTGATACCTGACATTTTGTACACTGGTATCTGATCTCTTTTCTTACTAACTTACCTCTGGAATATTGTTTTACGGGAGCCCAGAGTACAGTGTCTCGTTGGATTTGATTTTTTTTCAGTAGCAGGAATAACATCTGGAAAATGTGCCTTGAGGTTAACCTGAGTGGGGAAGTATTAATTCTAGGTGTTCCTGATATGACAGAAAACTCATCACGATGATTTTCTGAAACTATTTTGTCAATTAGTTCCATTTTAAATTGCTTAGGTGATTGTGAACCTCCTGATTTACAGTACAAAATGTATAGGCTACATACAGAAGTATCACTTCCGCTATTTTCAATATCCACCTCTTCATAATCACTATCTAAAAAATCATCGCTTTCGCTACCTTGCACCATCGCCATTATTTTACTTTTTTTCACACACAACGTAACTATCCTTCTTTATACATTACTAATCCACAGCCTGACGTGTACTAAATAATAAGGAAACCACGTGACCTGTATGGCTAAACCACCAAAACTTTGCAAACTGCCAATCAAAGCTGAATATTTCCTTACATTTCCTCCAGGGTGAGTAAAATCGTGATAAAACAAATCGTACTGACAAATTCTGCTTCACCCGAATTTTCTCGGGATAATAATTAACTGAAATATATACAAACCGCGATAACTCGGGATAACCAGGCAAGCGATTAAATTGCAATGAGTTTGAATCTTAGCTGAGCGAGATTACGGTAACCTTGTACATCTGGTTCTGATCACAAACTAATTCGAAACAATAGTTCAATTGAGTAGTTGATTTGATTTTTCCTAGATCTTCTTGTGGAATAGTGTAAATTGTAGCTAGTTACTCTCAATTGAAATAAGTGACACGGTGTGAAAGCTGGGTAAATGAAAAGATTTCTTTTTTGATAGAGATTCAAAATCGTGAGATTGGTCACCAACAACCATTGTATTGTTGTAGTGTGATGATGCAATCTAAATTCAAGCAAATCGTACATTTGATATTGTATTACTTCCAAATAAAATGATACACACACCTTAAAAAGTTAAAGTTAGAGACTGCATTTCAGTTTACTACTGCATTTCTGTATTAGTAGCAATTTCTTACGATTTCAAGGATTGATAATTCTAAGCCATAGGTCCTCAACGTGGGCGATAACACCCCCTTGTGGGCGTTGGAGGCTTTCAGCTGGACAGTAAAAGACCCAGAATAAGTTAGGGAGTTTTGAGATGGTATAGAGGGACATGGGCAGATTAACGAAATATAGTATGACAAGAACTAAAATACACGCTGATTATGTACTAAAAAAAGTAAACTTTCAAACTGGCTACCTTATGTTGATTGTATGTATTTAAAATTATATATTCGTGACACAATAGCTATTTTAGATTTGCAAGTAAAAAACAATGGGGCTTTAGAAAAAAAAAACTTAATTAAAAATATATTCTATTAGTAATACATATTTAAAAAAAATTCCATTTGTGTTTTCACCATACATTATGTACGCTCGTATTTCCCTGGAGTGGGAAGGGGGCGGTAGCGAAATATTCACCAGAAAAGGGAACGCCAGTTCAAAAAAGGTTGGAAACTTATGTGTTGTTGTTGTTGGGGCTAACGCCACCTGTCTGACGTAGTCAGAACGAGGCCCACGAAATCGTGGCAAATGGGCTAGAAGAACGCCCTGTCGTCGGCCTAGGCCTTGAGCATTATACAGATGACAGTACGAATTCGCTCGGTGAAATTCCCCGAAGGGACGATAGATGGCGACACTACCTATCTCCACCTCCACAATTTCGGCATGGAACTGAAAGGGAGAGAAATATTCTCCAGTCCCCTGCACTCGTGATTCAGCCCACAAGACTTTCGGACCCACTGATTTAACGAGCACGTACTCCGCGTGTACTCGGAGGGTATTTGGTGGCATCGAGCATCAAACCCAGGCCTTCTGGTCTGGAGTCCGGTGCTCTAACCACTAGGCTACCCACGGCCGGAAGCTTATGTTCTAAGCCCTAATACTTTTCACTGAACATTGATTTTCTAACAAGTAATATTTATGGCAGAGAATAAAAAGTTCATTTTTGAAAATTAAATCATTTGTTTGAAAATATATTCTTTGAAAACTTTTCAAGCCGAAAAAAATGCGAATAAAAACTATTTTAATTTTATTCATTACAAAATTAATTTTGTAGAAATTTTTACTGGCGTGTTAGGAAATTAGGTTAACTATATAAATATGTGTTTCACGAACATTCAACTGACATCAATTTGTACCAGTCCGTCACAAACTTATACAGAAAGGCAAATCTACTAAGTTATTGAAAAATTAACAAGTTATATTCTACACATTTTCTATTTATTTTATTGAACAAAAAAGATTTAAAAAAAAAAAAACTTTTGAAATCAAAAGCATATCAACACTGTTAATAAAGCAAATACTTCACATCTATTTAATTACGTTTAATGTGCGTACTATAAATTCTTCAACATAATCTTCGGTTCGTGTTTAATGAGCTGAGACTTTAATGGATAGTTTTCAAAGCAATTAAGGTGGCGCTTCAAATAAGGATCCGCGAGATAATTCCAGTAAGGAGAGTGAGAGAACTCCTTACATTGATCATTTGTTTAGAATCTCTCTATTTTATCGAGGGGTCGACACTTATAAGGTTAATCATGTGCTATTGTCTTGTTGACAGCTAACTGAGCTGAAGTATTCTGGTCTCTTATGAATTGTTCATAACATAGCTTTTAATTATTAAAATGTTTATTTCATTATGAAAAAAATTGACTTTTATTAAGGCAGTGTTTCTCAAACTGTGGGACGCATCACTCTAAGGGGACGAGAGCATATTGAAAAGTCGAAAGCAAAAAGGTTATTTAAAAAAAATATAATAATTAACTGAAAGTAAACAAACAAATATATTCTGACATAATAAAAAATAAAATAACATTTACACTGATATAATGCACTTATAAATATATCAGTATATTGCGCAATATAATTTTTAATTAATTCAGCGTTTCTCAAACTGTGGGGCGTGCTCCCCTTGGGGGCCGTGCCAACTCTGCGAGGGGGGCTCGAGCATATTGAAAAGTTGAAAACAAAATTTTATTTAATTAATTTTTTTTTTACCTTTAGTAAATTAATAAATACATTCTGATACAATAATAAATAAAATACACATTTGCACTCATATATTACACTTATAAATGTATGTGCTACACAATGTAATTGATAATTAATTTAATAGTACAAAGTTAAGAATAAGTTTAATAATTACCAGTGACCCCATGAGCTTGTCATATATAAAATTACACCCAAAAATTAACACTTATCTTGATAATTTTTGTACTGTTTATAATTAATCCCTTAACTGCCGATTAAAAATTACGCGATTCGCTTTCCGATGCCAACTGTTTTCCACGTAGGCGCGCGTATGCGATGTATTGGGGGGAGGGGGAAGGAAGGAATAGAGAAACAAATAATCTAAAATAAGTAAATCCTTCGCAAACACTGTAAATATCCTTTTATTGCATTCCAAAACCTTCGGAATAATTTTATGGATAGTAGTGCGCAGAAAAGATCGTACTTCGGAAAGACGTATATATACGTCTGGGGAAATGAACGCTTTGGCTGAGCGAGAAGTTTATACACGCCAGTGGCCCTTAAGAGGTTAAAGTCGTTTTGAAGCTTTATTGAATTAAATACATTGTTATTGTATGAGGAGGGGCGATGAAAATTGTGATTGAATTTTGGGTCGTGAATATTGAAACTTTTTGAGAAGCACTAAATTAATTTAACAATGCTAAGTTAAGGTTGCGAATGGTTTTATTTTCTTTCAGCAACTAATATAGCACACTATACCCTCGATGTTTCACCACCAACACAACATGACCTTCTTCTGATGCACAACAGCTTTGGATGTGGATGGTAGTGTCTCCCCTTTGTAAACATATGCTTATTTTCTTACCACGTGTTTGTGCACTATCGTTTTTCAATTCCTACTATTAGCTCACACTATCTATATATTTATTTATTTACCTTGGGGGAATTTTCAATCGTTAATAAAATACATTTTTAAAGCACTCTATTGAGCTGAAATTTTATATACATGATTATTTTTGATGGCAATACAGTAATTTAATTATAATTAATAAAAATTAATTGATTAAAACTTATCATTCAAGGAATTACAAATACAGCCCCGTTGGAATCATTTTTGGCGAATTGTGTGTGAAAACTTGAAAAGGTTTTTTTCCCCTCACATTTTAAGGTATCCGACTACGTTCGGAACCATGATTTAAAAAAAAACCGCATAAATTTATAATTTTCATGATATTTAGTGTCACTTAGATTAGAATACATGTATAAAATTGTTTTAAGGACATTTTGACAAAAAATATTATTTAAATACAATATTTTGGCAAAAAATTAACTTAGAATAACCTTTTTTTTTCAAATGTTCTCCTTTTGTAAAAAATGTTTCTATTGTATTAATATTTTGCCTGTATATAGCTCAGACCTCTGTACAGAGGCTCAACTATGATTTTTGAAAAATTCACATTATTTTCAGAGTTACAACCATTTGAAATAATTATTGGTGTATTTTCTTAAAATTTCTCCCTTCTGTTTTCGTAAAACATGGATAAGCCGACTTCCCAGTTATGCGTTTCAAAAATTCTAGTTGAGCCTCTGTACAGAGGTCTGAGCTATATACAGAAAAAATATTAATACAATAGAAGCATTTTTTTACAGAAGGAGAACATTTAGGAAAAAGGTTATTCTAAGATAATTTTTTGCCAAAATACTGTATTTAAATAACTATATTTTTGTCATAATGTCCTTAAAACAATTTTATACATGTATTCTAACCTAAGTGACACTAAATATCATGAAAATTATACATTTGTGCACTTTTTAAAATCGTGGTTCAGAACGTAGTTGGTTACCTTAAAGTGCTTATTTGAGCTGAAATTTTCTATACACTATTTGTTTGCGTAAGAATACGATAATTTAATTATAACTAATTAAAATTAATTGACTGAAACTAATATTTTAAGAAATTACAGATACAGCCACTTTGGTTTCATTTTTAGCGACTTGGGTCAAAATTTTATAAGATTTTTTTCCCTCACGTTTTAAAGCATTCAGTTGAACCACTGGCGTAGCTGGCTCTGAAGGAACCCTGTATCATAAATAATTCCTTTAGGACCCTTTTTTAGAAATGGAAGCCTTGTTAGTGAGACTGTCGTTACATATGTTGGGGTCCCTGTAGCTTGGGATCCCCGTATCATTGATACGGCGGTAGCTACGCCCCTGAGTGGAACTAAAATTTTATATACACGATTGTTTTTGATGACAATACGATACCTTAATGATAGTTAATAAAAATTAATTACCACTTAATGTTGTGATTCTGTCCTATGTATATACGTATTTTTATTAATTGTAGCTATTTAATAAAAAGTAGCTAAAATATAAAATTTTTCTTTGTTGAGCTAACTAGGAATTGACTTAAAAAATTTATTTTTTATTTTACCTGTTTTCGCCTAATTCGTGAGGAAAACAAACGGAGAGTTTGGGCACAAAACCAAGCCTTTTAACGCCTTCCAAAGCTGTAGTCTGATAAATTCCAAGCTTATATCCTATTTTCATGGAAGTTAACGTGAGATACTGCGTAGCACTACGTCACTGGCGTCAGATGGTCTTCCTGATTTGGTTTAATCTTTCAAAGGAAAATCACCCAAGCAAAATTTCACTAGCCATCTTCGGCATGTTCGAACTCTGTTACTGATTTTCTCCAAAAACGTCGCGCACTAGTTCCTTTTCCCCTCCATCGCATTATTCTCTCTTTGAGACTCAAACTACATACAATGTTTTAAGTGCTCGTTTTCTTCACTCATGTTGACAAATTTACTAATTTAACAAACAATATAAGTTTTTCTTTAAAGTCAATTCCGACTTAGATCAACAAAGATAAATTTTATTTTAGATACTTTTTATTAAATAGTTACAATTAATATAAATAAGTATATACTTGTAAGGATAATTAAATTAGATTAAAAATTAAATTCCCTATCTAGCAATTCACTTTTATATTTTCTCCTCACCTCTTCAAGTATAAAACTAATCATCCATTTATTTCTTCCGAACATATGGCCTAGCCAATAAACATGTCTAATTCCAGATCGTTATATTTAATAGCCCTATATGTCAGCATTAACTTTCAAGAGCACTCATGAACGCTGCGATCGGTGTTTAAGTGTTTAACCCACTTAAGATTTTTCGGTGGTGTTCTTTTTTCTCTCTGCTTCGTGCGTCAGAAGAGATGTACTCATTCTAGAATAAAGACCTTTTTAAAAACTAAGTCTGTTTCTGACTTCAAATCATGTCATACATATGATAGAATCACAACATTAATTGGTAATTACTTCTTATTAATTATCATTAAAGTATCGTATTGTCATCCAAAACATTTGTGTATATAAAATTTCAGTTCAACTGAATGCTCTAAAACGTTAGAAAAAAAACCTTTTCAAGTCTTGACACAAGTCGCCAAAAGGGTCCCTAAGTCGCCAAAAATGATGCCAACGTGGCTGTATTTGTAATTCTTTGAATAATTAATTTTAATCCATTCATTTTTATTAATTATATTTAAATTACTGTATTGCCATTCAAAATAGTTATGTATATAAAATTTCAGCTCAATTGAGTGCTTTAAAATGTATTTTATTAACGATTAAAAATTCCACCAAGATAAATAAATAAATATATAGAAAGTGTAGCTAATAGAGTAGGAATTGAAAAAAAAAGAAAAAAAAAAAAACTAATCAAACTGCAAGTAAATGTGCTTAACTCATCGATAGCATACTAATCTAACGAGTCGGATCCGAAATTTTGCCAAAGATCAACAACACATAATATTGCTTGAGTTCAAAGACGATAGAAATTTCCGATAGAATAGACTCATTCTTAGACTCAAAAAGCTTGATATTTATTGCATTTCATAATCTGATATACTCCTAAAACTGGAAAATGATCCGCCATTTCTTGTAGCATGTGAAAGATCCATTTTACTCCGGTTAATACTTATATTATGAGAACTTTCATTTCAGAAATCGTAATGCTTTTATAAAACTGCCAAGTAACTTATTTGTAATAATTAGTTTTTCACCCAAAATTTTATTTTCAGTTATTAATATTTTTAATTAAATAAATATTGACTTTTGATGAAGTAAAGAATTATTTAATCTGTGCTTTTATGAGTTTGGATGATTATGGTCTCTTTCTATATATAATAAAAATTAGTAGTACTTCACAGAAATATCAGTTATTTTGTTTATGAAGGCAAATTTATTGCATAAAATTCAACTCTTATATATTTTATGGATAATTTTTTTTAGTTTTTGATATAATACTTTTTTAATAAGAATAATACGATTTTAGGAAGGCTATATTTTTCTATATAATTTAAAATTTGTAACAAATATAATTTAGATGAATTAGAAAAAATATTCCTAAATTAGATATATAAGTGCACGTAATTTCGATACTTTCGTATTATCGCAACCTATTGACCAACATTATATGCAACGAAGCACCAGGTTTCTAATACAGCACGTAAGAAACTAAGGAAATCGGGGTTGCCAACTTGTCGGTTGTTGTGATAATACGTAAGTAACGAAATTTCCTAACACTGACATATTTTAGCAACTAACCTACTATTTTAAATATGTATATAATAAGAACAGCATTATATAAAAAGACTTATATAAATTAATATTTCATATTAAATATTTAGATATAACCATATTTGTAGCAATTAATTAAACTGATTATTCTTTTTCTTTCGTATGAAACTAGAAGAATTTGTTTATTATATCAAAAATAATGAAAAGTTAAATCTCAAGTTAGTTAATAAATTTATAGGATTTACAGAAGAAAAAGAATTACTGAAGTTCGAGTGCTTAAATACATTCGCAATTATACTTTAAAAATAATAAAGAAAAAATTAAAATTATTATGATTATTTTTTTTTTTTGATTACTTCACTTACTTGCGCTATCATCTAATAATTAATCGTTTAATTAATTTGTAATATATACAGGCTATAAATTTCGTTAATGATAAAATAATAGATAGTGTTATAGTTCCAAATAAGTAAATGTGTACAATCCATAAGTATATCTATTAATATTAATGCTTGGATCCCACTTAACATTACTATATAACAAAACAATATATTTATTCGACAAGTTAGTAATATTTAAAGAAATACAATGGAAATAAATAACATTAAAACATATTTCATGTCCAAATAGAAAGAAATGGCAATTCATTAAATGCTTCAACAAAATTACAAATTCCTTATTAATAAATTCTGAATTATATTAAGAGTTCTGCGATCATTATGTATCACATATTTATCTTCCAAACATGTTTTCCTTTAAAAAATGACTTTCATACAAACATAAACATATATATACGCATCAGTTCTGTTCAAATTTACTTTGCATGTTGTACACAGGAAACTGATTAACTAAACGTCGAATAATTACTCTAAAGAGCTAATTACCAACGCAAATATCTGGATTTCTAATACACAGAATACAAATTACGTGTATCAGTGTGGTTGGAAATTGTTTGCATACTCTATCGGTTATATGTAATGTTAAACTAAGTACCATGTACACATATTAGGAATTCTGATGTAATTAATTATACATAAATTTATGTAACTTTGTTTCATTGTTATATCAGCAAAATAAAAATAAGTTTTCATGTTCTTAAATATTTATAGAAGAAAAATATGAGATTAAGCACTAAAAGGATGATGTATAGTTTGGTTTAAATGTAAATATTTATCTTAAAAGATGGACGAGAGAAAAAAATCGAATTATAAATTTATAAAAAATAGATTAATAAATTTGCCCATTAGCTATAGCAATACATCTTATAAATTTTATTACATAGAATCATTCTTAAAAAATTGCTATAAGTATGATTTCGGCTATTTTCATTTTTATAAGGGGGAGGGAGCAATCAGTATTCTTAAAAGTAGCTTATCTGAAAGTTAAGGAGAGCACAGTACGATTAAATTGTCAAAATTTGGTTAAAAAATCAAATTAAATTTTTTAGTCTTTATAATTTTTACGTATTTTTCTGTAATTTTACAAGATATTAAAGCTCTAAAAAACCTAGTTGTGATAACTTTTATGTTGATTTTTATTCACATCCCAGTGAAAAATAAAAACTTTAAAATGATTTACCTCAGAAAGAGAAAGTATCTAGTTTATCTTTATTTGTAATTCTAAGGCCTTTCTTTTCTAATGTACCAAATGCTTTGATAATTTTTTTGACTATTACTATTAATATATGTAACAAAAGATGGTATGGAATTTTGAATTAAAGCAATAGTTTTTTTTTAAAAAAAGAGTTAATTTACGATGCCATGCATTTTCAAAGGAATTTTGAAAATTTATTCATAAAAAGAGAGAATATCAATCATGTTTACTCAAAATACGTATCAACTTCTGTTACACATATTTCTATACACTTATAAATCAAATTTCATGTATATTCGTCAATTATTTAAGGAGAAGTAGCATTTTAAAATTCTTCATGAGTTCTTAAATTCTTCTTGAAAAATTAAACTCTTAGCTCTTTGTGGTTTTAAGCACAAAATCAGTTTCATATAATACAAATACATAGGGGGACAGCCAAAGAATTTGGAAAAATCATTAAAAAATTTTTTAAATTTTTCAAATCGTATCCTGTCTTCTTATGTTACAATAATTTCGTATTCATGAATTTATGATTATAATTATAAATCCAAAAGAAATTAAAAATAATAAATATTTTTAATTATTGAAAATTTTCCTTGAATTTTAAAAGAAATAATTGGTTAAGTGTTAAGAAATGGAACAAAACTGCAAAAATTTAACGGAATGAATTTTTATCTCTTGCTATGCAGTCATTGTTCAAGAGTTATGCATTAATTAGAAATATCAACAATTACAATGCTAGAAAGGGGAATTAGAAACGTCTACGACCCATCAATTAAGAGAACTGTCATCCAAATCCTAGACCTTTTGTTCGTTACATCTAGATATTCCCCTTTATTTCATTATAATTATTATAAGGATTCTACCCTTGATTATCTAGAGAACTGGAATGTGTCTCTAGAAAGGAATCAATTAACTATTTTAATAAAGATTCATAGCTGACTAAAAAGGAAAAATGTCTGGCGTACCGGATGTGCTAATTTTAAATATGGATCAATCTTACTAGAAGCAGATTTATTGAAGTGTGTGTCATCATTTACATGTCCCGGTGAAAGCTGATTGTTATGATGAAAAATGGAGGAAATGACGACTTAATGTATATTTCAAGTGTTTTAGACAGTTCAATTCTTCTATTGTGATAATTACAAGTCTAGGTAGGATTTTATCAAATTAATAATTTTTTCTTTTATTTAATTACACTGGTATAGTTAACGAAAAACGACTTTTAAAATTAAAAACATTTTGAAAAATCGTATTTTATTGTAGAGAGTTTTTATTTACAATTTATTAGATAAAGAATTTTTATCTTTTTAAATGTTTATTATAAATATAAAAACATTTACGGTTATTTGAACTGAGTATACATTTATACTTATACATTATATTTTTATTTCAACATTCATTATTTCACATAACATAAACACGTCCTTTAAAACTTAAATTTTTAAACACAATACGTATACAGAAGTACGAAATGTATTAAACTTAAATCATAAATAAAAACTATTTTCAAATATGTTGATGAAGTGTGTTAACGTCGCTCTCAGTAATTACACAAGCACAGTATCCCTCTTTCCTTCGGGATGCAGAAAGCCTTTTTCTAGCAAAATAACGCCCGATTCCGCTCTGAAAGTACTATTAAACGTACTGTGAAAGATAAGCAAATGATTTCCTTGCCATCACTTTCCCTTGCTTTCACCAACCCAACACATCTGGGATGAGAACTGACGTCATTCACACGCCTTGCCAAAGCCACGTTCAGATGAAGAGCAGTTTCTTATGATGTCATCTGTACTCATTAACCAACGTGCTGAGCAAATGCTTTCCTAGAAAACGTCTTCCCTCACTTTTACCAATCCCACGAATGTGTGCTATGAATAGACGCCAATTAGATGCTCTCACAAAACCATGTTCAAATGAAGAGCAGTTTGTCATGATGTCATCTGTACTCATCAACTAACGTGCTGAGCAAGATGTAGAAATGCTTTCTTAGCGAACATGTTCTTTTGCTCTTTTCCCTCATCTTTCCTAGCTCTAATCTGTGATATGAATAGACGCCCCTTAGATGATCTCCCAAAGCCACGTTCAGATGGATGGCATTTTCTCATGATGTCATCTGTACTTATCAACGTGCTGAGAAAGATGTACAATGCTTTCCCTGCAAACATGTTCTCTCGCTTTTTTCCCTCATCTTTCTCGCTCATCTTTCCTCGCTTGAATTTGTGATGTTAATGAACGCCTATTAGATGCTCTTCCAATGGTACGTTCATATGGAGAGCAGTTTCTCATGATGTCATATGTACTCATCAACTAAAGGGCTGAGCAAGATGTACAATGCCTTACCAGCAAACATCTTTCCTCGCTCTTACCAATTTAACGAAACTGTGGTGTGAATAGACGTTCCTTATATGCTCTGCCAAAGACACGTTCAGAACGAGAACTTTTCCTCAGGATGTTATCCGTTTTCTTATTGAGTCTGTACCTAGACGTGTTGTTTTGTGTATTGTCATCCACGTTACTTCTACAATCTACTGAGGTAACGTTATTCCCTCTCTGTGTTACGAATATCATTTAAAAAGAGACGTTATTAATTGTCAATTGCATTTTCTCAATCGACCGAGTTTCTTCATTTTCCAGATTCTTGTTTTTGTTTCATTTTCAAAATCATGCTATATTTATACAAGTAAAAAGAGAAAGAAAAAATAACAATCGTCAAGGAAATCTGACATGATTTACATCTGTCTATATGGAAAACAATTAAGATGTATTTAGATATTCAGTGCTAAAAGAATTATTACGATGGGAATAGGTAATGATGGAAATCATCATGAATTAAAAAGTCTGAGAGCGTTCAAATATGACTGATTTGTCAGGAGTTGACGAACAGATTACTTAAGCTTTGACGTGATGAAGACACTTGGAATTTCAGGAGCCATTATCACAGGCATACCTTGAATATTCTAATTCTGATAAAATCATTCTCAAAAGAGGTAACATAATTTGAAAGAGTTGGACAATCGTTGGTAGATCACATTGTAAAACTGTATAGACACTTCCAAGTGCAAAATTTTACTCTGTAACTTTAAGTCTTAGAAATAAAATGTAGCCCCTGGCAGTGCATCCTATGACATCACTTTCATATGGCGTAAATAAGTTATCATTTCTTTGCTGGTTTCAAGTCAAAGGTGTTTGTCTTTTTAAATAATTAGATTGACTGTGTGTTATTTACAAAATGGTAAATTTTGAGGACAGTTCTCCATTATTATCCGTATAAGATGAGCCGTGAACAATAGCTCCAACACAATGGTTATAATTAATGATTGGCATCTGTTCTGGAGTTTTATGAAGATGAAGTTAAAGGTTTCCAAATTTCAAAGAAATTTGTGAGATATGAGGGACACTTTCAAAAAACTAAAAAAAAAAAAAAACTCTATTATCTCTTATTGTTATTATTTCAAACCTTTTAAACACCTGATGCCACTCATTAAATTCCAATACCTTCAGTGTCGTTTATTTTTTGTAAACTAAAAATATTATTGCATTAAAAATTAATTTGAGACTTTAACACTCAAAACTATTATGCTATACTTATAAACTGCAAAGTGAAATATTTTTCTTCCAAAAATTAGAAATTAAGTTATGAATTTATTAAGTTAAGAATGAAATTATATATATATATATAAATAAACGTCAACGAAGCACATATATTTATAAAATTAAAAATGCTAGTAAATTCTACAATGCTTAATTTTTAATCCTGAATTTCTGAAATTTCTGAAAGCCTACCGTGAAGAGCGGTTGAGGCTGGGGTTTTATTTGTTTAGATTTAAAGTCTTTACATTGACAGAGTGTGGAAGTTTAAAGAGAAGGATGACATAGCTCAGGTATCGTCATTTTCACTTAACCGACCTTCAAAATTAAGTGAACCTTTGCCAAAAGCCTTAGAGTTGCTTCAAATTGCGAAATTACTAAGTAATCAATCAATGCATCCATAATAAAAAAATCCATCATAAGTCAAAATTTGTTTTATATTTTGTACGTAAACATTGAAACATATAATATATTTAAGCAAACAAGTCAAAATGAAATTTCAACATCAGGCTTTCTTTAAGTATTTAAAGAACTTACCTAAAAATCTTGATTCCTTCGTATTATTCAGAAAGAATTGCGATAAAAATTTCTTTCATGAACTTTAGAACGAGGGGGAAAAAAGGAATCGTATTTTAATATTGTTCCTTGTATAAAGAATTTTAATTAAAATTCTGTTACACCTGCAGCTGTAACTTTATGGAAAATATTTTTCGGAAAGCTTTTAAGTTACCCTTTCCTTGTTGGCTTTATTTTCCCTTTTCTAATAACTTTCAAATGACAATCTAAAATGATTAATCTTCAAATGTGTTAGCTTCTTCACCACCTGTTTCTAAAATAATGACTTCCAATGCGTCAATAACTCATTAATTCACTCTTAAAAGTAATGAACTTCCTTTTTGAAGTAAGTCAAAGGAATTGATTTGAGCTGTAATGTTTCTGAGAATGAGCTCTTGAGATAAAATCTCGATTACGTAGTACACAAACGACAGTTATATTAATTCTCGTTTTTAAATCGGAAACCTTTCTAGCTTGTGACAATGATAACTTTCTTTAATACCGAGAGAAAGTAATAGCTTTGATTTATATGAATTTTATTAATACTGTCTGTCACTTTACTATCATTAGTAGTTACCATTGTAATTATTAAACCATTTCAAATTAAAATGGCCCATTATGGTTATTTCTATCGATATTAGGGCCAATATGTATAGCTTGTGCTGATTTACATTAAAATATATAAAATCTTTTGTAATCGAAATTTTAGCAATATATAAACCCTAAAAATTATACATAATATTTCTTTGAACTTAAATATTTATAATTTGAATAATTATTTTTTTTTTATTTTTTGAAATTTGGCAAGTGTACTAGTAAAAATCATTGATTATGAAAACATTTATAGAAATCTTAGATATGTATTATACTGTTGACCAATTTCGACATGCGGAAAGACATCGCCAATTCAAAAAATGTCGCCAAATGCCTTCATCTTTATTATCACTGTGTTCACACGCGTGCGGGGACAGTTTTTATTGTTGGCTGTATATATCGGCATTTCAAGACGTCTTTTGATTTGTTAAAATTGCTGAATGGTATTAAACGTAAGTACAAATTGTCTTTCACAAAGTTCCTTAAGAAAACTATAGAAACAAAATATTTTTTTACGCGTAGAAATGCATATGGAATATAAAAAACTTGAATTCAGCAGTTTGAAATGTATTAAATATCTGGAAAATAGTCAATACTTTCAGTTTATGCATATGTAATATATCTCTCTACATAAATGATTTATTTCCTAATAGTATGTGTAATTGTCATGGAGTTCTGCTCAGTTTATTGCATGATAGTGTATGTGTGTGCATCAGAATCTTATTCTAAGACAATCAATTGAGAGACACAAATTACATTAGCTATATGTTTATATTGGATTGTGTCGCAGCGGCATCAGTATTAATTATACATGGCACTTTTTGTATTAAATTAGTTAATTCATACATAAGCTAATTAATATCAAAATAAGCAATGTAAGTGGAATCACATAATTAGCATGATTTATCAGATCTGTAATAGAATAAGTATTTACTTATCTGGCGATATCTAAGCAATTATCTCCTAATAAATATATTTATTAGATTGCTTTTCGCTGAAAAATCAAATCACACCTAATAGTGGGTCCAAGATCTACTCCCCGAATTATGGGAAATTTCCGTAAACCTAAGGAGATTTTTTACTTCTCACACATTGTGTTATTAATTACTCTGTTTACTATATTTCCTTTGGATTTCATTTGAGAGTATTTTTCCTCGACTCTTCTTCCCTCTCTATCACTGATGCTCATTTGCTTACATCATTGTTCCATACTAATTGGTGATTTTTATATTAAATATCATAAAACAGTAGTCCCTAGAGGTTAGTTAAGGAAAATGCGTGTGAGAATCTAATATTAGGGTATCCGACTACCCTAAAATCGGGATTTTCTTCAAAAATTAACAAATTTTTTTTAAAATTGACAAGTTTAACAATTTTATTTTACAGGCCATCTTATTAGCTTAATAAAAATACCAAGTTTTTTATTTTCCATTTTCCTGGAACAAAAACTACAAGTGTTTTAGTAAAAGCAAATGCCATAACTTTACACAAGATGTCAGACTTTAAAATGCGTTTAACTCGAAATGTGTTTTTTCGAAAAGCTCAAAGAGGGACAGTGATTGCTCAAAATGTTTTGAAAATAATTTGCTGAAATTTTTTGTGTATGTTCTGTATAACAGTAGAAGTGTTTGACCGTCAGATTTATGAATCACTGTTTTATTTCAAAACTTACAGTTGTTTATATGAATATAATCCCTGTTTTTTTAAGCAATATCCACTAAGATAAAAGGGTCTAGTTTTTGGAAAAATTAAAATATTTCTTATCCTGATCATTTTAAACATGAATAACAAAGTAACTCATCAAAATTGAAAAACTGAGAATTTGTTCATAAAATTTTTTTACAGAACGGGCCCCATTTATGTAATTTTTGTAGATTTTTTCACCAGCTTTTTCCCATTTTAATAGTAATAATAATAATATTTTTTTTCTAATTTCAATTTTAAGATTTTTTTTAAATATACTAAATAAATCTAAAAATCACAAAAAAATCCGCATTTCTCCATTTTTTCAAAAAAAAAGTTGTCGCAAGTAGTCGGATACCTTAAATTTTTATTCGGGCCTTTTTATGATGTCTCATTTATTCGACGGAAAATTTTAAAAGAAATCATTAATACCTTATTACAATTCAGGAATTGACTGAAGGATGGAAATATATTTTTAAAATAATTAAATTTAAAGTGCTTTATAAACGTTTTATGCGATTTTATAATTTTGTTTCAGTTTTTAATTATTAACACTTTGAAACAGTGTTTTAAACCAGCATATCTTAAACACTGGTTTGTCTTGGGAAAAGTTGTGCAAAAAAGTACCTCAAAAGATCATAAATATTATGTATTTAATAATATTTTAAAATAGTCCATGGTGAAATTGAAGTAAATGAAGTTTAGCCGTTGTTAAAAATAATTTTTTTGTCTGCAGTATTTTGTGTATAGCATAATTATTTTCAATTATTTAATACTAATTATTGTCTTTTTATTGAAATTATAAGGTTGTTTATCATAAATAAAGCACGAAAATTCATTTTTAGGTATACTCATCGCAACTTTTGATTAACCACTTTTATTTAATAACAGTTTCAAAAGAGGGCTAGGGAAAATATGTTGGAAAAATATTGCTGGGCAGCATTGTAATTACAATTGGCAATTGATCCTTCAATCTTCTTCCGCGTTGTGAATACGAGGAATTCTACCTCATTGTTTCGATTTCTGTATTGAGTCAAGTGAAGATTTCATGATGTAGGTGTATTTGTCCTTCTATTATTAGTTAGTAAAATTTCTGATTGATAAACACTGTATACCCTTAACTCTCTTCATCAACTTTACGTAGCCAATAAAATTTTTACTAATAGCTTATTGAAGTCCTTACACAGCTCGGTAAAATACTGAGTATTTGCTAGATATAAAATACTAATTTGTAAAAAGTAAAAATGTAATCATTATTTTTAAAATTCAGTGCTTTTTTACTACTTGTATCTATCAACTTTTTATCGATATATAATTAATAATAAATATACGTTTTAAGTATTGGGAAAGTTCTGTTATTTTTTCTTTAGCAAAAGATATTTTTTTCACGTTATATTTAAAAAATTTAACCTAAGATATACTTTCTTTCGTTAGTTGCAACTTCTGTCAGTGTTCTGGCAGCTTATCTAACACCCTAGAAAAAAAGTCCTTTGTTTTAGTGACAAAGTATTCTTCCACAGCCATTCGGACTCCCTCATAGTTTATACATTTATTTCCATCAAGAAAGTTTTGCAGCGATCTGAACTGATAATAGCCAGATGGTGCAATATCATGAGTATATGCTGGCCGAGGTAAAATATCCCAACCCAACTCTGCAATTAGTTAAACGGTGTCTCTTGCCACGTTTAGTATAGCGTTGTCGTGATGAGAATTACACCTTTTCTGTTGGCCAAAGATGAATGTTTATATTGAATTTATTTATTCAAAACATCAAGATGTGAACGGTAACGGGCTTTTCATTTTCTTTCAGCAACTAATAATACACTATACCCTTGATATCTAATCAAAAACACAACATACCTTTCTTTTGATGCACGCCAGCTTTGAATGTGGGTGTCGGTGTTTCCTCTTTGTAAACCATTACTTTTTTTTCTAGCCACGTGTTTGTACATTATCCTCTTTTCATCTTCAGTCCCCAAGTGATCCAAAAAATGTTCCTCTTTTGTAATGAGCAAAATTTGAATAACATATCAAAATTATGTCCATTAAATTTCTTCGCTTAATTCGTATGGCACCTAAATTGAGAGTTTGGACACAAAATCGTGCCTTTTAATGTAATCCAAAGCAATTATCCGAAGAGTTTCAAGCTTGAAGCCCATTTTTGTGGAAGTTAATCTGGGATTTGTCTTGATCAGACTGCGTACCACTTTCTCACTGACATCTGATGGCCTACCTGATTTGGATTTATCTTTAAATGAAAAATCACCCAAGCAAAATTTCATAAGCCATCTTTAACATCTTCAAGCTGTGACACTGCTTCCTCTCCGAACACGTCATGGCTTTTTTTCGCCTCAATCGCGTTATTCCCTTTTTGGAACTCAGACACACAACCTTTTTTTCTTCACTCATGTTGACATTTTTTAAGGTTTGAAAAACTAAATAAAATGTGGAAAATGTATATAGTTTTTAATGCACTAATCTAATACTTTAAGGGGTGTTAAAAAGCTAAAATCTTATTTTTTTGACAATTTAAGATTTTTACATTTTTAAATTGTATGAATTTCAACCTTCCTTAAAATACCTTGCTTTAACCTCTAGGTTAATTAGAAGCCCTTGAAAGCTGTTTCTAATTTTCCGTTGAAACTGGCGCCCATTTGAATGGCGAAAAATGTAAACAAAGTACTTCGTTTTTGCTTTAAAGTTGAAACCAAAACATGTATCTTCTTTTTGTAAATTGAACCATTTTTTATTTCCTAGCCGATTAGAAAAGCCTCACTGTACACTTTAAAATCGATTTATCTCAAAATATAAATTTTGATGTTCGATGTACCTTTTGTGAGAAATTACTGTTCACAGGTATGTAAATTTTTATGATATATTTATAATGATGGCTAATATATAATATACTGAAAAGAGCTTTCTGATAAGAACTCAAAAATTCATTTTTTACAAAAAACATTTTTATTTGAAAAATGGGTCAAATTTCACCGTGTTTGATAAAATATTTTAAAAATCTTGAAAAAATTCAAAATTAAGTAAAAGCTCATTTTATTATAATGAGAAAAGTATATTTTAATTGTATGAAAAATGTCAAGATGCAGTCATCAATCAGTCAATTTTATAAATTATGAAATTATTCAAAATTAGTTTAAAGCTCATCTCTGTATAATGAGAAAGGTGTACTTTAATTGTATGAAAAAAAAAACTTCAAACATGGACATCTAACAGATTTTGAGAAAAGGTACTTTGAAACAGCCAATTTAACATTGTCAGTATACATAGAGAGAAAGGTTTCCAACTCCTGGTCTTACTCGGATACGAATTCTTACTAAGGATCGACAACGCATAAAAGTGCATGTGTTCAACAATCACAGAACTTTCCCTTACACCCATTAATTGTAATGCTTATGTAACTACGCAAAAGCTCTAATTTAATCTTTTATACATGTATGCAAATAATAAATACATTTCTTACATAACTAAGAAAAGAAAGAATTTCAAATTGAAAACCAAGAACAACGAACTAATATATAATCAATAGACCAAACGTGAAAATTGCTGTGTTTTCTGAAGCTATCACCAACTTAGGACGATGAAAAAAAAATTAACTTTTTTTTTATGGAATTCCAACAGTCCCCATCAGCAGGAAATTTTTACATATTAGTGTGCAAAAAATGTAGCAAAAAACTTTTTCATGTATGTGAAGTAACATAAAGAAGAAATCTCTCATCATGAACTCCTTTGTTTTGTGTTGAAAGGGTGTAAACCTGAACCTATCTAAAACTATGATGCAATCTGCATTACAATCTAATAACTAATACATTTTAATCATGAGTAAATGTAAAAAGTAAAAGTGAATAGAGAGTATAAATTAAGATACGTATAATTATTTATTCATGATAATTCCATCGCTATAAAAAAATGTATATAAAAAGTTATATATATTTATTACTGTGATAGAAAAATTCTTAAAACCGATAAAGACTTGTGATAGATAAATGGAATTTTGTAGGCGTGTTTATAAATCTGAAAGAGGACATCCATTCAAATTTCACGCTTCACGCCTAAGTATGGATCTAGTAACGCCACTCAGAGCTTGCAAATCAAGGTTTCTTATACATCATGTAAAGCTCTTAAGCGTTATTTGCTTATGAAACTTGACGTCATTCATTTAAGAAGACGAAAAAGCCATTATCAACTGCTCACAGAATTTATACGAAGTCGTGTAATAAGGATACGAGAAGGTGGATTTTGTTACCTCTATATTGCACGAAGACTTGGCCGGAATGTATCCCCTGAGCATGATTGTTGGGAGAAGTGATACAAATATGGTACTGCCTCAAGAAGATCGGGTTTCGGGTGGATACCCGGGGTGCAACTGAGAGCGAAGACCACCGTATTTGGCGTACGACTGTGGCGCATCGTATTGCATCTGCGGCTGAAATTCGAGCTGCAGTTGGTAATACAGTGACACAACAAACTGTCAAAAATCGGTTACACAAAGAAAAGTTTCGAGCCAGGCACCCTGTAGAGTTTATTCCACTGACTCCAAGCCATTGCCATTCGCAAAGCGAGTGGTGTCAAGCCAGAGATCATTGGAAAGTGAAGTGGAGTTCTGTTGTGTTTTCTGATGAAATCAGGTTCTAACTTGGTGCTAGCTGTGGCCGTGTGTTGGTCAGAAGGAGGGCAGGGGAACGCATGCAACCAATTTGTCGGCGACCTAGACACACTGGATCTATATCTGGAGTCATGGTCTGGGCAGTAATTTCCTATGACAGCAGGAGAACTCTCGTCGTTATCACAGACACAACTGACTGTAGATTTGTACGTCAGTCTGGTAATTCAAACTATAGTACTGCAATTTATGAACAACATTCAAGGGGTAGTCTTACAACAGGATAACGCTCACCCTTACACCACTGCCGTGACGATACGGGCTCTACAGCGTGTTGACATGTTACCTTGGTCTGCAAGGTCACTAGGTCACTTACTTAGTCTGAAAGGTTTGTCTCCACGTGAGCATGTATGGGATATCATTTGATGACAACTCCAGCTTCATCCACAGCCAGCTCTGACTGTACCAGTATTGACATAACAAGTACAACAAGTATCATATTCCATATAACAAAGTGACATTCAGCATCTGTACGACATAATGCATGCACGTTTGCAGGCTTGCAATCTAAATTCTGGAGGTTACACCGGCTATTAATGTAACAGCATTTCACATTTGAAATGC
>BMAV01012627.1:270187-295907 GCA_019973955.1 Trichonephila inaurata madagascariensis
ATTTTATTTCTATTGTATTTCCTCTTGAATTAAATTTTATTTCTATTATTTTATTGCCAAATATATCGATGTTTCCTATGAGCATTCCGAAATCATGTTATAAGAATGTTTTTAAGGAAAAAATTGTTTTGAGTGGAATAACATATATTAAATATCGAAACATGCACATTTCACCAAGGAATTTATTCCTTCTATTCAGTAACGTATAAAGGCTAAACACTTTCAACCTATTTTTAAACTTACCCAGTTTTTAACTGGGCATGGGATTTGTAAAGCTTATTTGAAAGGCTTCAATTTGTCGCCTTCAGACCAGTGTCCATGCTCTAATGAAACATCCTCCTTTCTCTGCCGTTATACAGAGCAAATAATCTTTTACATCGCTTTTTGCATACATTAACACCAGATTTCCCAAGGAAATCATTTGACTGCGTTTTAGTTTCAATTAGAAAAACAATGGTGTATATAAGGATACAATTTCTTAAACTTTTTTAGAATATACTTTTTCCAAGTGAAGTAATTTTTTTATTGTTAATATTTACTAACAACTTGTTATAAGACGGTAAATAATTTAAAATATTAAAAATTAGTTTTTTAAATAAATTGCTTTACACATTAGTTATTTTTTCACAATGCTGTCATTTTCACTGCTTCGGGGCAATATAGAAATATACTAAATTTCAATCTTTTTAGTGCTAGTAGCGTTTTTCCCGTATTATTTAGATTGTGAATTTCAAGTATTTGCTGACATTTACGGTACGGGCATGTATATATATATATATATTTGTATATATATATGCATTTGTATGTATATATATATACGTGTGGGCACATGTACATATGTTTGCTTTAAGTATTTGCATTTTGAAAATCTTACAATCCTGTTTCCAAATCTTCCCCGTTGTATAATTTTAATCACCGAAAGTCTCCACTTTCATGTGAGCAATCGTATATATCGTTCTGTATTTATTTTATTTGCATCCTTTCTTGTTTCTTTTCCCTTTTTATTACCATTTTTACATGTATCGTTCTTCATGAAATTTCCTTCCACTATTTATTGTTATACTTGTCAGCACAGAAGATGTCCACGTAGAGTCTCAAAACAAAATATCGGTGTGTAATTAATTAATGCCTTAAATAGTGTACTTTGACAGATTCATATAAATTTTTGGTATTGAGAAATTTTGTAAGAAATAACTAAGAATATGTATTTCAGTTTAAGCTTTTAATCTTTAAAATTTTTTTAGTTAAATGACTGGATATAAAATTATAGTAAATATTGTAAATATTGCTAATTCTGTACTTATTTAGATAAGTTTATAATAAAAATGTCATATAAATATGAAACGAATTCTCACTAAAAGGAATTTAATTTTCTACTCTGCTCTATCTTAAAAAAAACGCTCTAAGATTCTTTCGTCAAGTAAGGAGATTGTAGGAAAAAAAAAAAAACATTATCATGAGTTATAGTCACTTCTCAGCTGATGGACTTTCCTGGCCAAAACATGGAATTCTGAGGTTTTCCCTGCAATACCATGTCATGACTAAAACTTTGATGATCTATAAAAAAAAAAAGGCTTTAGGTTTTTGATAGATCTAAATGCCAGAGATTCCAACAAACATCAAACAAAAATCAAATCTGCGTTCTTCTACCAGTCAATCTGCCAGGACTTTTCTTTCATATTTTTTAGAAAGTAATTATTCTTTGTGATTTCAAAGTCACAATTTAATATAGACAGTCATGTTTTCTTTGTTTTTCGAGGGCGTGAGAATCTTTCCATCCTAAAAAGAACCCAAGAGGAATTGCTTTTCGATTCCAAAAGTTAATTTAACTTTCCATCCTTGTCATCTAAAAGAGAAAAGAAGCACGTGGTAAGCATAAATGGTTTTCTTACTTCATAAATTAAATTTCAAGTGTGCGAAATCTAAGAAGTGTTTTGGTGATCATTTTAAATGTTTTTTGTTTTTTAGAAATTGAACAACGAAATGAATTACTTTTTCTTATACTATTCATTTTTTCCAAGATATCACAATTTATCTTAAAACTTGAAATATTTTACATTTAAAGTAATATCAAAACCATTACTTTTTTTTTCAAATCTCGACTCAATCTTTTAAATATTTTTGCCATATCTGTAGCAAGAGTTTTTATGACGAGCTTTATTAAAATACACAATCCTAGATAATAAATAAAAATGAAATGCAGGTACGAGAAAAAGTTAAAAAAACATTAATTAAAAACATGAAACTCAAAAGCTTCATGTATTCTTTTCGATTGATTTTTTTTTTACCTTATAAGCTAATTAAAAAGTCATATCAGACTAATATTTCTTTTAATTCAAGAAAAACTGCATATTTAGTTTCTTTTGGTAAACCTTTAAACCTTTCGATTTATGAGATCAATGAAATAAAAAAATAAAATATATGTTGTCTAGCACAAATGGCTTCCACTATTGGCTATATATCGCGACATCTGGCGACGTCTTTTGATTTGACGAAATTGGGTGACTGCATAATACGCTGTGTTGTTGTTACTGATTCCCCTTGTGTGACATGTCAGATCAAGGCCTGCGAAATTCATTGCGTCTAAGGGCTAGATTTTTACGCCTGTCGTTAGCTTTAGATTTGAACACCATGCAGATGACAATCCGATTTTGCTCGGTCCTCCCCCAATTTTCAGGGAGAGATCCTGGGGCGGCCAAGGACCTCCCACCTCTCTGCCTCTTCCACCAACCTCACGGGAGGACTTGCAGCTCGGTGGATATTTAGAGTACCTCCATGCCGCAAATGCCCTATGTATTTACAAACATCCATGTCTTCTCCGGGATTCGAACCCAGGCTCTACGGCACCGCATTCAGCGTCGCTAACTACTATACCGAATGGGCGACGTATAATCCGTAAAAGAATTTTTAAAAACAATGCATATGCCGATGAATTTCTTTTGTTACTACGTGAACCGTATATAATTCGATATTTAATTTCTATTTGTTTCCTTTTTAACGTGGTTCCTAATCTTGTAGACTATTTATAATATTTGTTATATATAGCTTTATTTGTCTTAAGTATTAAAATTCTGTTCACAATAAATATTGAATTTCAGTCTAGTTTCATTACAGCATAAATTTATAAATCGTGTAAATTGTATTTTATTATTTATATATATTAGATGGTTTTAATTATATTGAAATATGCAGAAGTTTTATATTCTCACGTTAAATATTCAATTTAATTAAAATAATGTGCTTTTAATATAATACTTTAATTATATTTTTTTAAAGAAAGTAAAACATAAAAAATAGAAATTCTTCATTCAATCAAGAAATGTTAGTTTTATAATTTTATAAAATTTTAAGCTCAGTATAATGTTTAATTAAAGGATATTTCTATTTACTTTCTAAACACTTTTTCTTTTTTGGAAAAGTCTGAATGAATTACACAAATTGATCCATTCATTTGGTTTTTTTTTTGCTTGCTCAAATTGTATGTGTACAATACTAATACAATACAAAATATAATAAATTTTGCAGGCGTATGTAGAAATCAGAAATAAATATATATTTCATAAATAATTCTTAATGCCTGAATTTTTTTTAACTATACGTAATAGTTATAACATTATTATGTATAATTAAAAAGTATTGCAAATAACACATATAAACTTCCCTTTAACAAAAACCTTATTTGTTGAAGGAAAGTTTATATGTATTATTTTTCGTGTTTGCATGATCTAAAGCTTTGAAATAATAATAGTAATTATTTAGAATCATAAAATTTTTATATTAAGTTCTAGAGATTGTATAAATTCATTATTTATTGATAACTATAAATTATTAAGTAGTGTTAAAATACTACTTGAAATAAGTATCTGACACCCTGCATTATGTTAGTAAAGATTACAAAAATGTCTATTTCTTGAATTAAAAAAAAATATACCCCTCTACATTTACAATGAGGACTCTAACACGAGTATCATATTGTTTAAAATAAAACAAAATTTAATTTGAGGACATAGCGTTATCATGTACAAAAATGACTTTTATAATCAATGAGTAACAATGTAACATTCATCAAGTGTTAGGATAAGGAAACTTATTTTTAAGCTTTAAGTTAGATTCTAAGCCTAAAGTTCAACGTAAAAACTTGTCTAGACGTTATTATGTTATTTTTTGTGAATTCAAAGTTAATTTACTTAATTTAAAGCATAATTTATAGCTCTTTGAAGAACTTAATTGAAACTTAAATGTTCCATAAAGGCCATTTTATATGTTCATTTGTACATCTGTTGCCTATATGATTATCATGCATGTGTCAATTTTCTTTTATGATAAAAATATTACAGTAAGACCCCACTTAACGCGGGGGATACGTTCCATCGAAGTAGAGCGTCATGCAAAACAGCGCTTAACGCGCGAGGCTATCTTAACATGTAAATAACGTTGTTAGGGGAAGATGGATAGAATATTGGTTAGGTATTAAATTTAAAAGTTATGTTATTTTTTTATAAAAATGAAACCAAACTTTTATTTCTTACAAAAATAAAAACAATATAAACGAATATATACGTATAAAAACAAATAAAATTCTAAGTCAGTCAGATCATTCAATCTATTCTGTGTTGCCAATTTTTTGCCTTTTTGTCAAGAAGGTATCCTGTTGAAGTTCCCGAATTCAATGCAGCACTAATTAGAGATGGACGTTCACCAGAATCTAATCTTCTCACCACTTGCATTTTAGTTGCCAGGGAAATGCTTTTTCTGGTTGCTTTCTTTTCTTGTTTTTCATTCTCACCCATGATAAAAACTAAAGATCATAATATTTGTCACTGTATTAATCGTTATAGTATTATATAAATTTATACTTACAATAATGTCAACAAACGTTTCAAATGACAAAAATGCGTCCGTACAGCACTGCACTAAACGAGAAACATAATTACACTGTTTCCTATATGTTATGTACATATTTTGAAACCTACAATTTCGGGAAATCCCCGTAGCGCTGCGAGCAATTTCGGGGAATCCCCGGGCTGAAATAAAGGAGCGCTAAACGAAAGAGCGTTAAGCGGGGTCTTACTTTATTACATTGCACAAAAACTTTAACAAATCCAGTTTGATTTAATTTCTTTTAGTTTTCAGATTAAGTGCTGCTTAATTTATACCTATTGAATATACAGGGTTATCAGGAATGAATGACCCGATTACAAAATTTGATAATTCACAGATGAATAAACAGAAAATGATAATTAAGATGTCATTGTAAAGATACAATATGAAATGTTTTTCGTGTGTAACGTTTCTTGAAGTAAAGTAAAACTTTACTTTCACAAGTGTTCATTGGAACTTCCTTTAGTCATCCGTATAATATCATTGCGAACCTGATTGCTCTGGACTTTTGCCTTTACATAGACATGCATTTTCCTGGAACTGTTTGTACCATTTTCTTATACTCCTAGATGTCGGTGCTTTTATATGGTACTTTCTCCGAAATTCACGCTGAATTGTGTTTACTGGCAGACTTTTTGCAAACGAGAGCACACAAAACGCCGTCTCCCGCGGCGACGCCATTTCTACTTCTGTTCAAAATTTCAAAAGCAGCTTGATTACAACATTTTTGTCTCCTGTTGGACAAAAATAGTGCTACAAACTCTATCTTTACAATGACATATTAATTGTCATTTTCTGTTTATTCATCTGGAAATTATTAAATTTTTTAATTCATTTCTGATAATCCTGTATTTATAACTCATAATACCACCCCGATGATTTATATATATTTGCAAGATGTTTTATTTCTTATATTTTGATTGAGTACTAAGATATCATTTTTCCCTTCTATTCCTAATATCTTTGTTATTTTGACCAAAAATGACGCCCCTAAATTAAATTTTTCAAAGTTAGTGGTACTCGGTTTTTTTAAAAATCAATATCCTTTTAAAGTGTGGTGAGAAAAATATTTAAAAAGTTGTAGTAGTCACAATTTATTAACTAGGTCGTTTTTCTCTTTTCTATGTAGGATGGATATTAAAATTATGTTTTTGTAGGCGTACTCCATGATGAGGGCAAGCTTATATAGTTATTTCTTTTAGTGTTTATTTGTAATTAACCAGTTAAAAAGAAGTAATGTGTTTCTTCGTTTTTTAAA
The DNA here is from genome assembly GCA_019973955.1 of Trichonephila inaurata madagascariensis. Taxonomy (NCBI): domain Eukaryota; kingdom Metazoa; phylum Arthropoda; class Arachnida; order Araneae; family Nephilidae; genus Trichonephila; species Trichonephila inaurata. The sequence continues at coordinate 276,327 of BMAV01012627.1, forward strand.
TCCTATAATCGAATAAAAATGTAAAACTTTCTATTAGATAATGTTTGCACACACATCTCTGTTTGCATATTCAGAGTTATATTATAACAAAATACGTTCATTAATATGGTATAGATTAATCGAAACATTTGTATCAATGAACACAAACGGCGAGTTAATATTTCTGATGTAAAAGCAAACTATTTCAAAAAGAATTTTTTTTACTAGGGAAGAAAATAAGAGGTATTTTAATAGTATTAAATAATAGTAGTATATTTTAATACAGGGGTGTCCAACCCAAATGACCTTGCAGACCACTTCCAATAAACATTATAGTCTCGTGGGCTGCACATAAAAACATGTACATTTATATCAGATTTGGGGGGGAAAAAACATTTATTGGAGTGAAATATAAAAAAAATGAATGATTTTTATTGTTTTCATTATTTTTCATGTATACAGACATAGGTAACATAATAATGTTTATATAATATAATAATGCAATGATCAAATAATGTTTAAAATATTACAGTTGCCATTTTCTTGAAAATAACGGAGTTCCTTTTAAATTGATCTTTCGTTACTCATTTTTAAAATTTGATTGTTCTGTCATTCTCAAACGATTTAGTATACATTGCCCTTTATCTTAACCGTCCTGAAAATATTTTTAAACTTTAAAAAACATCTCTGACTGCCTCTTGCTTTTTGGGCGCTCCAAACAGAAAAGGAGGAGGAGAAATGAAAGTCGCACACACAGAGAATCATGTACCATCATAATAAAGGGTATGCATAATGCCATTCGGAATTTATTAAAAAAAGTTATTTATTATAGTAAAATCAAATGTAACTGTTTGATAAAATATAAATCTATTTTAATCTAAAGGACGTTTCTGTTATCAAAAAGGACTTATTTTAAAACAAGAACAGGTAACAGGCAAATATATTGTAGATTTATATATATGTGTAAATTTCCCCTCAAATAAATTTCAAAATGAAAAAAAAAAACTTTGAAAACCTGATATTTAAAAATTTTTAAAAACGAGTCGGTGGGCCACAGTTTACGTACTGGAGGGTCACATGCGGCCCGCGGGTCGCGTGTTGGACAGCCCTGTTTTAATAGTATAAAGTATATATTTTAATAGCTATTTTCGAATTAATATTTAAAAAGCCGAATAATTAATAATAAACAGAGGAGAAACAATAACATGACCTGCACCGTCAAGAGCTCAAAAGTATTATCTCTAGAGAAAAAAATTAAGCATCGACATTACCAGTCTGTCTTGGAAAATAGGTCGGTTGTTTTTTGAAAAGAAAAGAAACACGATTATTTTAATAAACAAAAACTAAGAAAAGAGACATGTTCCCTTACAGACTGTAGTAATAGCTTTAACTTGCGCAACATGAAAATTAATTAAGGAAATGATCTTATTACGATTCCAGTATTACTTGAACAGTAGTAACATAATACCCTATAGGCAATACGCCTTTATAAGAGATTGTGGCACCATGGGGAAAGTCCTATAAATATAAGCCTTGGTTTATGATTCTAAAACATTAGAGATGATCGAAGAATGAAATCTACCCATTATACTATGACTAATCTTTTTGATCTCTCGAAGGTTTTTGGTGGACTTTGAAAACAGAAATTGATCTTAAAACTTCATAATCATGATATTTTTAAAACTCGAAGAGTTACTTTAAAATAAATTTCCGATTCCCTTTTCAAATATGACTAGAAATTATTTCTCATTGAAGAATAAGTTTTAGAAAAAATAGTCAGTCACACATCATGCTTTTTAAATACAAATAAGCCATACATAAATGCATTAATCTATTATTTTAAATAAAATTATAAATAAACTTATATCTTAGATAATAATACAAAGATTAGATTACACTATAGTACAAAATATTGTAAAATAGTACAGAATATTCACACAAGGCAATATTTTAATAATGTTTAATTTACCTAATATTAAAGTTAAGCTAAGGCAATAGTAATTCATGCTTTCGTAATTTTTTTTAATCGAAGAAAAAATACAGCTATTAACATTTTATTAATGAATGCATGTTATAACTCTCTTAAATTATCTCATGATGGATTATTAATCCATAAGGGTCTTCAACCCACCACATGATATTTAATTTTTATTCTACCCCCCTAAAGAGAAATAACCATACTTTCATCTCACAAAAACTAAAATTTCAAAGTTTTTAATTCAGGAAGATGCAACTTTACATCACCAACGTAGTTGGACCAATTAGAAAAATCTTTACTGAAAACAATGTCATTCCAATAGCGTCTGGTTGATCAAAATTATAAATATGTGAGATGTCGGGAGCGAAAAAAGAAAGCTTAAAGTGTCTTAAATGTGTGCATGTATGTGTATTTGTGTTTGTTGTTCATATCGCCGTTTTACTTGTTTGTTTATCAATATAGTATACATATTTAACATTAAAATCTTTTCATCCTTTCACCGTTTACAACAATCAATAAAAAAGTATAACTTTTCAATATTAAAATGCATTAATTCATGTCTGGAAAAACTACATGCACATATTGTATGCATAAGAATTATCATATTTTATGTAAGAACATTAATGTCATAATTTTCAATTTTTTTAAAAAATAAATTGATTCAATCAGGCTGTTTTTGTATAAAAATGCATAAGTTCGTTTATCAAAACTATTATCTACAAGACATGTATGGATGTATAAAATTTCCGTATTTTTAAATAGTATCTGTGTATATATATGTATTCTACTTTTAGAATCAAAAATACTACAACAGCTATTTTTATGAGGCAATAATATATTACTTAAAAAATTTTCAGTTAAACTCATTTTGACTTTTTAAAAAATATAAGGTCATAAACATTTTATACCTCATTAATCAGAAAATAAATGAAGTATGATATGTTTATTTCTTTATTATCTAATTTGAGATTTTATCAGGCGGTTTTATTTGACGGTTTTCATTCTCGTAAAATATTGTATCCAACAAGTTCATTTTATATTATGACTGATTAATTTTTAATGTTTGATTAAATTATATTCTAATGAACAAAGAGTTAAAAGGCAGCATAGGGAAAGTTATTTAATTCGGTTCTACTGTATAATTATAGTTCATGTTCTCGTGACTGAAAATGAAGTTATTTAATTTAATAGCCCATAATGTGAATAAATGAAAAATGATATGATTTACATGTTTTTTGTACGCCAATATCAATTAATAGAGACTGTCAGATTAAATAAACATTTATTTTTGCCAACGAAAATCCCAAGAACTATCTTTAAATATATCCACGTAAGGATAATCCTTGGAAAAACATATTAAAAAACTACTTGAATAAATATTTATTTATTTATTTATTTTTTAAGTGATGCAATTAGTTTCCTATCGCTTATATCACAAGAAATACCTTAATTGCTGTATCAGTTTTAAAAATAAAACATCGTATTATAAATAGGAACATAAAATAAAAAAAATTCATTTTCTTAATGCCATTACAAGGTGAAATATTGTTTCTAAATAAAATAATTAATATTTCATTTTCAGTTGTTTAAATGAAAAACCAAACATAATTGTACAATAAAGGAGAAAAAAGGTTGGCAGCTTAAAAAAAAATAATGATAATTTCGAAATGATAAGCAAATATCACTATTTTACTTTAAATAACGATATGTTCCTTCGCACAATTAAATATAATTTATTTTTAAAAGTCTTTTAAAAATAAACTAAATATATATACAGAATGAACAAATGATTATACTTTCACTTGCTACAGTAATTTGAGAAATTCCTTTTTAAATTCGAAGTAATTATACTACGAAAAAATGCATTCATTGATTCTTCAGTAAAATATTTTTTTTCTAACGTGTATATTTGTCTTTAATTTCAGTAAGTAAGAAGTATCTGAAAACTTCTCTAAAACGTTTCATAAAATAGGTGTTTTATGAAAGGAAGGAGTAGCTAATTTTAAAATATTTAAACATAATAATGTGGAATTAATAATATTAGGTGTATATGAAAGTTTTATCATAGAGCCTTTCAAACCATATTCGGAAACAAGGATTGTTGTGGAAAAATTCAAGATGGGTATACAAAAGTTAAATGAGAAGAATTTAAATGATCGTGTTCTCAAATCCCCATCTATGCTTATAGAGAACAATATTGAACCCTTCTTGGACCGGATAATAACTGGGGATGAAAAGTTTATTACCTATGAAAACACCGTAAGAAAACAACATATTGTAAAACCAGAAAACCTGTCCCCTACATCTGTAAACCGAAGTTGAGCCTCAGTTGCACGTACTGTGGTAACAGGGGTGGCTCTAGAGACGGACAAATCGAACCCCTGCCCGGGGCGGCAAATTTTAAGGGCGGTGTTTACATCAAATTTAAAAAATATACACATATTTTTTTTTACAAAAAATTTGATATATTTTCTGGTTATTGTATGTGAATTTGGTATTTCATTAAACGTTTCTTATTTCCTTATTTTGTACTCTGTATGTTTAATATCAGTTTTCTTTTATTATTAAACTTGAAGTTTTCGAAAGGGAGCATATTGATATGTTTATACATATCTGTCGCAAGTAACTTTCTCCCCCTCCAGGTGTGGGATCACAATAGGCATTCTTTGCACCCATACGATATCCGGTCTCAGCTATCCATAAGAGGACAGGGGTAATAAGAGTTTTTGGTAGATAGGGAGCCATAGGAGATATTTTATTTTAGATTTGTGTGTAGTTACTATAAGTTAAAATAAGCGCTTGTGATCCTTATCAGCAGTAGCCTCTATTTCGAATAAAAATGGCTTCCTAAAATGGATGATTCCTTCTCTTGCATTTTACTAGGTTTAAATAATAACAAATAATTGTGTCTTTAATTTCGAATTATTTTGTATTTATTGAAAAAATTATATGAAGTTTTATTAGGTGTTAATATTTGTGAAAAATTTATCTTTTTTTTAATTATAATTTTTTGCTTTAGAAAGAGAGGCGGTATTTTTCATTTTTGTCCGGGAAGGCAAATCAGCTAGAACCGGTCCTGGTGGTAAGACAATCGAGAGCCAATACATTTTGAACAGTTGAAACCGAACGAAAAGCTAAATTTGGAGAAGTACTGTCAGTAATTGATCATTTAAATACAGGAACCCAAGAAAAGAGACCGGCAATATTCAACAAAAAGAACATTATAATGCTTCATAATAATGCCTTTCCACGTGCTGCTTTGGAGTCTAGTCAGAAACTCGAAATGATAGGTTGGGAGATTCTATTACTCCCCGAATCTACCACTCTACGACAATCACTAGTGTCTGTCCTTGAAAAGTCTTTTGAAGGGCAGAAAATCCAAAAACGAAGAAGATTTCCGACAAGCACTAGTTCAATTTTTTTGCCTCTAGGGATAGGGCCTGAAGGAAGGAGGACTCGATTTGGGTACCTTCCGTTCCGAACGCGAGTACTTTATCGATCATGACAGCGTGATGTTTGGTACTAGTTCATATAGATATCACACCGCCACATACCCACATGCCAGTGACTTGGTGAATAGGCGAACGAACGATACCATATTTGTGGCGAGCATGTGAGCAGTTGCGTCACTTTTTGGGTTGCGTCATCGTGCGTGATGACTTTAGAATTGCATCATTTGTGTAAGACGGCTTTGTTAAGTAACGGCTTGTTTGCGTCAATGTTTGACGGCTTGGTTGCTTTTGCGGTGGAAGATGGCGCCATGACTGCGGCGGGTGAAAGGTATGGTTCCTTTGCACAGCCAGGGCCACCAATGAAGGAAGGAGGAGAGGATCTGGGTACCTTCCGTTCCAAACGCGAGTACTTTATCAATCACACCAAAACGATCGTCATCGCCTGAAGTTTGGTACTAGTTCATATAGATATCACATCACTAATAGGCCTATTTTAAAAAAATGGGATATACAAAATGCCATCATACTGGCAAGAAGTCACAAATAATTATAACATTTATATAATTCAATAAAATTTACTCCAAGTATGATGCTCAGTGGCTGATTGGTAGTGTACCGCTCTTTCACGCCACAGGTCTGGGATTCGAATCCCGGGCTGGCCATGGTCGAATCAGTCTCTCATCCCTTCAGAGGGTCAATAAAAGGGTACCAAGCTTGCTTAGGAACTGAACTTTGCGTCAGAATGATCACTTGACCAAAATATCTGCATATTCACCCTAGCGCCTAAGGTCACGTAAACTGAGATAGGCAAAGTAGACCTTGGCCCTTATGGGCCGTTGCGTCACTGAGCTCAGTTCACAGTATGAAGATTTTATTAATTTGTTTTATTCTAAAAAATATGATAGAACTTTCCGGTAGACCTAATATTAAAATGTAAAACAAGATCATAATGTTAATATATTATATGGAAGTGCACTGTACGAGTTCTAAAAAATTGTTTCCCCCCGAAAATACAGTATTTTCGTTTTGTAAAGAGTAATGATATAATTTAAGTAAAATGATTATTCGATAAGTATTAGAAGTTATATTTTAAAATTCCTAACACTCAAAGCATAATTAAGATATTTTAGAACACTTAAATCAATGATCATAAATTTTTAAAATAAATTTTGGTAACAGTGATATAAGTTTTGTTCCCTAACTTTGAGTAATTTGCATTATAAAATTTAACTAAATAATATTCAGAAAATACATTTATTTCAGAAACGCAGACGCCAATAGAAAAAATTGCATTCCAGATGAGCATTTTAAATAAAATTTAATCGCTGTGTCTATTTTTATGTCGTATTTGTAATATAATAATGAAAAATAATATAACTGCTTCAGTAAGGAGAAAATTATATTACGAATTGAAAACAAATATATATATATATAAATTTGTCGCTTAAACACGAGTAACTAAATAATTTAACATATTGCTGATATGAAAACGTAATAGTACCTTTTCTATCGTAAAATTCTCTTATCGTATATTGTTCAAAATAACTATTTTAAAACTGCGTTATAAAATCACTGTCTGAATGTTTTAAAATGAATAAATTGTATAATACAAGCAGAGTTAAATTTTGTTTGATTTTGGAGAAATTGTTTCAAATGAATATTGTAAATCTCATATTTGATACTTATTAAATATAAAACATATATTTATTCAATTACTTTTAAGTAAATTATAGCAAAATCAAGTTTCCTATGTACGTCTTTTGTTCTGTCTTGATAGTTCACAGCTTCTTAAACTGTGGGGCGTGCTGCCCCCAAAAAGGGGCGTGATAACTCTCTGAGGGAAAGGGAGTGAACATATTAAAAAAATAGAAAAAAAATTAATGTATTAAGTAATTATAAATTAAAAATTAACTCTTATATATTAATAATAAAAAATATATTAAATTACTGAAAGTAAGCAAACAAATATATTCAGATATAATAAAAAATAAAATTAACATTTGCACTGATATAGTACACTTATAAATTTATCAGTACTGCACATTGTATTTTATAAATAATTTAACTTTACTGAATTAAGAAAAACATTATTAATAATTACCAGTTACCCCATGAGTTAGTCATATATAAAATTATATACAAAAATAAACACTTATCTTAAATGTTTATGGTTTATAATTGACAATCATAAGTTACGCGATTCGCTTTCCAATGCCACCGTTTCCCACGCAGACAAGCTATGAGATGCATTAGATGGGGGGCGGGGGAAGGAAAGGAATAAATGAGGAAATCCTCTGAAATAAGTAAGTCTTTCGTAAACACTTTTTCAAGGTCCTTTTATTTCATTCCAAAGCCTCCGTAATAATTTTATGGATAGCAGTGCAAAGAAAAGACGTGCATATACGTCTGTGGCAATTGACGCTTTGAATGAAAGAGACGTTTATATACGTCAGTGGCTATTAAGAAAAAGTTGTATGGTAGCTTTAGTATCAAAGTATAGTATTATTGAATTCTCAATACATAGTTATTTGTATGGAAAGGGAGGGGGGGGGAGTGCGATTAAAATTATAGTTGAATATTGGTTTGCAAATACTGAAAGTTTGAGAAGCACTAGGATTGTTAGTTACATCAGTGATAATTATATTTTTAACAGCCAGAGTGTTTAGTATAGTACTTATATACAGCCTTTTTGTTTGAGTACAGAGAAGCAAGCCTTGCTTCTACATTTATTCATATATGGTTGATAAGTAGAATATTGTTTTTATTAGGGGTTAGAGCTAACTTACTCTCTTTAGCTAATTTTAACAATATTTTTGGAGTTAATAGGAATAAAGTTTGTTGTGTGTTTTAGAGATGTATTTCTTCCATCAGTTAGGCCAGCGTTTCTCAAACTGTGGGGCGCATTCCCTAAGTAGGCGAGATAACCCTATAAGAGGGGCGCGAGCATATCGAAAATTAAAGGTTTAAAAAATTAATTTACTGCAACAAAGTTAACAAAATACTTTCTGACATATAAAAAAAGTGCATTTACACTGATATAATTTATATATATCAGCTGGCGATTTTACTTCATCAAAAATAAAAGTTTCCTCTTTGATACGTCCCTTAACTGTCTGATCTTATTACTAAATAAAAAAAATTGATTGATTTGCTGTAATCCCACGATGAGAGATTTTTTTTATTTAGTTTTCTTTTGAAACCTAAAATACTACTCTTTCAGAAAAAAAAAACTCAGACCCAAAGAAATATTCTAGGAAGATAAAAAATTCATCACTGTTATTATTATTGAGATGCTGTGCATTATCTATAGAAAGAAAAGGAAGACTTTTTCACTTTTCACCCAGGAAGCAGATTTGCTGATCATTGTTGGACCCTCGAACTTCTGATCCGCATTATTTCTGTTGCTCTTTTTTCCATGTGAAAGAGTTATATCATATTTGGAAAAGCACAGAGAGCACTTTGAAAAATTATTTGGCTAAGATTTATTTTTATGGGTATTCTGAAACATATAAAGCATGATGAAATACGCGTTTTACACATTTTTTTTTTAAAACTAACATCCATATTTTTATATTGAATACACATAATCCGGGAGTGGTTACGTGGGGCTCAACGTCAGACAGCAAAACTACAGCAATTTGAGCAAAATATGATGGTTTTGCTTGAAAATATCATTTCTGTAATGTTAGCAAAAAAATGTCTTTGATTTGTGTCTTTTATTATGGTTACGTACCTTTGAAACATTTTGGTTCAGTTTTAATAGATTTTTTATCAATTTATCAAAGAAAAAATGAAAAGTCCTCGAAAGTAAGTAAGTATATTTTATGTTAGTTACATTATTCACTAGAAATGTGATTTTTATTGTGTACAATAAAAACAATTGTAAAACCCACACACACATTGGGGTGACTCAGTCACATTGCGCAACTGTTAACGTTAGTATTGAGTGCGCGCCTGCTCTCCCGGGTTAAAACATTTTGAAGTTTTCTCGCTTTAAATATTAATGCTTAAAGTAATGGATATGATAGAGAGCAACATAGACTAGACTTTTTTTCTAATGACATTTATACTTTTAGAAATGGATGATGGAGGAAATAAATTTTTAATAAAATATCACTTTGCAATCTGTTCCAATTTAAAAATTAGAGAAAAGAAAAATTATAACTATCCGATTACTTAAAAGTAATTTGCTTAAAATAAATATTACTTAAAAGTAACAAATACAACATTGAATACTTATCTTTTTAGTTTGTACGGTTTATAATTAACATCGTATTGTAGATTTAGCGCCAAAGTGCATTATTATTGTATTAGGGGGGCGTGATAAAAATTATTATTGGAAATTAAGTCGCCAATAGTGAAAGTTTGAGAATCACTGAGTTAGGCTTCACACCAATATAGAGCGGAGATCCACAGTAGACCAAGGGTGTCAAACTCAGCAGGCTAACGTGGGCCAAACAAACAAGGTTTTATGTGAGCCACAAAAAGTCCATATTCATAAAAATGTAAATTTATTTCGAATACTACTGTATAATATACATAGAAGAACAAAGAAATTAAAAAATTACGTTCTGACACATGCTATCTTTTCTCTTGCTACCATCTCTCCTATTTCGTGAGAATTTTTGATCATTTACTATACATTATTACGTGCCGATATACTGAACGGGCCTCAAAAAGTTCGTTGTGGGCCCTGAGTTTGATACACTTACTATAGACTAACATCTTTTTAAAGAAGATATTATTTCAAGTTCTACATTTTTTCACTTTAAATACCATCTATGTATAAACTGATGTGATATTTTCAATTTCAAATTCAACACTTTCAATGCTAAATTCCAATTTCTTCCGAGATAAAGTTTGAAATTGAATCATTTCAAGTACAAAATCAAGTCTTAATTTATTTGTAAAAATCACATCCGAGAAAGACATCGAGTTGAATGGAATTGATACAATAGAATGAAATAATTTTTAATACGGAACTTATACCAAATAATTGATTGTGATTCCATTCACTTTAATTTTAGAATTTGTCAAATAGAACAAATATGAAATTGATTTGATAATTATTTTTCAAAGAGAAATGGGTTTTCATTCATATTTAACATTTAATTTCACCGTGTCAAAAAATGTGCTAATTTAACGATTTTAAAGATCAATGCAGCAAGTTAAAGACTTGCAGAAACATTGCATTTCACAATGCAAACAGCGATGCATTTTTTCGCCGCCTTTCACATTAAAAGACTATTCATTCTAATAGTTTCGATTTCTTCCTTTTTAAATCTAGTTGTGTTTGAAAAGCTTACCAAATTGCATCTTTCCAGCTGACGCAATGGGTTTCTTTTATTTATTTTCGAAAGCAGACAGTTTGAAAGATACAAAGGGATTACAATCTAATTAAAGTGACTCAAAAGGGTTTAGTTTGTGCAGAATTAGAAGAGTAATGAATCGGGAAAACTATCAAGCACGTCATATTCAAAACTTGGATTATGGAAATAAAAACGTTTGGATGTTGTTCAAAATACTTCGTAGAAATTCCTGGAAAAAGACTTAATGATTTTTCTAGCTCCCCCTCCCCTTATTCTGAAATTTATCGAGAAAGATTTCATGTGCTATTAATAAATAAATAAACAACTTAAATTGAGAAATTTGCTCGAATTTTTTAAAACTAGAAGTAGAATAGCTCGAAAACATATCACAATAGTAGATGTAAGGTTTATTATTGAGTACAATTATGTTATCAGAAACATAGCTCTGTTAGAAAATAAGGCAATGTTCAATGAAACAGGGAAATTATGTGATTTGCAAAAATTACTTTTCTTGAAATAAAACAATGCTCAATCAATATGGCGCAAAAAGCACAAAGATTCTGCCTGGTAGATCAAGAACTTATGTGTAGTGCAAGCACTGCTCCAGCAAATAGCTAGATCCCAAATATCCTAGATCCTTCCATTACTCTTGCCCTTTTCAAAATTGGCATTGACTGTAACATGGATACATTACACACGGCAAGGACGAGGACATTGCCGAGGCAGTCGTTCATGCCCTTGGCACCGAGTAGCTGAATAGTGTGACGTTAATATTCACTCACTCACTTATGTCTTTGTACTATCTAATTTTCATCATTGTTTTTGACTGGTTCCTTTGTCATACACGGCAACAACAACAGCATTGGCCTCTGAAAATATCCTCCTTGTCATTGTGAAGCTCAATATCAAGTAGACTGGTCAGTAATGCTTCTTGCAGAATTTTCAATAAGAGAATGATGTTATATAAGGGTTGCACAAATGAAAAGTAGGCAAGTTCAATAAAAAAATGCTTTTATTGGAAATCAAAATAAATTGCCATGGGAGTCATAACACAAGTTCCATTACTTTGACAGTAGAAATACTGTCGTTGATTCGCGAGTAAGTCCTGCATGGCTTCCTACATATCATCGTTTAAATGGAAACGTAATGTTTTCTTAAGTGAACCAAAAGTATGAAAGATTTCAGGAAGACAAATTTGGACTGTACAGTAGATGTCCCAACACTTTTCAATAGAATTTTTTAAGGTATCCGACTACGTTCGGAACCATGATTTTGAAAAAGCGCATAAATGGATAGTTTTCATGATATTTAGTGTCACTTGGATTATAATACATGTATAAAATTGTTTTAAGAAAATTTTGACAAAAGAAAAATGATTTAAATACAATATATTTGCAAAAACTAGTTTAGAATAGCCTTTTTTTTCAAAATGTTCTCCTTTTATAACAAATGCTTCTAAAATAATACTATTTTTCTTATATAAATTAAAGACTTTTCCAGGGAGTCTGAACTATTTTTTTAAAAAAAAAATCACATTATTTTCAGAGATACAACCTATTGAAATAATTATCGGCGTTTTTTTCTTAAAATTTCTCCCCTCTATTGTTGTAAAACATGGATAAACACACTTCTAAATTATATATTTCAAAAATTCTAATTGAGCCTCTGTACAGATTTCTAAGCTATATACAGGCAAAATATTATTATATTAGAGGCATTTTTCACAAAAGGAGAATATTTTGAAAATTGGTTATTGCACGTTCATTTTTTGTCAAAATATTGTACTTAAATAGTTTTTTATTGTTATAAAATTCTTAAAACAATTTTATATACATTTTCTAATTTAAGTGACACTGAATATCATAAATATTATCCATTTATACTTTTGCAAAATAACGGTTCCGAACATAGTCGGATACCTTAAAGGTTGCCTGGGCTTCACAGGAGACTTTTGGGCTTGTATTGTCATTCATATTTGATACCTCTTGCCACCCTTCACCAAACCGTTTGCATCAATTGTTCGAACTAAGTAGTGTTCACCACATACTGCAATCCATTCGCTGATAGAGACCCACATCCAGCTTACCTTCCGCAATCAGGAACTATTCAACCGCGCTTTGTTCCGCTATGGATGCATCCATGATTAGCATGACTTGACTTTTGATCTATTTCCTTTACGACGAACAGGTTTCATTATAACACGTCGTATGCGGTATACACCTCCTACCTTCCTTTATATTCATGTTGGATTGGACTTCTGTATCTGCAATCCTTTTGGTAGCAATTGCACGTGTCCACTTTTCATTTGGCAACCCTTATATTTTACGTGAGCACATGAACCTGAAGCTTTCACGGGATTTATTGTTTGATTTTATTGAGATTCCTCATTGGTTTCAAATCTGAAATGTATTGTCTCAGCGTGACTGCTCTCTTCCACTTAAAATCTCAAAAATCAATGATTCACATTTGAAATATTCCAGGATCAAATAATTTGGTATATAGTAACTGGGTAATATAGGATTTCCATGCTTATACTTAATCTGACGACGCTGGACTTGTCTGTATGTATCTCACAAAAAAAGTAATGCACGTGACCCCTTCGCTAACACATGTTACCAATACTATGCAAACGTTTCACTTTATGTGCTACAAAATGTGCAGAGGGAAATTAAACAAAAAAAGTCAATATTTGCATCGCAATTAATTAAGAGCATGCAGAAAATAAATAAAGAAGAGTCTCTGCTGAAAATTAGTTATTCCTTTTTTTTTTATTTTTCACGCTTTTTGCGAATTTAAAGTTCTGGAAATATAGAGCAATTTTTATAGGATTTTACGTGTTTTATCCCATGTGCTCAAAATTTCTTTTTATACTTAATCAAAGACGTTCTACAATTTAAAACTAATTCCTTTCGTATCTTTTAATGTTTTCAATACATTAAATTTAATCTTGCTATTCGCCGGTAGTCGCATAAGTACACACCTTGCTCTTTACTATGTAACGACTTCAATATACCTTGATACCATGTTTAAAACAAAAGCATTTACCATTCTTAAGTTAAGCTGTGTGGGGAGACATGAATTTATTGAGCACCATATATATACAATAATAAGTTTTACTGTTAAAATTTATTGAAATGAAATTTGTGAATAACCTCACAATGACAAAAGTAATATTTCAATTTTTTTGTCATTTAACGATCAATTATTTAACAAAAATTAATTCATTTTTCATTTTACTTGTAAAAATCCAATTACAAATGAAACACTTTTTTTTCTTCCGAAACCTATAGTATGTTTTTACTAACGACAAGTAAAATATTACAAAACAAGTGAAACACATTTCAAAAGTTTTATCATAATTTCCTTTTCCCTCTTTATTTTGATAATCGTAAAACCTTTTAGCATCTTTTTAAGAGTTAAGGAATATAACTTAATTATATTCTTATATTTATTTGCTCTTCAATTTAAAATACGGATTCAAGAATTTTCGGAAAAAATAACAAATTATTCTTTTATTGAACTAATTAACGTAATTATTATTAAAGGAATTAATTATTGCTTTTGTAATGATCATCTTATTTAATATAAATAAGATAAATTAATTATAGATTATTATACCTAAATTAAAATTAATACATTTTTAACTAAGGAAAAAGTTGATTAATTAAATTTTTTTTAATACAAAATTTATTCGAAATTCCCTGCGCTCTATACATTAAAAATCTTTTTTCGTAGAATGTTAATTGCAGCTATATTGTAAACTTTATATTTTCAAAATAGCTCTTTAGTAAAAATTTTCATTTTGTAACTTTTTTATTACGAATGCTTAACGAAGAAGCACAATAGGCAAAATAAAGTAGAACCTGTTTTTGTGCGGTACTTTTTTGTGCGAACTTTTTTATGCGGTATTTGAATTTCAACGGCTTTGGCCCCGCTGTAATGTTTTCTATCAATGTAGATACACTGAAGAGCCAAAAAAACTAGTACACATGCCTAATATCGTGTAGGGCCCCCATGAGCACGCAGAAGTGCCGCCACGCGTAGTAGCATGGATTCTATTAATGTCTTAAGTAGTATTGGAGGTAAAACTGACACCATAACACCTGCAGGGCTGTCCATAAATGAGTAGGAGTAAGAAGGGATGGAGATTTCTTGTTAACAGCACGTTGGAAGGCATCCCAGATGTATTCAATAATGTTCATGTCTGGGGATTTTGGAGGCCTGCAGAAGAGTGCTCTTGGAGCCACTTTGTAGCAATTCTGGACGTATGGGGTGTCGCATTGTCCAGCTGAAATTCCATAAGGCCTACGGAATTCACAATGGACATAAATGGGTGCAGGTGATCAGAAAATGCGTACGTACCTGTCACCTGTCAGAGTCATACCTAGACGTATCAGGGGTCCCATATCACGCAAAATGTACATGACCCATACCATCATAGAGACTCCACCAGCTTGAACACTTCCCTTTTGACATTTAGGGTCCATGGATTCATGAGGTTGTATCCATGCCCGTACACATACATATGCTCGATTCAATATTGGAAATATGACTTATCAGAGCAGGCAAGGTGTTTCCAGTCCTCAACTGTCCAAAGTCGGACCAGGTGAGGCGTAAAGCTTTGCGTCGGGCAGTCAACAAGGGTACACGAGTGGGCCTTCGGCTCCAAAAACTCCTATCAATGATGTTTCATTGAATGTTTCGTACGGTGACACTTGTTGATGGCCCAGCGTTAAAATCTGTAGTAATTTGCGGAAGAGTTTCACATCTGTCATGCTTAATGATTCTCGTCAGTCGTTGTTGGTCCCGTTCTTGTATGATATTTTTTCGGCCGCATGTTTAACTGAATTCCCGATATTCACGGTACACTCGTGAAATGGTCGTACGTGAAAATCCAAATTTCATCGCTACCTCGGAGATATGTCCTATCTCTCGTGCACCGATTATAACACCACGTTCAAACTCACTTAAATCTTGATAACCTGCCATTGTAGCAGAAGTATCCTATCAAACAACTGTACCAGATACTCGTTGTCTTATATAGGCTTTGTCAACCCCAGGGCCGTATTCCGATTGGTTCCATATTAATTGCATACACCTGCCTGTACCAGGTTTTTTGACTATTCAGTGCATATAAACTTCAAGACGCTTTGTTTATCGGTTATAAACAGTTTCTCGACAATATACGTTCAGTTACTTTTTCTCAACACACTAGCAAGACACACTTGATTTAAGACGGATCTTTGAAAATGAGAATGACATTATCAATAATTTGATGGATTATGAAGATGGATATAAGAAAAACCGGATTCTTTGAGAGCGGCTAAGATATATGCAGGGATTTTTCCAACAAATCAGAAGCGCATTTTCTTAAAATAGATTCCGATTCCGAAAGCAGTTTGAAATTCCAAAAAGAGTATCAATCATGCATACCTGTTGTTATCGTGACTTTCACCAGCAACTAACCAAAAAATCGTCATTACAAAAACCTATCACTTACTTTATGGTGCCAAAATATAAATCAGTTGAAATTGTATCTTCAAGTAACGAAAGTGGTTTTGAACAATTCTTCACAGGAAGATGCGCTTTTTGGATTACAATGAGTAGCAGTGAATTATGTATGTGCATTTTGTGTGAAAATTTCTCCATGTATGCAATTAAAAATAAAATGTTTTTAAAATGTCTCCATGTGGACTTTAAGTACTTATTTTGCTTTGAAGTACTTTCATATAAACTTCGTAAATAATTGATATTTTTTTTAAGTATGACTTTTTTTATGCGGTCCATCTTCGTCGCATTAAAAAAAAATTCTGTTGTATGTAGACAAATTTGTTAATTATATGTAAGTATTTATAAAATAATATATATATATATATATATATATATATATATATATATATATATTCGCATATTTTTTTGTTCGGTTTCTTTTTATGCAGTCCCCATCTACCACACAAAAACAGGTTTTACTGTAGCTGTTTTCAGACTTCATGCACTTCTTCCTATTTTAATATATTTTCTCAAATCTTTTACTCCACTTCACTTGTAGGTTATTACTTCTCCCCCATGTCAATTGTTATATCATTTAACCTGGAACTCAAATTTCAAAATCACCAGACAATTCTCTGTACTATATACCTTTCAGTATTTTTCTAGCTTGAACACTTTTATTTTTTATATGCAAGCTGAGCCAAGTCTCTAAATATTATTGAGAGACATGTTAAGGTAAATATAATACATCCCTATGGTACTTTCGTTGCAATCAAAGAAAAAATATGTACATTGGATTATAAGTAAATCTGAGGAAATATTCTTGAAAACTTTATTTTACTTCAAAAGGAAAATGATTTTAACTGAATCTCGGAGGATTCATTTTGTTGAAAATGTAAGGAAAAAAAACTGAATACCCATCAAGTGCTTTTCCATTAGCTATTTGTATCTGGAAGTATTTGTAGTTTTTAAAGGATTAAATGCTGTTTGGAATTCCAGTGTGAAAACTACAGTAAAATTCTTTAGTATATGTTTTCATCGCTTCCAGAATAAAAAAAAGATATATGTGTGTGTATTCGTATATCTTTTTCTCTGCAATCCTTTTTCAAAATGTTATAATGTAATAATATTTAAGGTGCTTCTAGACAGATTGTAAGCTTATAAAATGAAATTTATTGCTTCAAAAAGAAAAATTAAACGTTTCAAAATGACAATATATAGAAAGACAAAAACAAAATGTTTCTTTTTTGAGTTTATCTTAAGATAAGTCCTGCTTTTAATTTGTAAAATAAAAGTTGAAACGAAATACATTTCTTTAAACTAATAAAACAAAATTAAAAGATATTTGTAATTACTATCTTAATTCGAAAAGGCTATTATGTGTTGTATTTAGAAAAGATACTTAAAAACCGGCAAAATGTATTCATTTTTTTTAATCCTGTATTTATTGTTCTCAGAATGAATTTTTTTTGAAAAAAAAAACATTGAATTTAACCCTAGAATTACCTTGAAGCATTTAAGTTGATGAAATAAATGTGATAAATATAACTTATTAAAAATACAATTCCTCCGAAAATTAGTTTATTTCAAATGGGTTGCATTTTAGTTGCTAAGCCAATTGAAAACATAACAAGTCCTCGAGCGTTGGAGCCATTTCATTGGTGGCTCAATCTAGTGGCTGTAGCGGTATCTACATAAGCCAGTAACAGCCTCCGGACAAATTGATCACTTTTGTCTAGTGGTCATGTTACTTGTTTTGAATCCATATGTAGCGGGTTCTGTCCTCTGGAAATGCGCCAATTCATATTAACAAAATTGTCACAGGTAAAATGGTAAATAATTCAAAGGTACACGATATAAAAAAATAAATATAACAATAGCTAACTTTTAAAATATATTCAATTTTAGAGTTTATTATATTTTTAGCAAAATAATAAACAAGTTGGCCAAATCTGACTCATCTATAAAAAAAATTATACAGTATATTAATTTTCTTAGTATCCTAAACTTCCATCGATATTTAATCAAAGGAATGATCAAATTCTTGAGGCTGTTGCAATCTGAAATCTCCGTGGAAAATAATCAATTAACTGTTTTAATTAAGATTCATAACCAAATAAAAATCAAGGCATTAGTTAGCTCGAAAGCGTTAGTTTTAAAATCAGATCAATCATACCACATGCAAATTTATTGGGATATATGTCAAGAAGTACATTCACCATTGAAAGTCGATGTCTTTTATGAATTATTGGGGGAAATGACAACTTAGTAGTCATTTACAGTATTTCAGTCAGACAAAGTGTGATATTTCTCAATTGATTACTATCATTTAGGTTTAATTTTTTTAAGGTATTACTATTCATTCTTGTAACTATTAAGGATGCAATATCTGTCATAAGAGTATTTTGGATTTTTTAATGCCAAGTTTATACTGTAACACACAGTGCTTCTCAAAGTTTTAATACTTGCGACCCAATATCCAATCATAATTTTCATCGCGCTCCCCTACACATATGTATAATGTATTGAATTCAAAAATATTATACTGTGACGCTAAAGCTGCAATACGACTTTAACCTGTTATGTGCCAACGGTGTATGTAAATGTCTCACTCAGACAAGACGCTAATTAGCACGGACGTACATAAACGTCTTTCCGAAGTATGTTCTTTTCTCTGTACTGTTATCCATAAAAATATTCCGAAGGCTTTGGAATGCAATAATAAGACCTTGGCAGTGTTTGTGAAGGATTTACTTATTTCAAAGGATTTGATTATTTATTACTTTTCTCTCCACCAATCACCGCATGCACTCGCCAACGTGTTAAAAGACGGTGAGATTGGGAGCGAATCACGTAACTTTTAATCAGAAGTTAAGGGATAAATTATGAATCGTACAAATTATCGAGATAAGTGTTAATTTTTGTATATAATTTATTTTATATATGACAAGCCCATGGGGTCATTGGTAATTATTAAATTTGTTCTTAACTTAGTATCGTTAAATTATTATGAATGTATTTTATAAGTGTTTTATATCAGTATAAATTTGTATTTCACTTTTTATTATGTCAGAATGCATTTCGTTTGCTCACTTTCTGTAAATTAATAATTTGTTTTAAAATAATCTCTTGTTTTAGACTTTTGAATATGCTTGCGCCCCACAGTTTGAGAAACGCCGCTGTAACATTTTATTGATACTGTTGCAAATACCGAAGTTTATATATAAAAATAAGTGTTTATCTTTTCTGCTAAAAATATTACTTAGTACTACTTCAAATATTAGAATGGAACTCATAATAATTTGAATGATTACAAAGACATCTCTATTAACATTTAAAAACGTTTTTTTTTCGTGTGTGTGTGGTGGGGGTT
>BMAV01012628.1:0-48085 GCA_019973955.1 Trichonephila inaurata madagascariensis
AAAAATTGCCAAACAAAAGGCATTAGTCTTGATCTAGCTTCCTAATACTTGAGAAAAATATAATTAAAAGAGAATAGTTAGTGTATTCGTCAATATAGTTATTATACACGGAGTACCCAGAGTTACACAAACATGCCTTAACGTCTTTTAGAAGAATTTAAAAAGATGGTCTTTCGAACGATCGTGCCCAGTCAAAAGACAAAATAACGCCACCACTACAGGACGAAGGAAATCTGGAATAACTGGCTTTGAGCAAGTGAAACATTCTTAGGCCTTTATCTTAGCTTCTTTTGATAGGCTGGAGACAAACGTTCTCTTAAGGTCTTACTTAATTAGGAGTTTTTCAGAATTAAAAGTCATATGGTTATTAATGATTTTCAGAACAAGTTTCTTTCTTTTACTGGAAATCGGCTCCATCAATTCCCTCGAAGCCGTAAAAAACAGGGATCCACTGCAAGACGATTCAGTTGGCCAGGGTTGAAAATCTTTTGCATTCATAAATTCGTTCGGAAATGCAAATTTTATTGCTGTCGAACAAAATAACAGCCCCAGGAAAATGACTCATTAGAGTTTTTGGGATATCCGAAAACTTGGAAACCCGTGATTTTAAAAGCGCAAAAAAGGGGAAAATTTTTCATCATATTTGTGTCACCAAAGATTAGAATACGTATAAAGTAGAAACATTTTAAAATAATTATTTAAATAAAAATTTTTGGAAAAAAATTCTTAGTTTTTTTTTATTCAAAATTTTTTCCCTTTTTTAAAAAAAATGTTTTTGATAATATTTTCCTTAAATAGACTGTAAGGGGTGAAATAAAATTTTTTTGAAATATAAAACTTAGAAGGGGGTTTATCTATATTTTACGACAACAGGGGGGAAAATTTTAAAAAAAAAAACGCCAATAATTATTTCAATTGGTGGTAACCCGAAAAAAATGGGGGATTTTTCAAAATGCTATTGGGCCTCTTTAGAGAGGACTGGCTTTATACAGGCAAAATATTATTATAATGGCATTTTTTTTCAAAAGGGAACATTTTGAAAAAAATTAATCTAGTTTAATTTTTTTCCCAAAAAATGTATTGAAATAATTTTTTTTTTCAAAATGTCCTTAAAAAAAATTTTTTGCATGTATTCTAATCTGGGGGGAAAAATATCAACAAATCCATTTTTACGCTTTTTAAAAAAACAGGGTTCCAAAAAAATCGGATACCTTAATTGATTCGAGTTATAAATATAGCCTCAACTTTACCATCTTTTAAGTATTTTTCCCACGTTTTTTAAATGGGTTTCTGCTCCCGCCCAGCTCCCTTGCGTTGCTCAATCATGGATCCATCGGTGTAAACATGGGTTCAGAGGATACTGAGATAACTTCCCTGAACAATTTCATAAGCAATGGCACTGATCTGGGAAAATGGCATCTCTCTCTTATCAGTTTTCTTGTCCAGTTCAAGATGTACGCAGAAGTCACCATATTCAATAGGACACAAAGGGGCACAATCATTTATTCATTTCTAGAATAAGTCTAGGTCTACTAATTTTTCATAACCAATTTGATTGAAACCCACTTGTGTGTCTTTAAATTTCTATCATTGTTAAAATTGTAATTCCACTAATATTTATTATTTGGGAGCCTGCAAAGTTTTAAAATCAAATTACAGCATTTTTACAAATGGCATGCATGACAGGAGAGTTGGTTAAAGCTTTCATCACCATTATGGGGGTGGATGCAACTCCACCTGTTATTAGGCGAAGATATTGGTTTTATAAACTTGACTAGGCGTCGATTGTACTGATATGTAGTATATGTAAGCATATGTACGTTTGTGTCTGAGTAGCTATTATATAAGTTATATACTTATATAAGCTATTATATAAGTTGAAAGTTTCAGCCTAAAATTATATTTTAAATACAATATTTAAATTTTAAATTATAAATCTAGATAGGTAAATAAATTCAACTGGACTTAATGATATTTACTTTATTAAACATGCCATTTTACATAACACTTAAAAAAAATGATGTAAAAATATTTTTGATTATTTGATAAAAATTTCCAAAAATATGGTTTTTTTTTATATTCGAGAATCTTTCAAGAACATTGTTATCGCCTATATCAAAAAATTTTAAAAATGGGAATTGAAGCTTGCTTTTATTTTTATTTTTTTTCGGATCAATAATAATTTTTGTTATGCAACAGCTAAAAAGAGCAACTATTTCGTTACTTATTGTGATTTAATCCATGGTGCAAAAATATTTATATGAAGATTAAATTTTAAAAAATATTGTATTGATTTGTATCAAGTTATAATATTCAAGTTGGCATAAAGCTCACATTTAAATTTGTAAATATGAACTTATTTAAAAAAATCTGATAATATACATAATGCTAAACATAAAGAGAAACGCAATTTTATACTCCATAAAATTTTCAAAAGTTCTAATTGAAAATTATAACATATCTCCTATAAAAATAAATGTGACAAAAGTTTTTTTGGGAAAATACGATAAAATATTATAATTTTTAAATACCATTACTACAATTTTGATTAAATGTTACATATATCGTATTTAAACATTTAATGGAATAAAAATATACTTACATGTGAAGAAAAATCTTTCATTCCAAAAGACCTTCATATTTTTTCTCAAAAAGAATAAATAAATAAAGAAATCTTTTATATTGCATGATAATGGAACAAAAAATTAATGATCTCGGTGAACTAGGTTAAAAAATATATTTAATCTTATATTTTACGTTTCCACTCACAAATATATTTACTTATTTGTGTTATTTGTTTTTTTTTTTTAATTTTAGAACAAAATATCATAACTGACCTAAAGATAAATTAAGTGATTTTAAAAAAACACCGTTAAATTATCCATAATTATAATTTAAATTTTCCGTTTATCAGCTACCAAGCAATTTCATCGTGAAATGTTTAAGATTTTTAAAAAAAAATGGGACATGATTTTTATCTGCATTGTTAAACTGATCAATATCCAAGTTAAGTAATTTATTCATGTACATTACTCATCGTATTCGTTGTTCATACTTTGATATCTTTTCTCTACATCACTAAAATACTGAAGTGTTTACCCCGCAATTTCTGCAATATGGGTAGAGAGTTAAATTTCATAACCGTTATATACAGTTTTAAAAAAATAAGTAATCTGCGAAAATATAATATTCAGAAAACTATCAATAATTGTATAGATTTTTACTTTTTTTGGGTAGGGTTAGGAAAATCCCCAAAGGGGGTGATGTTAATTAAAGAAACCCCTGGCATATTGTTTAAATAGCTAATTTCGTTGCGTCTAACAATCTAAACTAAATTAAAGAGCTGCATAAACTTAATCTAAATCGACATTGTGAAGCTTTTAATGCGCATTTAAGCAATAGTCGGTTTACTTGAGGGCATATTTTGCTTTAA
Organism: Trichonephila inaurata madagascariensis; assembly: GCA_019973955.1. Taxonomy (NCBI): domain Eukaryota; kingdom Metazoa; phylum Arthropoda; class Arachnida; order Araneae; family Nephilidae; genus Trichonephila; species Trichonephila inaurata. Next base: position 3,434 of record BMAV01012628.1, read on the forward strand.
CTTAAAATTAGTTTAGCAAAGTTCCTACGAAATTGAATCAGTCTTACTGGTTATGCAGCCAGAAGCATTTGAAAGATTAGAAGTGATTTTTTCCTCCTTAAGAAGAACTGGAATACTGTCTTTATATAAGAATTAATTTTATGCCATTGAATGCTTATTAATCAACGTGATAATCAAAGAGTGATTTGCTTGAAGTCATTTAGCGAGTTATTTCGCTGTATCTCAATTCTTTAATCGAAATGCGTAAATTAACATAGAATTCCTAGTACTTGTAGTTAATACTTTTCCATTCACTTACTATTTTATAATTTATCGCTTAGATATTTTTCAAATTCATTTACCATGCTTTGATAGGAAGTTTCTCAAAGAATCAATACATCTGCATGCATACATATAAGCACATTAAAAATTTTGCCATTGTAATTTCTCTAGATAAATTTTATTTCTGGTATAAGAAATGATAAAAATAAACAATTTCATTGGTGTATACATATAGGAAGAGTCAATATGTATATGCTAATATACATATTTTATTTCAAAAACTTATTTAGCATTATATTTTCTGAAGATAAACTTTATTTCTGTTATAAAAATAAACCTTTTGTCGTTATAATAATCTTCATTGATAACAACTAATTTGCATAAATTTCCACAGTAATCACATCAATGGATGGTTCTCCAAAGAAACTTAAATATTTACCTAAACACTTATTATTCTGCAACTTATTGAATCTACAACATTCACTGAGTTTTTTTATGAGTTTATCTGAATTTCGTCATAACTGTTCACTATTATAATATGCAACGAACTTTTTTAAAACAACTTTACTTACTTCCGGAAACCAGCGTATCGTAATTACTTCATGTATTATCGTTTTCAATTACTTTAATGTTTACTGTTTAAAATAGAAATTTTATGTAATTTTTTCATTTTAAAAATTGTGGTATATTTTTATTATATTTTAAGTCAAAGTGTTCATATTAATAATCGAAGTGTAGAAATATATTTTAGAAAAAAAAATTAATTATTTCTACGGATAATTTAAACTGCTTTTGTGCAAAGTTGAGCTTCATTGGTCTCTGTGTATTATATTTTCTAATACGACTCAGTATCATATGATGAGATTTTTTAGTGTTTTGCTTGTGTGTGTGTTTATTCTTGCAACCAAAAATATTTTCAGAAATTGTTAAACTTATATATTTTAATGGACAAGATTTATAGCTAAAACAAGTCAAGATCCCTCAAATAATAATCTAGTCATTTTGGAAAGAAGTTTTGTCCTTACTATAATAAAGATATCAATATAAAAAAAGTAGTTGATGTTAAAAATACTACAAATTTGAAATTTAAAGTACGATAAGTTTGTGATTTGTTATTCTTCACTAACCTTTTGAACCTGCGTTATCTTCATCATACTTTGCAACATATATGCCTATTAAAATAAACATTTTGGATCATCAAATATTCTTATGGTTATCAAAACTACTGCCAAAATTATATATATATATATATATATATATATAATGCATTGAATGATGATTTCAAAATACTGACTATGGGAAAATATTTTAGTAAGAAATATATAAACATAAAAAAGCACCAGTTTTAAAATATTTTTAAGGGCTCACAGGACCCTTAACAAATATCCGTGCACTCGAAAAAACCATCTTTCTTCAAACCAATGCAACTTAGCAATGAAATAAAACAATAATTTGAAATTTTTAAAACATGAAAATCATATATATTTACATTATTTCTCAAATTTTCAGAGAATTTGATAAAAAATTAAAAAAAAGTTATAAAGAAGTAAAAATTGGATGATTTTTCAAAAATATGAAAATCAGTATCTTACCCCGCGCACGATTCTGAAGTACAAAATTGATCAAAAATTCGAAAAATAATTTTTACTTGGTATAAAAATGCCCCTTTTGAACTTATACTGACTTTGAAGAAATTTAGAGGGAAAAACATATTTTTCCAGTACAATTATAACGAAAATTTTAAAATTATAAGAAAAATTAATTAAAATTCAAATAAAAAAATTATATTAATTTTTTTTAATTGATCTATAATTTATGAGGAGCCTTATTTTAAACGTGTGTATAAAATTTCAAATTGATATCATAAATAGTTTCTGAGAAATCCTGCGCAGAAACTCAAATTTTTTTCTTTTGCGAAAAATGAAGTTAAAAATAAGAAATAGGGTTTTCGTTTAAATTTCACTACTTATTTCTCAATAATTCTGGAAGATTTTACAGTATCAACACAATTTTGGTACCAAAATACTGAGAAACATTAAGGCTTTAACAAATATTTTTTTCAAAAAATGGAAAAATTTGCAATTTAAGAGTCTTGTGAGCCCTTATAAAAGTCTATCTATTATCTTGGTATTTATTCATCTACAATGGTTCATAAGTATTACACAATTATATACATTACTTTTTCATAACTCATTTTCTGACAACATACAGTAATTTATATGGAAACAATTATTACTATTCCTATAATCCATAAAATAATCTTATTATATTTTATGTAAAATTTCGTTAAACTAGCTTTAGAATTTATAACTGAAGAATAATAACTTACTTATATGTATGCTAATAGTAGACATACATGAAACTTCAGAAAAAAATTCGGAATTTCTGTGGTGAAGTTAAAATCTATTTTCTCTAAGATTCTCTCTCTTCCACATTATAGAAATAAAAAAAATAGCATGAATACTTTGTTTCAAGCCTTATCAATTTATCATACAACCCATAAAAATGTTTCTTATAGATTTTCGTTACATACTTTCAAAGACCTTTTCACAAAACAAAGTGCAAGTATGGAAAGGAAATTGCTTATAGCAATAGGACAATTCGTATTGTCTTGCAACATTTCTTTCCCAGCTCTTTTCTATGGTAAACTATTTCCAGCAGTCTGCATACCCGATCTATCTTACTCTTTCGAAATTTATTGAAAACCAGCAGTACTTAAAAGTTATCTGAATAATACTTTCGAATGCCGGAAATCATCCCTGTTCGTTATTAAATCTAGTTTTTTTAATATTTTTATGTATACATTAATGTGTGTGTATAAGTTCCAATACTACAATATCCGGAAAGTAAACAATATGTTTAAAATATGAAAGAATACGCAGAAGATTATAAATACAAATGTTAAACATAAAATTATTTTTGAAGCAGTTCTCTCTCTCGATGATTTACATTTTAAACATATTTTTTGAAGGTGCATATGAATTTTTATGGATAGCTTCATGAATAAGAAGAATTTATCATTATCTGAACATTTTAGTTTTGGATACTAATCTAGTCATTTTACCTTGATTTGAAATAATTAAGTACTTTTAATGACGCTAAAAAATATTTTAGAGTGGTAGTACTGAAAGAATTACCTGCAAAAAATTACTATTTACTATTATATAATTTGCTATAATTTTTTTTTAAAATTTGACTCTCTTACTCTTTCTAGTATCTTTAAGAGTGTTTAAATAAGAAATAATCGAACAAATATTCTCAAATTTTATTAAGGGGTTAAAATGCATGGATATTTATTTTGTTAAAAGATATAATTTTCAAGTGGAATATCCTTGATTTATAACAGTTTCAGGAAAGAAATAAATCAGCAACTGGTGGAAATGGTCGAAACCAGTGCATTATCATGAAAAATATAAATGATATGATATATGGAATTTGATAAAATGAAAAGAAATATACGAGATGAGAAAAAAACAAGGCCTTCCATTAAGTCATCCACTAACTACTTCCACCACTAATAGCAACTTACATTGTGTCGGAGCTTTAACTCCAGTCGAATACTACATTAATTTGAAGCATATTTTTAGCAGATTCTCAAGAATATATATAAGAACACCTTCTCTACAGCACGACTTTTCCATATATTTGGATCGTTCAGAAAATAACTCCGAAGTTATCATGGGAAAGTTCTTTCCCTCGTCAACCTGTGCCACCCAAAATAAAAAGAGGTGGCATGTAGTTAAATTTAAATCCCCCTTTGGAAACCCGGATCACTCCAAAGGGGGGTTCTGTACACCCCACAGCAACAAAAAACCTCCTCAATTCAAAAAAAAATGCGCAGAGCCAGATTTTTCTGTAGCTGCCCCTTTTAGGTCATTAACCTTCAGACCTGATGTAATCAATTCGCTAGGGCGAAGGAAAGTAACGCCCTTCAAAAAAATTTTTTTGGGGTGCGAGGGCACCCCAGTGGGTTTTAGTTATTTTTCGTTTTCGAAGCATCTACGGAAAAATACGTTTTTCCTTTTCCACGTTTTTTTTTTAAATATATTAATATGCAGAATTTTTATTTAAAAAAGTTAAACGGTTAAAAATAAAAAATTCTATAAAATATTTGTAAAAAAACAATTTTTTAAAAATTTCAAAAAAGTTTTCTAAAAAAAAAAAACTCCATGAGAAAAGGGGGAAATAGCGACTTTGTCATCTATTAGATACTGTATCAACAGATACTGTATCACATAATGATACTGTATCACAAAATGAACTAAGTGAATTCGATGACTGCGTGATTTCGTAACCAAAGTTGGAGAGTTGAAACTTGAAATCATAAATTTTTATAATACAGGTTGTGTTGATACCACTGATGAAATGTGCAGTATATATTATTTATCGCGAAATATGTAACCTTTGGCCATTGCGAATATTTTATCATCTACTTAATACTGCAGGAATTAATGCTTCATTTGTCTATCATTCGGTTCTTCCTGAAAATAAATGAGACATTCAATATTATTAGAGGGTTAGAATGGATCTTGGAGCCACAGGGGGATATGAGATCGGTTTCCCAAACCAAAAAAAACACTCAAAAGAAGCTTTACTGACACAGAATATATTAAAAAGCATTAACCCCCAAAAAAGGGGTGTTGCACCCGTAGGGGAAAAAAGATGAAAAAATTATTAGTTTTATCTTCAATGTAAAAAAAAATATTGCAAACATATGAATGCAGTCTGCTCTGAATGTTTGAAAATGATTAAAATATTTTTTTTCTACTTTTACTATCTTATAGTAATTGTAAATATATTTATTACTGGTATATACGTTTTATTTGGGTTTAGGGAAAAAATATAAAATTGTGTATTCAAAATAAAAAATTTTGTAGGTTTAGTTTAAATTAATGCTAGTTTTTAAATCAAAAATTTAACAATTTTTTTTTGATAATAAAAAAACCTCTTATCTTTAAATTTTTCAAATTGTTTTAAATTTTTTTCTTACTTAAATAAACGTTTTAAAAGAAAAGAGGGGGGGGTTTTCTCTACCCCCCGCGATGACGGTTAGAAAAACGAGCAGTGACCGCGGGTTGGGGACTTTTTCTGATATATTTGAAACGACTTCTACTCACTATTAGGGGACTCCTCTGGTGTTAAAAGCTCCCTTTTTACTTGTTTCTTCTATTTGTGTATTAAAAAATAAAAAGGTTTTTTTCCAAATTTAGTCTTTACCATGGGGTTTGGGGCTTCGCTACGGCACCCTCTTTTCAGTCAATTTTGTGTTAGAGGGGAAAGGGTTAGCCCTCTTCCACTAGAAATTTGTAGCGGGGAAACAAGTACCCCACAATGCTTTTAGTGTGAAACGACAAAATCGTGTCGGGGCTTGAGCAAAATGCTTTTAAGGTATTCGACTACGTTCGGAACCATGATTTTGAAAAACGCACAAACGTTTAAATTTTTTTTAAAATTTAAGTCATTGTTTGAGTAAAGTATAAAATTGTTTTAAAAATATAATTACAAAAAGAAAATAAATAAATAAATGCAGTATTTTGGCAAAAAATGAACTTAGAATTACTATTTTTCAAAACATTCTCCGTTTATGAAAAATGCTTCTATAATAAAAATATTTTGTGTGTTTACATATTGCTAAGACTTCTCCACAGAACCTGAACTACGATTTTTGTGAAAAATTCACATTACTTTCATAATTACTACCAATTGAAATAATTATCAGTGTTTTCCTGTTAAAATTTATCCACTCTGATGTATTAAAATATGGATAAATCCAGCTCTAAAGTATATATTTCAAATATCCTAGTTCAGGCTTTGTACAGAGTTCTGAGCTATATAAAGGCAAAATATTATTATTACAGAAGCATTTTCCATAAAAGAAGATTTAGAAAATAAATATGTCTATGTTCACTTTTTGCAAACTATTGCATTAAAATTTTTAAGTAATACTTTAAAACAATTCCATTCATTTTTTTCTAATCTAAGTGACCAAACTTAAAAAATTGTTTGTTCTATTTAAAAATCTCGTTCCCAGGTCCCTTGAGTGTATTTGTGACCTTGACGATGGTTTCATCAGCGTTCGTGTCAGTATTTAAGTATACAAGTAGAGCAAATGCTTCAGCAGCCAACACGTATATACAAAAATGTAATACGCTCAAAATCTTCCTTCATTTTTCATTCACGAAAATAAAAGGGTTGTTTTCTAACCTTTTAAACTGTTCTCGTGATTAATACACACAGTACTATCAGGAATGTTAAGCCCATTATAAATAATATATTTATAAATTATTAAAAAGTATATAAAATGTAACTTTCTAACGGAATGCTTAAAAATTTTATTTTATTCTTCGTTATGCACAAAATTTAAGACAGGTTTTAATTAATTCGAGTTTTAAAAATAAATAATATCCAAAGTTTTATTCAAAATTAAAAAAAAAATGTTATGCGTAGTGAAAATCTTAGAATTAAATGTTATTTTATTTTATTTATTTGCAAAAATAAGCTATTAAATACAATATACAGAAGAATTTGATTTCAATAAGATAATTAAAAATATAATCTGTTCCAAGATCCGAAAGCAAATCATAAATTAAAACAAAATACTTTTTATTTCTACAAGTTAGTCGGCTCAATGTCTTACAGCTAGCGTGCCCGCCTCGTAAACCTAAGTTGGCGTGGATTCGATCTCGGCTGGAATCGATTGATTCCATGAATGCGAAAATCGTAGGCACGTATTTCATATAATTATGTGGCATATAAAAGTCTCCTTGAGAGTAGCAATATGTGGCTACAGTACTCTCGGTAAAATTAATTCATGCTAACACAGGAGAAGTTGAATTGAAAAAAAAATCAATCATTAAAGATATGGTAGTGGGAGTCACCACTATATGGTGCCACAAATGAAATCACTTTCCTACTAGGGGAATTGCCGTAACTGCAAGGGTTTAGTTGTCATAATGCAACCCATTTGAGAAATGAGGTTCTACAAGTTTATCAAGTGACTTAATTCATCTGAACAAATTCATCATTTTCTTTTATTTATTTCTTACATTCAATAAAAAATTAAATGTAAATTTTTATAAAATATAATTACTTGATCAGGCCTAGAGGTTGAGTGGTAGCGTATCACGCTTTCACATCAAAGGTCCGGGTTCTATTCTCGGGCTAGGCAAGGCCAACTCAACCTTTCATCCAATAGGTCGATAAATGAGTACCAAGTTTGCTTGTTGAATTGAACATTGGAAGTCTCGCTTTAGACTGACCAACAGATCTGGACATCTGCTCATGCACCTCAGCGCCCAATTATCACGTATACTGGAATGGGCACAGTAGGCCTTGGCCCTCATGGGCTGTTGCGTCACTGTGTTTAATTTCTTTAATTATTTGATCAATTTGTATCACACTAAATAAAAATAGTTACTTGTCGCTGAATAACAACTCCCCTGAATTTTATATTTGTCATTTCTAATATTTGTCGCTAAAATGTGTGTGTGTTTCATGTAACTAATGAAGTCTCTTATATATGTAGTACAAATAAAAATAACAATATAATTTTATTTTATGAGTAATTACATACATTTGAACATTTATTTTTTTTTATATCCATAAGGTTCTCGTTAAAATTTTAAAGTATTTTACAACGAAACTGGGTATTAAAATCAAATTAGAGAGTGAACATATGAAAATACAGTCAAACCTGCATATAACGAATATCTACATTGTGAACTTTTCTATATAGCGAACTTTTTCCTGGAACCACGAACATTACACGATTTTTTTCGTAAAATAACCTCAAAATTATCAAAGTGCATTTTCTATATAACAAACTTTTTCTCAATGCTTCATTCAATTTCTTTTTCTCTTTTTTTAAAGTATTTCTGAACGTTTCAAGTTGTTCTTTCTCTTAACTCATTTTATGGTAGTCATAAATTTTGAACAGGCTTCATTAGATCCTAACTCGCCGAGAGCAATAGAATTATGGGCGTTTCATCCAAGAAGTGCAAATTTAACCCCCATCGTCCAGTTCACTGGAAACATCTTCCATATCATTTTCCCCTTCAATGGAGTTGTTTGGTTTCAAGTGTCTAATTTCCATTCATTTGCAGTGTTGATCAGTCGTGCTGGTAACTTCATTTCTTGAAGCTCGAAAGTGTCAAAACGGAAGGGCTTTGTGCGCCAAAAATTCATAGAAAGTGGATGATGAGGCGTCCAAGGGCTTTCCGCTTACGGTTTTCTTTTTCTCTTTTCTTTCTTTTTGATATGTAAGATATGTAAAATAAATATTATTAAGGTATCTAACTACCCTAAAATCATAATTTTTTTTAAAAATTGACAATTCTTCTGTGATTTTTTTTATAGGTTATCTTATCAGCTTTATAAAAATACCAAGTTTATTGTTTCCCGTTCGTTAGAAAAAAATCTGCAAGTGTTTTAGTAAAAGCAGATGCCCCAATTTTAAGCATGATATCCAACTTTAAAATGCATTTTACTCGAATTGTGTGTGTTTTTTAAAGCTCAAAAACGGGGACAGTGATTGCTCAAAAAGTTTACAAAATAATTTGTAGAAATTTTTTGTGTATGTTCTGTGTAACAGTAGAAGTGTTTTGACCATCAGATTTATCAATCACTGTTTTATTTTAAAATTTACGGTCTATTACGTGAATATAATCACTGTTTCTAACAATTTCTACGCCCTTAACCCACTAGATGAAGTGCTCTAGTTTTTTGGCAAAGTAAAATATATATTATCCTGAAGGTCATTTCAAGCATGAATGACAAAGTAACACATCAAAATTTAAAAATTGCGAATTTGTTCATAAAAAATTTATACAGAGCAGGACCCGTTTATACAATTTCTTGCACATTTTCTCCAAGTTTTTTTCCATTTTAAAAATAATAAAAAGATTTTCTGTTTACAATTTTACGATTTTTTCTTGAAAATATACTAAATAAATCTAAAAATCACACACAAAAAAAATCTCCATTTCTCCATTTTCTCAAAAAAAGTGTTCGCAAGTATTCAGCTACCTTAATTAACAAAAAAGTGTGAGTAATTACTTTTTTTAATATATAGTGTTAATGAATTAAAATTTTTTTTTTCTTTTGTGATTTATGAAGAAAATTGAAATATGAACCTCTATATAACGAATTTTGCCAGACTTTTTTTGAGTTTAGCGACTTCGTTATATAGGAAGGATAGTATAGAAATTAAGCCTCTCGGTAAGTTGAATTGTTAAAAAATATATCAATGCATGCCTTCATCATATATTTAGTATCTAAAAATAATATTACGTCAATCTTCATTTTTATTGACTCCTAGAGTCTATCCCCCTTCTGATTTTTCCCCTAGTTTAAAAAATAAACTCTTCGTATACAATTGCCTTTACAGTTTTCTACAACTATTATTTTGATTACACGGTTTGCTCGGCACCTTAAAAACCATCCCTTTGTTTTGCTTCTCAAAGACTCACCCACTCGAAATACCTTTTATTCTTCCAAGAAATCCTTTCTCTTATCACTCTCTTATTGTTTTTTTTCTCTTTATCAGGTACACAGTAGAACATTTTTGGAAGTGACGTTGTTCAACAGAATCCTATACTTGACAAATGAAATGGGCTTTTTTCGGGACAAAAATAGTATCTACAGGAATCTGTAGTCGTTAGACGATATCGATAACTAAGTTTTTTTATAGATCTACTGAAGGATAATGGCTCTCACATCGTTTGATACATTTACAACATATGGAATCTTTGTAACGAAAAATAGTTTTCGTCTAGAACAGTTTGGAAAAATTGTTATCAGTGACAATGGCAATGTATCAGTTTTGTTACTTCCCGTTTTATTTTTTGTTATTAGTATATAGGCAACTGATAACCAATTATTTTATCGAAACACAATTTGTGCACAGTCATAGGAAATCGAATACATTTACTTAATTCTTTAGAAATTCTTATATGAAATAATGATACATGTTTTCACACACACACACTTTCTAATTAAAATATTTATGTATCGATAATTAATTTTTCTGACTATACCGTTGGATAATTTTCTTTTAAGGTTGTCCCCACCAAATGTATGAGGTGCCGCGGTAGCCATGGAGTCAAGATAACGGACACTTGGCTGGCGTGGCATGAGTTCGAAACTACTGTGACGGATCTTTACGGGATCTTCTCACTAATCCTCTGGGGGAATCTTTGGGCTAGCATTCGCGTTTAATTCACAGCTATCCCTCTCAAGAAGAAACTTTGATATGTAGATTAGTTCAACTATATAAAGTCAGAGTTTCGTAATTGTAAAAGAAGAAGATGCTGAGAAACTGTTACAATGGCCACGAAGGTAAAATATAATAAAGTTGATTCTCGCAGCTTAAGTTAAGAGCTGTGTTTGTCACTGTGATAAATTAATTGGATTGGGGAATTTGTAGTCAACGATATTAGGTTAAGTGCATTGGTGACATGGCATTTCACTTAATGTTTATTGCTATATCATCTATAGGACATTCACTTGGGTAAGCTGTTGTACCAGATTGAGTGTGTGTTTGGAAATGTAATAATCTCGTTATATAATGGAAGTTTCTGGTTCTGCTTTAATTCCTTTCACACTGTTATATGCCAGGCAAGACGGTGAGGAGCGACTTCAGGAGAGAAGACGCTCACACACTACTACTATATCATGAACCGCCATGGGGAAGCGTGCAAAGTTAAATCCGTCGAGCTCAAGCATACTCCGTTGGTCGCGGTGTGGTAAGGTAGGATAGGGTAATTAAGCTCTCGGGCGTCGTACTGATCACTTGACCATGGTTCAAGAATGTGTACGAGATCCGTTGACCAAAAAGCCTATTGGCAGCTGAACGGCGTGACGTTAGTCTCCCAAATGTACGGGAATCACGAGACAAGAAGCGGAACATAATTTTAGACAGAAAAATGCCTCAATTCTCATGAAAATTTGTACCATATAATTCATACATTTGTGTAAAATATAACTTTTTTTTAAATTTAAATTTGAAAATATTCCCTAAACTCAATTATAGTACTTACTTTTACTTGCGTAAAGGACCAGCTCAAATTTAACATTACACGTTTTTCTGAAAGTGAAATATATTTCATAGCAAAAAAATGGATCAACTCAGATTAAAATGAAAAGTAGCATGCATTTAATAGAACTTCTGTTTTTTATAGAAATGGGAAGCTAAAATATAATATTAATGTTTAAGTTCTTTTATATTTGAAAAAAAACATTCCAAATCCAGTTCCTATCCTTTTACATTACGTGAAGACAGCCTTTAGAAAAGACAATCAATATGAAAGTTTTGAAACTGAAAAGTATACTGCTCATTTTTAGGAAAAAGAGAAGGAAAAACAGGCCACGAGATTTTTTAATACAATAGTTACAATCAGATACTAGGGAAAATTATATTGATGTATTTACATTTTTTGCAACCCTAATTCGTATCTGTAGAAAAAATTTAACAAAATATCTATCATACAGTATCTTATAGATGATCTATCAAGTAACATATGTTCGTGATCACATGTGTAACGTAATGTGTTTACATTGAATTCTTTTTCTTACACGTTAAGATTTAATAACTATACTGGAAAAAAAAAGTTTCTTCTTAGTTTTTTTTTTGTAAAACTTCGTTCTTTCTATGAATATTTCAGATTTATAAACTGATTGTTTTTAAAACCTTTCATGATTCACAGATATAAAATTACAGTTTATATGCCCGAACACGCAGCCAATATTTCTTTTTTTTAAAAAATTCCATTTTATTCAAAGAAAATACGTGACTGTACCATAAAGTAAATGAACAGAGAATTTTTAAACATTGTAATTTAGATTAAAAATGGTATATATATATATATATTTGCATATTTATTTATAAATGTTTGTTTTTAGGAAATTTAACAAAGTAATTTTCAGTTACCACGAGATAAACTATCAATTACTACATGGAGAATTGAATATTTTAAGTAATATAAATAAAAAAAAAACAGTTTTATCTGTGATTATATTTATTTTTACCAAATAATAAACTCAATTTTTTTTCAAGACATGTTTTGTGACTATCTCCTATTCTTTCAAATTTATTTTAATTTATTTCTTTCACTACATCATTTATTATTTCACGAAATGAAAAATCATTTTAAATCAGTGGCTTATTGCAGTATAATCATCTTTATTTAGTTTTTCTTAAATGTCATTGTGCACTACAAAATTACTCTAATAAAAAAATAACGTAATTAAAAGAAGGATGATACTAAATTGTATATTTTATTCTATTATATTTAACTTTCTAATAATTAAAAGGACAAACAGTTAAAAGGATCATGAGAGTACTTTACAATTAAATGTTCGAGGCATAATGAGGAAATGTAGCTGCACTATGTAACAAAGCACAAAAAGCAGCAAGTTTATAGGCTGATCAGGAGGTATTATATTTGGCATCGATTTTTGGTTGACATCATTATTAATTTCATGTTATGTGAATTAGTTTTCAATTTCTTTCGATATTTGATGATCGCAATCCTTCACTTTGGTTACTTGGAATTACAAACTCAAATGAGAAAAAATGGGAAATATACGAGGGAAGGGACAAAAGTCATGACAACTATTTTTTTCATGAAGATACCAGTCTTGTTTGAAAATGTGACATATACAGACGAAAGGACAAGGTGTTAACTACATGTGTGGACAATGGTCTTTGAAATATTGCAACACCACTAATTTATTACGATAATATACAGAGAATATGGCCTTCACGGTGCAAGAATGACAACACAATACACGCAAGTTGTCTTGACAAACCATACACACCTGAGCCTAAAGATCCTATCAATACCATGCTGCTGTCACCATACGCTTATACCGACGATGTGGGAGGCGCTGAATACATCTCGTGTGTTTCGGGTCTCTTGTTGATTTGCAGCATTAACGTATCTCTCGTGTTGAAAACCTACCACGTATTGGTTCTTAATCTCGAACAGATCCTGGGGCGATTTATCCCTCGGAGAACAATTATTTTGATGTAAGCGTGCTGCTCAACACAGGTTACTTCCATCTCGCATGACACTCACCAACTGACTGATTTCGCAGTACTCGCTGCACTACTACCAGCTATCACTGATCCATATGTTGTTCTGCATATACACTATGGCTGCAGAACTTTAACACGACATGCATACGTTTGTAATCCTTTCACATATCTACGAGAAAAAAAGTAGTTGTCATGATTTATGCCCCAACCCTCGTATATATAAAGGTTGCCCCCGAATGCCGTATACAAACTTGAAGAGGAGGTAGAGGAGATCCTGTGGAATCATAATTACATAGGAATAGGAAGTGGAACGTAACATACATAGGGAGTGGAAACGTAACCCCTAACGAGATAAAGAGACACAAAGACAGTAAGGCCACAGTACAGAATGTACTGTAAACGCTTTATTGCAAAAACAATAAACAGTAATAAATTAAAAGTGGGACATTAAAACACCACGGGAGGTGTTTGAAATTGCTGCCATTGACTTGTATGCACGCACGACACGGACGCTACATGGATTGAAGGACATGTTCGAAAACACCGAACGTGTTTCACGAAACATAACAGTAGTGATGGATATTCCTGCCACCAGGTTAATTTTAGAATTCACAAGTATGTCGTTAATGAGTGGCTCTAAAAGATCCATGTTCCGCCAGGTTCTAATGCACTCGAGTGAACGTTTGATGATTCGGTTGTCGCCTCGTTGGATATCTTTCGCCATGCAACCGAATAGCAACATGTCCATTTCTGTTGGCTAGGCCGTACATGAAATGAATATCATCAAACTCGGTGTTCGTATAACGATTCATGTTCATCGCTCGTTGTCCATGTAAATAGGGAAACCATATGCTGACGGCAGACTCAGGAGTACTGCGTCACCTATCACTTTCCGCCCATGCTTTTTTATGTAATTATGGTTCCTAACGATGTTCTCTACCTTTCCTCCAAGCTTGTACACGGCTTTTGTGGACACCCTGTATATTTTTGTTTAAGTACCGAAATTCTACATTATTAAAAGAAACAATCAGATATGAGTTTTTCCCTGATTATTGAAATATGATAACACGTTTTATAAGTTTCACTTGTATACAATGGAATCTTTGAACTCGATTTTTACCCACTTTAAAAGATCAGATTAATTCGAAATTTCACACACTTGTCAAGGATCCATCAGAATACAATAATTTCATAATTTTGTTTCATTTTCCAGATCAGGATTTTAATAATTAAGGATTTACGAGTTTTGTCGACTAATTCCATAAGCCATTTCTAGATTTCGCCACTATAATTCCAAATTTAGAAACTAGGGGTAACACCCACTAAACTACCATCAGGCCTTTCTGGTTAAAAAACTAAAACGAAAAAAAGATGTTCTTTATGTGAAAAAAGGTGTTAAAATTGTTGGGTGCGTTGTTTTTTTTTCTGAAAATGGAAATTAAAAAAGACTCGTGCATGTGAATAAAATAATTTATGTTCTAACTGCTAAATAATTTTTTATTTTTATAAAGCAATACGTTTAGAAGTGATGATATGAATTAACATTAAAGCAATCCGAGATTCCGTTAACGGATAGAATAAATACCCTTCAGATCCATTAATTAATATCCATTAAATAGCGAGGCTAAATCCAGAAACCACATAATTCTGGACCCAACTATCAAACTGAATGAGAAATTTAACAAAGGATTAGGATAGATTTTTAAAAACTAAAAAAAAAGAAAACAGGCTTTTTTTGTAGATTGAACTAAAAACTGAAAAATAAATTATAGTTTTAAAAAAACCATAAAACGCGCTTTTATAATGAATCGAACTATATATAAAATGTAAAAAAATAATTCTTAATATATGAATAAAATTATTAACGAGAAAATTAATGTCATTGTGGTAAAAGTGTGGGGTGCTTGGTACTACATTTTTACACTAACTCTGCATTTTGGAATAGAACTAGTAAGAAATTATAACAATTAAGTACCCCACGATTTTATCCCAATGACATTAATTTTCTCGTTAATCATTTCCCATTCTTGATATCATTTTATTTTCCAGTTCGATTCTGCATTGCAAATTATAATTTATTTTAATTCTCTACTACTCAAAAGAATTAGTAGATATCGGTCATTTTAATGTAGAATTCAATAACTAACAACTCTATAGAATTTATTTAAAAACGAATCAAGTGATAGAGGCATCCACAGGCATATGGTAGCTGTACGCGATGATTTATTATTAGTATAACTACTTATAAATCTCTCAAGGATAACATTTATTTGATTTCAGATTCAATTAATCCCATTTAATTTATTTATATAATCATTTGCACACCAACTGATCATGTTTAATAATTAGAAAATATTACAATATTGATTCCTCTATATATAATCCATATATATTTCAATTCAAAAGCATTTTCTTTTTAGATTAAAATTTTTGATAAAACATTTTAGTTTCTTTTGTTTTGATTTTTTGAAAAACAATTTTGTGTTATTAATGTTTGAGGAAATTTAAAAGTCTGTCTTTTATATAATAGTCTTAAAAAGATCTTTTATAACTTAATTAAATTTTATTGAATGTTCTATTTGCTTTGTCATTGATGCTTCGTACCAATGAAGATTTTCGTCGTTCAACCTCAATGTATCATATAATCATATTTATGAATATTTGCAGTGATACATTCTCTCAGCAATTGTAACATAGTTAATCCTTGTGTAATCTAAATATAATATGGAAGGGTATTCATTTCAAGCATTTTTTGGACTTTCGCTTTTATATACATTTCAACCTTAATTCATTCAAGAAAGCTGTTAACATTGGGATGAAATCTGATTTGTGTGGAAAAATATAAGACGACTGATATCGTCCAATGTTCTTATCGATTTTGCAACACTTATTTTATTGCTGCTCAATTTAGCTCTCAGTGGTTCTGCAGGTACAACAGACTTCCTCTTTCCACAAATTTATTGGAAATCGGCTCTGCACTCAGAGTGTATTTGCTGATTCTAGAGACAATCTTTGTTCACATAGACTGTGGGCATGTTCTTATTTTAACATTTTCATTTATATAAACTTAGGATAGGACTAAAAGATATATATATATATATATACTATAGTTTCTGAAATTGCTGCCATTGGCTTGTATGCACGCACGGCACGGACGCGACATGGATTGAAGGACATGTTCGAAAAAAATGGACGTGTTTCACGAAACGTAACAGCAGTGATGGATATTCCTGCCACCAGGTCCATTTCAGAATTGACGAGTATGTCGTTAATGAGTGGCTCTGAAAGATCCGTGTTCCGCCAGGTTCTAATGCACTCGAGTGAACGTTTGATGATTCGGTTGTCGCCTCGTTGGATATCTTTCCCCATACAACCGAACAGCAACATGTCCTTTTCTGTTGGCTAGGACGTACATGAAGTGAATATAATCCAACTCGGCGTTCGTATAACGATTCATGTTCATCGCTCACTGTCCATGAAATGAGGAAACCACATGTGCTGACCTTGTGAGCTCAAATACTGCGTCACCTATCACTTTCCGCCCATACTTTCCTATATAATTATGGTTCCTAACGACGTTCTCTACCTCTCCTTCAAGCATGTACAAGGCTTTCGGGGACACCCTGTATATTTTTGTTTAAGTACCGAAATTCTACATTATTAAAAAAAAAAAAACAATCAGATATAAGTTTTTCCTGATTTTTATTGAAATGTATTCTTATTAATACGTTTTTATAAGTTTCACTTGTATGTAATGGAGTCTTTGAACTCGATTTTTACCCACTTTAAAAGATCAGACTAATTCGAAATTTCACGCACTTGTCAAGGATCCATGACAATACAAAATTTCATAATTTTGTTTCATTGTCTGATCAATTTTTTAAAAATTTAAAGGGTTTTAAGGATTTACGAATTTGGGACTAATTGCAAAAAATTTTTTCAGTTTGGAGACTAATTCCATATGATATTTCTGGTTTGGCGACTAATTAAAATTTTAAAAAACTAGGTGCTATAAAACTGAAAAATGGCCTGGTTAGTAAAACAAAAAAAAAAAAGTGTTTTTATGTAAAAAAAAGTTAAAAGGGGTGGGTGCGTTGTTTTTCTGAAAATGAAAATTTAAAAAAAATACTCGTACATAAATAAAAATAATTTATGTTCTAACTGCTAAATATTTAATATATTTTTTATTTTTATAAAACAATACGTATAGGGTGATTTACGAATTAAAATTAAAAAAATCAAGACCCCTTAACGGGGAGAATAAATACCCTTCAGATCCATTAATTTTATTCATTAAAAATACAATTCACAGCCACAAAATTTTGGCCCAACTATCAAATTCAAGGAGAAAATTTAACAAAAGGGTATTAATAGATTTGGGGGCCCTGGGTAGCCCAGTGGTTAAACACCGGTCCGGACCCAAAGGCCCGGGTTTTGATGCCCTTCCTCCGGGAAAGCGGGGCACGTGCTCGTTAAAGCATGGGTCCGAAAGTCTTGGGACCGAATCAATGCGGGAACTAAGAAAATTTCCTCCAACAGTTTCATGCCTAAATTGTGGAGGTGGAGATAGGTGGTGTCGCCATCTGTCGTTCCTACGGGAATTTCTCCGAGCTAAATCGTACTGTCACCTGTATGGGGCTCAAGGCTAACGACAGGCTTAATTCTAGCCCATTGCCACGAGGAATTTCGAGGGACTCGATCTGACTATGTCTGACAGGTGGTATGAGCAACAACAACAGATGGATTTAAAAACTAAAAAAAACCGGCTTTTATTGTAGATTGAACTAAAAATGAAAAATAAGTTATAGTTTTAAAATAACTAAAAAACGCACTTTTATAATGAATCGAACTATAAAATGTAATAATAATAATAATTCTTAATATAAGAATAAAATTATTAACGAGAAAATTAATGTCATTGTGATAAAAGTGTGGGGTGCTTGGTACTACATTTTTACAGTAACTCAACATTTCGGAATAGAACTAGTAAGAAATTATAACAATTAAGTACCCCACGATTTTATCCCAATGGCATTAATTTTCTCGTTAATCATTTTATTCTTATATTAAGAATTATTATTATTATTTTTTTACATTTTAGTTCGATTTATTATAAAAGCGCGTTTTTTAGTTTTTTTTTTAAACTATAATTTTTTTGTATTCTCATTTTCTCAAGAATTAGTAGATATCAGTCATTTTAATGTAGAATTCAATAACTAACAACTCTATAGAAATTTATTTAAAAACGAATCAGAAGTAGAGCATCACAGAGCCTTAATTGCTTCATGCACTGATGATTTATTATTAGTATAACTACTTATAAATCTCTCAAAGGATAACATTTATTTGATTTTCAATTCAATTAATCATTTAATTTGTATTTATAATCCATTGCACACTACAACTGATCATGTTTAATAATTAGAAAATATTACAATATTGATTCACTCTATATATAATCCATATATATTTCAATTCAAAAGCATTTTCTTTTTTAGATTAAAATTTTGATAAAACATTTTAGTTCCTTTTGTTTTGATTTTTGAAAAACAATTTTGTGTTGATAGTAAAATGTTTGAGGAAATTTAAAGTCTGTCTTCTTATAATAGTCTTAAAGATCTTTTATAACTTAATTAAATTTTATTGAATGTTCTATTTGCTTTGTCATTGATGCTTCATTGCCAATGAAGATTTTCGTCGTTCAACCTCAATGTATCATATAATTATATTTATGAATATTTGCAGTGATACATTCTCTTGAAAGTTGTAACTTTATAGTTAATCCTTGTGTAATCTAAATATAATATGGAAGGGTATTGTTCAAAGCATTTTTGGACTTTCTTTATATACATTTCAGCAATTCATTTCAAGAAAGCTGTTAACGTGGGATGGAAATCTGATTTATGTGGAAAAATATAAGACGACTGATATCGTCCAATGTTCTTATCGATTTGCAACACTTATTTTATTGCTGCTGCTTCAATTTAGCTGTCTCCAGTGGTTCACACAGGTACAACCCAGACTTCCTCTTTTCCACAAATTTATTGGAAATCGGCTCTGCTTACCAATTGCCTCAGAGTATTTGCTGATTCTAGAGACAATCTTTGTTCTTTATAGACTGTAGATTGTGTTCTTATTTTTAACGTTTTCATTTATATAAAACTAGGATAGGACTAAAAATATATATATATATATATATATATAGTTTCTGAATGGAAAGGTGGAGTTGAAACATTGGAAAAAAGGGTATAGATAATAAATAAGAAATAACACTGAATGTATGAATGTAGAACCTTTTCGACAAAATGATATTTTTTGAAAAAAAAATTATAAGAGATTTTAGAACACTCTAATAAATCAATATTTTGCTATTTCTTACGATGAACGTATATTTTGATGCATGCAAAATAAATAAAAATATATTCATGTAAATATTTCGTGATATGGAATCAATTGGTAACCAGCAAATTTAAGCAAATCCATGAAATTTTCATTCTGCGTGTTTTACTGAAAATAAAACACTTATCCATCCGATGTTGGGATGTTTTGGGGGTATTTATTATTTCAATGGTATATAAACTTAACTTTACAGTGAATAATTTTTGATAACTCTCCATTTATTTATTTATTTTAATATTTTATTAAGTAACATATAAATTTTCCTCATTAAATAAAAATATAACTTATCAGATGATTCTTTCTAAAAATACTAGATACATTGGAATATGCTTACTTAATTTTCACTCTTAAAACAATGGATAGCATCAAAACTTAAGTTTAACAGTCATTCTTTAAGGGTGAAAAATATTGCAAAGATGAAGTTATTTAACTGAAAGTATATATATGCTGATTCTCTACAAACAAGAGATAACATTCAACAATCACATTCGAAAAACACATAGAGCAGTAGGAAAATCACTCAATGAAGAACATATGAGTATCCGAGATTAAAAATTCTAAAATGGGTGCTGCAGTATTATAAACATTGCTTGACTTAGGACAGCTAATATATAAAAAAATTATATAAAAGTGGGGTTGAACATGTTTTTTGGCCAGCCAACCTTCCCCGCTAAATAATACTGAGCAAAAGCTATTGGTGCTGGGCCTAGTTATTTAAACCACGGTTAGGTGACGTAGATGACACCTTCGAAAAGTTGGGTGAGCATGCACCATGCTGCTGAAACTTCCACACTGTTCTCACGAGAGGACTTTAGACCTTGACATATTTAACTTGTATCAACACTTCTATGTAGTAGATTTTCACTCGTCCTATTCAATGTATTTGGGCCTAACCTATTTTACATGAATTCTAAGTCTTTGGAATTGTCTTTCACACTATAATTCATATACTGCGAACTTCCGATCTACGAAATATGTGATATACACCGATTGTCTTTATGATTGTAATTGAACCCTTGTTATTTAGAAAAACATGTATTTTAGAAGCATCGTCTGAAAAGTTGTCATCTTGCCGTGGTTATCTATAGAAATGGATATTATTTTGATGTTCAATACCTTTCCATTATCAATGGATAAAACTACTAACTCATCAATTGTGAGACGACTTACCACCTTCTGCCAGATTCTATCTATCAACATTCCATAACAGTTTACTATTTTTTTTATGAGGTTTTGATGTTCTATAACATCGCTTGCTGCATCTTGCGTGCTTTCTATTGAAACTCCAGATGCAACCTGTTGAAAGTTCAAATTCAGATTTTAAAAGCTATTTTGGGGGAAAAGGTAAGCTCAAAAATTCAAAGACTTTATTTCCAGCTGTTTAACTATTTCCCATTAGTCTTAAGAAATAGAAATATTTTTTCCTAATGCATGCAGTAAATAAGATCTCAATCATTTGGAAATTAGTTCAATTTGAAAAAAATATATATATATCCTTGATTTGATGGAATTTTCAAAATATAACCCGCAGTTTTTTTTAAGCAGCTACCAGGTTTCACAACTAAGTGAAAAGAGAGTTATAAATTTGGTGGCATTAATAATTGAATTTGTTACAATTCGCATGTGCAGATGGAGTTAGTAGTCCGCTTTCTTTACATTTTGAAAGTATTCCTGTAGACTTTAAACTCGGAGCCCGATGCACACAACCGTCGCTCCATAAACAATCAGTTATTATACAATCTGCTGTCTCTTTGTTTGAGCAAAAAGTTATAATAACTCAAAATCTGCTTATAAACTGTTCAGTATATATATTTGTGGTCAATACACACTTGTAGCAATTTTAATCCAGATTTTTTTTCCTTTATAACTAATATTATATGATTTTATTAACGGTTTTCCTCTATAATTAATATTATATGATTGAATTAACTGCATATCCAGAAATAAAATTTTTATACTTTCTTCTCAAAATTCTCACCTTAACTAAATTCCTTGCTTTTTGGTAACAACAATACATATTAAGTGACTTAGAACTTCATAGTTTGTTTTAACCTTATGAAAACGCAATTCCTCAACAAATCTGATATTTTCGTCAACACGATAGCTTTTCAAAAAATTGCTTAGCATAAGTCTCCTTCTGATAAAGTACATATCTGGGAATGTATATCTTCCGATTTAAAAACAGTTTAAGACCTCGTTTTCAAACTGTGGGCGCACCCCCCTACGGGGATCTAATAACAATACGAGGGGGATGCGAGTATATTGAAAAGTCGAAAACAAAAGTATCAAGCAAATATATCAGTACTGCACAATGTATTTTATAATTAATTTAACAATACTAAGTTAAGAAAACATTAATAATTACAAATGACCCCATGGGCTTGTCATATATAAAATTATATACAAAAATTAACACTTTTAATGATAATTTGTACGGTTCATAATTAATCCCTTAACTGCCGATTAAAAGTTATTTGATTCGCTCCCCAATGCCGTTTTCCACGTAAGCGCAAGTATGTGATGTTTGGGGGGGGAGAGAAAATTAATAAATACATAAGCAAATCCCCTCTAAAATAAGTAAATCCTTTGCAAATACAGTCAAGGTCCTTTTATTGAATTCCAAAGCCTTCAAAATAATTTTATGGATAGCGTTGCTCAGAATGGTCATACTTCGGAAAGACGTATGTATACGTCAGAGGACAATTAACGCTTTGTTTGAGCGAAACATTTATATACGCCGGTGGCACTTAAGAGGTTAAAGTCGTATTGTAACTTAACTATCAAATTGAAAGATGATTGAATTCAATACATTGTTATAGAGGAAGAGTGGGCATGACGAAACTTATGACTGAATATTGGACCGCAAATATTGAAACTTTGAGATGCAATGGTTTAAGAATTAGGTCAAAATTATTTGCAGAAGGCAATCTAATCTGTTATTAAAGAGAATTATCGTCTTTAAATGCCATGTTTTCTGATAATGCTTATCTATTGTTTTGAGAAATTAAATCATAGATGGAGTTAGCTTTATTTCCCCTTGTATAAATATTTTTTCAAGCATTAAACGTCAAATAAGTTAATTTACTTCTAAAATTAAATCAATCTTCTTTGGAAATGAGAATTAAAAGTCATCACACAATATTGATTTTTTTATATAGTTAATTTTTTTTCATTAATATGCTCGAATGATAAACTTTAACTTTATCAAAATAAAACGCATCATTCTGAAAATACTTTTTATCCCATGCTTAAGCTAACTGAGCTGGAAGTGACAGTTGTTCTGTAAAGCGAAGTCTAACACTTTATAAGAGCATTAAATCTTCTTATGCCTGGTTTATACAAATCAGTGACTCATAAATGTGAAAGGCACCTTTAATCCGCTGTCTAACAGGATTGAGCATCCATGACCTCAACCTGACGAGTCAAATACAGTGACTACTGCAGTTCGTAAAAGAAAAGTAACATGGCTTATAATTGTGTGTTGTAAGATATATTAACGGAGTCAACTTTCTGGGAGGCTGTTGGTTAACTAAAAATGGGAAACTATTTTTAAGTCCCTTTAAAGTATTCATGAATAAAAGTATTATGTATATTTTACGGATTACTTTAGGAAGGCAGATCTTCCGCTACCGTGATCAAATCGTTGAAAGTAAAATAAATGTTTAATGTTTAAGAATTACATATTTTTTTATACGATCCATTGAATTTTTTCATAGAATTTAAGTTAGCTTAAGCGCGTTTAAGGGTTAATATTTAAAGCTTAATCATTTCGTAAAGTCCTAGTTGAACCAGTTGATTTTATTTGGCACAAAAACAAAAAAAAATTGTGAAAAGAGGCTGATTTTTTTAAGTCAACTGTTGGTCGCTAACCAACCGCTGACTAAATAACGATAGAAAATGCCGGTTCAGGTAGGGTTGGTTGCTATCAAAATTAGCGCGAAATTTGTGTCTCCAAAAAGGGGCTCAACTTGAATCCAATCAAGCTTTTATTATTCAAAGAAAACATATTTTGTGAAATATATTAGTGCTCTCTGACATCATTTTTCGACTATCATTAATTATGGTACTTAAGTATAAAAGCAAGCTATTGGCGACATTATTCTAAACGCAAAACAGCTGTGCCAATTCAGTGTGTAAGACATATAGGTAATTGGATTTGCCAACTTGGCGAGTTATTAATAGAGTTGGCGATTTTTGCGTTAATACGTAAGTACCCTAATGATGCTCGTATACATTTAAAAATCAAAATGAAAGAATATAACAATGGAAATTCATGAACAATTGCTTTTAGATATAATAAGTCAAATGTGTCTAAATAGATAATGCTGTTTCTCCCAGTGATTTTAAGGGGACATAGTACCTTTCGAAACAAAAAAAATGTACATTTCGACATACTCTTTCGATTCAACACAAATCAATAATTTTTCCATATTCTAATGGGTTTATTTTACAATTTGTACAAAAAAGTTCAAAGTTTAAAATACTTAGTCAATTTTTGCTTTTAAATTGATAAATTTGTTTAACAACATAGAATATGCACACAAGAATTTAAAAAAACAAACAAACTTGCCTTTTGTTACCCGCAAGATAACTTTTGAAACATGTGCAGTAGAATATTCATTTATATACCAAATTAAAGCTAAAAAATGCCTTTATTCTGTAAACCTCAAATTTTAAATTTCTACCCCATTTAAAAAAATTTAAAAATTTAGAAGTCATAAAATTTATAATAAGTAATTTTCTTTTTCCATCTATCATGCTATAAAATAAAATCTATTCATTCCATTAACAAATGTGAGAGAGGTTCACAGAATGAAAAACAACAAATACAATACCCATATAAAATTTTAGAACTTTACAATCAAAACTTTTTTTTTTAATCTTGTGGGAAAGTGTAAAAAATAGAAACTGAGAAAATCATGATTAAACAATGCACTGTAATTTTATACAACAAAATACAATTATTTAATACTTAAAATGCACCCGCCTCATATGCCACACCTTCTATATCAACAAAATGCTCGTGCATGGTTTTTTTTTTGCATTCTCAAGGAACTACGAGCATTTAATGTTGAAGACCTAGACTTCATTTTGTCTTCTTTTATTCGAGCATTTTCGGACTGAAAAGCACAAGTGACAGAAAAATAAGTGACCTAATTTACAACCCAGATGTTTCATAATATCCAAACAACCAGCCATTCCATCATTATACATTGCTACTGCCTCATTCACTGCAACATCAAATATTCTCTTAGAAGATCCTGATGTTTTAGGGCAGTATTTCCAAACCGTCGAGTTGAAAGACTCATTTGAATTCTGAGTCTTTCCCCCTAAACATTTTTTTAATAACTTAAGTGAGGATAATTCTGCAAATATTGGTTTTACTACATCCATAACAGAGGTTGGCACAATACTGTTATGTTTGTATGATGTATTTTCTGAGGATTTCACCTTTTGATAACTACACCATGAGGATGCACCAACCAGGCAGAAGTAATGCATTGGTTCTTCATCTGTTGAGCGGTAATGGCCATAAATGGCCCAAATGGATTTACGCATATCATCTATGGAGCTGCAGTTCTCACGTATAGCATTTCCATAGTATATCGTGAATTTATCTATTAATTTACCTGTCAGGCAACTTTTCCCACTTATACTTTTGCCATCTGATAGTTTTCCCGAAATGTGTTGAGTTCTTCTATCAAAAGACAATTATAAATATAATTGAAAATTTAAGAAAAAAATTCAGTAATTTATTCCCGGTTGAAATTGAAACTTACGGAGTCGTGGCTTGCTTACATTCCGTTTAAAGAGCAAAGTCTCTTTAGACATTTACATTTTTCTTGTACAGAACGTAATAATTATTGGATTTTGATGCGGTTTGTTTTAAAATGTTCCAAACAGTTAAGATTATTTTTTAAAAATATTTCTGAAAAATGAATAAATTGAAGGTTTAAAGGTACTTTGTCTTCTTAAACCTCAAATAATATCGTTTTGTGTGTCTGCTATCTTTAACTAATAGGGTTCACATAAGAGATGAAAGGCTGAACAAGGGAAGTTAAGTTTTCACGATGTAAAAATTTGAATATTTCAATTCATAATACAAAATTTTCTTAAGATTCTTCTTATAATTTTTTTCAGAAATGGGAAGGTGTTTAATTATAGATGTAGACTCTCTTTTCAAAAGACATGTTATGTGAGATTTCTGAAACTTGCTTTTGCGGTCGTGAATAATAAATAAATTCTTGCATACTATTCATTCTTAGAATTTAACCAATCTGTATATTTTTTACTAAGCACATGAATATTTAACCTGGCAAACCTTGAGCTACTTGCCTCAGAGCTCACAAAATTGTTAACAAGAATGACATCTTGAGGAGCTATTAAATTTATCGAAAAGAATATTGACACAAAATATTGATTTTCAATTTTTTCAATTTATGACTGTTCCTGAGGTAATGTAGAACCACATTCCTCAAGATCTTTAGATTTTCATTGCGTGAATATTATTTACTTTTACATAAATGTTCAGTAAAACTGTAAAATATTGTGATGAAAATCGATAACTTAATCGCGATATTCACCAAAAACTGCTTCAACAATAATTTTAAAAAAAAAAAATTAAAGAGTTTAAATAATGCCAGAAGTTTTGAACAGTGAACATGTACTAAAAAAATAAAGAACAGCAACTAACATAGAATTCCGAAAACTCTTTTAAAATAAAAACATGTTGTACAGCTGAAAATATGAATAGTTGGTCAATCTTTTAGGTACAGGATTTGACGGAAAATAAATATTTTACACATAATGCATCATAATTAGTAGCAGAAACTAGTCACACAAGCATTTAAATAATATTTAAATAAGAAAAATAATAATCAACAAAATGTAATTTGAGACAAGCAAAAGTTATATTTAAAAATTTTTGAAAGCATAAACTTTCTTTACAAATTAAAAATTTATCTTTTTTTAAAATTACTAGAATTAATCAAACTGGTGTATTTAATAATCCTATGAAATTACGAGAGATAACTACTTCATAAAATAAATATTACCCTTTGTAGTTTACATAAAGTTTACGACTTTCATCTCTTTAAAAAAAAAAAAAATTACTAACCAGCTGGGAAAAGGAAAATAAAGGATAATATGAATAATAACTTATCAAGACATTTAAGTATTTACTAATTTTATGGCCTTTTATATGTTACAATAAACGTTATTCATAGTTAACTTTGCCATGTGTTATTAAAATATTTCCTTCAGTAATAATTACTTTTAATAGCTCAGAAATAAATCTTATTACTGCTGAATTACAAACTTAGCATTTTTTGCAGATTAATTATAGATTTCAGATAAAAATTGGAGCCTATATAAATAGCAATGAAAGAAATTAATTTGTCAAGAAAATAAAACGTAAATCATAATTAGTTTTATCCATTAAATAGAAAGCTCTCTCTGCTTATTACTATAATCCATTAAAAAATATTTAGTTTTATTGTAGATATTGAGAAAAGCAAAAGGCAATTATGTTTTGAACGTATAAAAAGAGAGCTCATGAAACTGATATATAAACATAATTGAATGTATTATTATTTAGGATTAGGATATAATTTTCATTAATTAGAGCTTTTTTAAACTTATTAATTACTTCCTGAAAAGGTAATTATTTTAATCACGCTGTAACTAATACTTTTAGTATCAAAATTTACATATTACTACTTACTTTTAAAAATCAACTAATGTTTAATTTAATGAGCTATTTTCTTTCAGGTGAATACCAGAATATATCCAGGTAAACGAATGGTTTCTAACTTTTTTTCAGTATTTAAGAAATTAAGTTCATTACGAAATCATTCATTTTTTTGTTATTATTGTCTTTATTACTTTATCTTGATAAATTAAATAAATTAAATCATCCCCATTAATTATCAATGTGAATGAGTTAATTCAACATATTAACAATAATATGATGGATAATCAATATTTTCAGAAAGATGTAAGGACCTGGTCGAAAAATCTACCAATAATTTCTGTATCTTTACTCTTTTTTAGCACTATGTGGATAGCCCCTAAGCTCATAAATATAACAACTACGAGTACTTGACCAAATTCTTCCTTGTTTTCAGAAGGATATGGGATTAAAAACGCTCTTTTCTTGTTTTCCGAACTGCAAAGCCTTTCCTTCTATCATGGTTCTTCAACTTCAATTTTTGCCCTTCGATGTGCTTCGCTGAAAACACCTTGCCTAGGTTTGTGTAAGATGCCCTAACAGTTGATATACCCACAAGGTTGATTGTTCTGGATACAGATGCTCCAGCTAGGCGACCTCCAAATGTCATGCCTCTCTCTCTCTTATTTTGGAAGATGTTAGGCATAATCACGCTTTGCTAGGGAATATAATTTTCTCATGCAACTGTCTCATTGTAAAATGCATGACTGATACCTTCCCTTTCTCCGCCACTAAGTGGCACACTGTTGCGACACGCGTGACGGCCCTTTTTTAGACGGTCGAAGGACGACTTCTTTTATGAATGGGTGTTCCTTTTTATTTTGTTCTATACCTGTATGTATTGCACCTCTCATTATGTATCTAACTAATTCATAAAAATGATATTATTTTTAAAATAGATAAAAGTGAATGGATTACGCAATATTTTTTTTCCAAGTTTTTGGTTATAAGTATTTGAAATTTTGTTTTGGAGGAAGTAAATGTGTGGGCAATTTAAATACTATTTTGAGATTTGAAATGCACACCTGAATACACATTCGAATACATAAATTATTTGATGTAAAATATTGGAGACTGCAAGCAAAATCTTAGAACAATGAGGTTTCTATTTCCGCTTAAGTTTAGGAACATATAGAATGTATTTCTTGATATGTATTTATTACAATTTGTGTTAAGTCAGACTGCTTATACACTTAGTCATATTGCCTGAAAAACCATATCAGATGTTATATCTCAATATATATAACAAATCATGAAAAGCTTGCTTTCTCATTAGTATTTATATTTTTTATACTCAAAATGTTCAAACAGTAGTTCGAACTCACAAACAGTGAATACGATCTAGTGTCATTATTATTACTTAGCCCGACCAATCGACAAAAACATCAGGTCTAGATCAGTCTCTTGATCTAGACCTAGGTCTGTAGATCAAGAGACCTAGATTACATCTGTCATTTTGCTCACAGCTTTGAGCATCGTGCATATGATGGCAAGATTTTGTTCCGTTCCGCAACAATTTTGAGAAACATCCGGGGTGCACACACAGACCGGGGTTCTTCCGTCTCTCTCTCTCTCAATCATCCCTTCCGTTATCTTCTCAAGAAGACTTTTGGCTCCCTAGATTACAGTACCTCCAAGCAGCACAGAAACTGTAAAATTACAAACATTCATATTTTCTTAAGGATTCGAATCTAGTTCATCGAAATAGCGTCACTAAGCACTATTCCGTCTGTGAGGCTTCGATAGTATATATTCGTTTGCTGATTGAATAGATAAATAATCCAACAATAGCAATAAAACTATTGTTTTCTAACATAAAATAGTTTGAAAAATATATTCATATTTATTAATTTTGTCAAGAAGTAACAAAAAGAGAGAGAAACAAGAATTCTCCGATTTTCGAGAGTGAGTTGTTAATAACTTTGTACATTGAAGCTACGCAAAGGCTATTGTCGACGGACCACAAAATTTTAAATTTCGTTCAAACTACAAGGACAACAACACCTGAGCTGACATCCCCTCTTCTAACTTTTATATCATTAAAACGCGAAGATTTTGAACTTCGATGGATGTATCGTGCATCAGCCTTTCTACACGTCGAGTTTTCAGAAGCACCAGGATCGAACTCGTGGATTGAAAACATCGGTCACGAGTTAACGATTATGACAACTCAGCTGCCATGGCAACATTCAAGTCTCTACAAATATTTGCGCTACTTATTTATCTCTAAAATTGCATTTATCTTGCATAATTAATAATGTGTCATGCAGTATATACATTATTCACAACTGTTGTTTTTTTTTTTTTAATTTTATGACTATTTATATGATACTTTTAAAATACATGTTACGTTCATTAATTTTACGCCAATTTATTTCCTTGAAAGTAATGGCTAGATTTTGTTATCAAAGGTGAAGTATTTGAGATACATTATTAACTTTTTATTTAAAATAACACTAAAATAAACTGATATGCGTTTTCCTCTTACTGTTGAAAATATTGAAATCGAGCACATATATTTTTTCTCTATTTACTTCAAACATACGAAATTCAATGTCGCTCATTTTTATGATGAAGTAGATCATAAAATTCAAAACATTCTTTCAAATTGCATGAATCAAAATGTGATAATGTCTTTTTGCATAAAGTTTGTTCCATAGAAAGCTTTGCAGTCGACTACATGTTTATAAAATAATAACTTTACCTTCCCTTTATCCCTTGAATTTTTTTTTAGATTTGGTAATATTTTGTGTTTTCAAACTTCAGATTTTACTTTAATTCTCTACAAAGAATGATAATCAAAATTCAAACACCTGATTCTATTCGTAGCTTTTTTAAAATATCTATGAATTTTGCTTTTTTATATAATTCAACCGAAATGTAAATTAGTATTTTTTTCTTTCTTTAATCAGAAGAAATAAGGAATCTTCTATATATTCTAAATTCCAAACTAATCTTTTAAAATTATGAATCTTGAACAAAGTTAACCCGCGGTCACTCGCGCCTGTTTTTCTACCGTCGTCACTCGCGAGGTGTAGAGAACACCCCAAACTCTTAACACGTGTATTTAAATAAGAAAATTTTTTTAAGTCAATTATGATATATATTTATGAAGTATAAAAAGGTTTTTGATATACAAACAAAATTGTTAAGTTTATTGCATTCAAATGAGACTAGCATTAATTTAAACTAAACCTACAAAATTTTCATTTTTGAAGTACACAATTTTATATTTTTTCATAAACCACAAGTAAAACGTATATACCAGTAATAAATATACTTTATAATTAATGATAAGGATAGTAAAAAGTAGAAAAATAATATTTTAATTATTTTTCAAACATTCAGAGCAGACTGTATTCATATGCTTTAAGCACATATTTTTCTTGCATTGAAGACAAAAAGAAATAATTTTTTCATCTTTTACCCGTAGACAAGCAATGCAACACCCCTTTTTTAGGGGGATTAATGCTCTTTTTAATATATTCTGTGTCAGTAAAAGCTTTTTTGAGTGTTTTGTTAAGGTTTGGGAAATCCGATCTCATATCCCACTGTGGTTGCACAAGATCCATTCTAATCTCCTCTAAAATATTGAATGTCTCATTTATTTTCAGGAAGAACCGAATGATAGACAAAGGAAGCATTAATTCCTGCAGTATTAAGTAGATAAAATATTCGCAATGGCCAAAGGTTACATATTCGCGATACATAATATATACTGCACATTTCATCAGTGGTATCAACACCACCTGTATTATAAAAATTTATGATTTCAAGTTTCATCTCTCCAACTTTGGTTACGAAATCACGCAGTTATTGAATTCATTTAGTTCATTTTGTCAATCTGTTGATACAGTATCTAATAGACGACAAAGTCGCTATTTCTCCCTTTCTCATGGAGTTTTTGTCATAATTTCTAGAAAACGTTTTGAAATTTTTTTTAAAAAAAATTGTATTTTACAAATATTTTATAGAATTATATTATTTTTATACCGCATTTATTTAAATTTTAAATAAAATATTCGTGCATATTAATATATTTGAAAAAAACGTAAACGGAAAGAGTAAAACGTACTTTTCCGGAAATGCTTCGAGTACGAAAATATAACTCAATCACTCGCCTGGGGTTCTCAGCACCCCAAATAAACTTTTGAAGGGCGTTACATTCCAATCGTCCTAGCGAGATTGATTACATCAGGTCTGAAGGTTCAATGACCTAAAATGGGCATCTGCAGAAAAAATCGTGGCTCTGCGCATTATTTTTAGAATTGTAGGAGGTTTTTCTTGTTGCTGGGGTGTACAGAACACCCAGCGAGTGATCGCGGGTTAACTATCTGATCCTATAACTAAATAAAAAAAACCATTTTGTTTGAGTTACTGTAATGGCACGATGATATATTTTTTATTACGTTTTCTTTTTAAACCTAAAATATTACTCTTTCAGAAGAAAAAAAAGAAACCTCAGACCCAGAGAAAAATTCTAGGAAGATAAAAAAATCATCACTGTTATTATTATTGAAATGATTTACATTAGCTGAGAAAAAAAGAAGACTTATTAGCTTTTCACCCAGGAAGCTGATTTGCGTTAGTCATCATCATTTTCATCCTTTGACTTTAGAACTTATTAGTATGATTAATTCTGTCCTTGAAGGATTATTTGGCGCTAAGATTTATTTTTATGGGTATTCTGAAACATGTAAAGCATGATGAAATACGCGTTTTACACAATTCGTTTCTAGAACTAACATCCATATTTTTATATTGAATACACTTTTAACATGGGAGCAGTCGCGCGGGGCTGAAAATCAAAGGACAGCTAAACTACAATAATTTGAACAAAATATGATGGTTATGCATGCAAATATCATTCCTGTTATGGGAGCGAAAAGTGTCTGTCATTTGTGTCCTTCATTAAGGAAAACCTTTGAAACATTTTAGTTCAGTTTTAAGGGATTTTATTCTCATATTACCACAGAAAAATTTAATAGTTCTTGAAAATAGGCAAGTATATTTTTTCTTAGTTAAATTACTGACTGGAATTATGATTTTTATCGTGTACAATAAAAATATTTGTAAGAAAACCCCAAAAAAGCATAGGGGGACTGTCACCTAACGTGATTTTTTACGTTAGTATCGAGTGCACGCCTGATGTCCCGGGTTAAAACATTTTGAAGTCTTCTCGTTTTAAATATTAATGCCAAATGTGATGGATATGATAGAGAGCAAAATAGACTAGACTATTTTTCTAATGACATTTATACTTTTAGAAATGGATGATGGAGGAAATAAATTTTTAATTAAATGTCATTTTGCAATCTGTTCCAATTTAAAAATTAGAGAAAAGAAAAATAACAACAATTATTCTATTACTTAAAAGTAATTTGCTTAAAAAAAATATTACTTAAAAGTAACAATTACAAAATTTAATACTTATCTTGTTGATTTGTACTCTTTATAATTAAGGTCTTATTGCAGTTTTATCGCCAACGCGCATTATTATTGTATAAGGAGGGCGAGATAAAAATTTTGATTGAAAATTGAATCACCAACAGTGAAAGTTTGAGAAGCCCTGGATTAAAACTTATCTATGTTAAATACATTCATCATCTCTTTCGCCAAAATAATATTCAAATCGTAGGATTAATAGCTTTAAATTAATATAAAGCACATTTAGTTCACAATATATTTATTTAAATAATGGGGGAGACTCTTAATATTAAATTATTTATATCTTTCAAAAATCTGTTACTTAATATTTTAACAAATTATCATAAATCGACATACTGAAGTGCTTAATTTAAGAATAATAATATTAAATTAATTAATTATTTAAATAAATTGTAAATAAAAATATTATATCATAGATTGTTTATTTAAAAAAATATAAGGCTGCAATTCAACTCAAATATATAGTCACCATTACATGCAATACAGTTTAAATTTTGCAGTACATATAAAGAAAGCTTAGATATTATCGAAATGAACTAATATCTGAATTATATACGGTTGAATTACATCTACGAAAAAATAATAGCCTCCATAACTAAGAATTTTTACTTGTTACTAATGTATATGATGATATTTCTGCTAATAACTGTGCTCGAAATTGTTGTATAAATAACGCCATGACAATTAGACATACAATTTCGAGGAGGGGAAGGACGATGTTCAAACAGTGAACACTGTTTCGTTTTAAACTCAGTTTATCTTGCTGAAAACAAAAAAACATGTCAAGTGTAATATCGGAAAGTTCAAAGCATAAGTGGTGTGGGATCATCAAATTTTTATTGGTCAGATCTTCAAAGTTTGCATACTTTTAAAAGGAAAAGACCGGAAAGTATATGCAAAGGCTTTAACTTTAGCACGTCTCGACAAATCAAATTAATCTAAGACATTGTTGACAAAACAAAATTTTGAATTCCTGCAACATTTATCGTTTGGTCCAGATCTAACCCTCAAATTTTAATTTGTTCAGACTTTTGAAAGCATTTTTGTATGATAAAGTTTTTGAGGATCCGGAGGACATGTCTGTGGATTATAATTCATCAACAATCAGAAACATGGCAGTACCACGATGAAATACTCAAGTTAGTGTTGAATATTCCATCTGCACTCCGCGATGAATCTTTCAATGTTTATTAAGACAGTGCTTCTCAAACTTTCAATATACGCGCCCCCTATTCCATCATCTCATTTTCATCGAGCCCCTCCATACAATAACAATGTATTGAGTTCAATAATACAATACTTTGACATTAGAGCTACAATACGACTTTAAACTCTTATGTTCCACTGACGTACATAAATATCTCGATCAGCCAAAGTATTAGTTTTCTGGACGTATATATACGTTTTTCCGTAGTTAGATCTTTTTTGTGCAATGCTCTCCGTAAAATTATTTCGAAGGCATTAGAATGAAATAAGAGGACCTTGACAGTGTTTGCGAAGGATTTACTTATTTCACAGGATTTGCTTATTTACTCCTCTTTTCCTCCCCCTAACAAAACACCAAATTACGCTCGTCTACGTGGAAAACAGTGACATTAGGGAGAGAATCGCGTAACAATTAATCGGCAGTTAAGGAAATAATTAAAAACCTTACAAATTGTCAAGATAAGTGATAATACAAACCCATGTGGTCACTGATAATTATTAAATTCATTCTTAACTTAGTATTATTAAATTAATAATAAAATACATTGTACAGAACTCTGATACATTTATATTATACCAGTGTAAACGTGTATTTTACATTTTATTATATCAGAAAGTATTTTGTTTGTTTACTTTCAGTAAATTAATAATTTTTAAATAATCTTTTGTTTTCGATTTTTCAATATGCTCGCGCCCCCCTCGTACAGTTATCACGTCCCCCAAGGGGGGCGCGCCCCACAGTTTGAGAAACACTGTATTAAAAGTATGTCATACAAAATATAAACAAAAAAGTATATTGTTTTTGTAAAATTTTAAACATTTTTAAATATTTGTCACATTGTAGTTTTGGGATAATATCCTTAGCTATTGAATTTTATATAATTATCAACTATATATCCTTAAATGATTTCATAATCTGTTCAATTCATATATATAACATGGAAATTACAGAAGACGTTTATATTTATCTGCACAAAATTAAATTTCATACAATGTATTTATTCTAACAAGAAAAATGTTAATTGGAAACTTAAAGTACACACACTAATAGTTACATTTCTTTTCCCATTAACATGCAATGATGGTACTTTTTTTGACTGTCAAAACAATTAGGTAGGTAAAATATTTTAAAAAGAAAAAAAAAGGAAGGTCATTTGCAAGCATTGTGAATAAATGTGTTTTACAGGCACACCAAAACCAAATGAGTTTTCTTTGAAAACAATTATTATTTTGAAAAGAAAAAAACAGTTTGCAAAACATGTTTCCTTCTTCCATTTATCTAGCTTATATGGTCATTTTGCAACAATGCTGGAATTAACTTTCTTTCCATAATTACCATTATGTTTTCGATTTCCTTTAAAAATGAAGATTCAATTCTTTCAGTGGAAATTACTTTCGAACAAAGCAGAGTGGGCATTAAATTAAAGGTTTTTCAAAACTCTATACTTCATTTTTAAAACAACATGAACAGAAAAAATACGACAAACAATGTGCAGAGCATTAGTGTTTTTACTTTATTGCTGATGTTACGAACATATATTGCGTATTCAAAATCCGTATAACGCAAAATCTAATTAGCAATACAGTAACTTTGGAAAGGATTAAGATATCGATAGAATTAGATCAATTTGTTTTCTAATATATCACAGAACGATATTCAAGAATAATTTGAAATCCTAATTCTACGTACTAATAATTAACTGTTGATGAATATTTTGGTATTTTAATAGAAGAAGAAAGAAATTTCACACACAGTTTTATCACAGAATATTTTACCATCCTCAGCTAAGCGCTTGTGTTATTTGAAGGTTAAACTTAAATCGAACAAAGCATAAAGCATTGTAAGATAAAACTGTTTATATACAAATAAATATGTTATCAGTTAGTTCAACATTTATATTTTTACAAATACCTGACATCGTTAAATACATAACAATATATAGAATGTGTTCGATGACTGATATGAAATTCGAATAACAAATGATAATGTTGTCAAAAAGGTACTGCATCTCAAAGTCACTGGGATTCCGAGGCGGGGAAGGCTAAGGCTGAGAGGGCTAGAATCAGTGGAATCAGACTTTGGCATTATAAACGAACAAACCTGGAGAACAAATGTGAACAAGAGGTCATTATGGAGGAATCTTCAAAGGAACTCCTTGGCCAACGAGGAGCTACCTTGCCAGATATGATGATGATGATTTTTATGAATATTCCTTTTTTGATCAGTATGATCTGATAAAAAAATATTTTAGAAAATTAGAATTTATTTAGAAAAAAAAAATATTAAAAAAGTATACTGTCGTTCAAAATAATACAAAATCTATGGGTGAATCTTAACAATATATATAAGCAAATTGGAATGCTAGGTAAGAGTCTAGGTAAACAAAAAGAAATTTTAGAATTATGTTTGGAATACGAAAATTATATGTTTAACTAGATTAGTCCCTACAGTTAGTTGCAGCCCAACTTCTTAGCTCCTATTTTTAATATTTTCTAGGATAAGATAATGTTCTACCAGATACTGTTGTCAACTTTAAGGCTTGTTTTCAACATGGTGATAGCTTATTGTAGCCGACAAGTTTTCCAGACTTGTTTCTGATTGAGAGTGAATGGGTCTGCAAGGGACGAAAACTTACCACTTCCCTCCTATGTCGTAATCTGCCGGAATTACTTGTCAGGGTCCAAACACCACAAAGTGGATTGTCGCCGGTCTTTATAAAGTAATTGTACGACTCACTGCCAAGGGGCATGACATGTTGTATTAGGAATAATGAAGGTAAAACTCAGTTCTGACTTGCTTTTAAGGTATCCAACTACGTTCGGAACCGTGATTTTGCAAAAGCGTGTAAATGGATAATATTTATGATATTTAGTGTCACTTATATTGAAAAATGTATATAAAACTGTTTTAAGAATAGTATTACAATAAAAAATTATTTAAGTACAATATTTTGACAAAAATGAGCATAGAATGACCCATTTTCAAAATGTTCTCCTTTTGTGAAAAAGGCTTCTATAATAATAATATTTTGCCTGTTTATAGTTCAGACCTCTGTACAGAGGCTCAACTAGAATTTTTTAAATATATAACTTAGAAGTGGATTTATCCATGTTTTACGACACAACAGAGGGAGAAATTTTAAGAAAAAAACTCCTATAATTATTTCAATTGGTTGTAACTCTGAAAACAATGAGAATTTTTCAAAAAAATAGTTCAGACTCTCTGGAGAAGTCTTTACTTTATATAAGCACACACACACACACACACACACACACACAAAATATTATTATTTTAGAAGCATTTTTTATAAAAGGAGAACATTTTGAAAAAAAGGTTATTCTAAGTTACTTTTTGCCTAAATATTGTATTTAAATATTTTTTTGTCAAAATATCCTTAAAACAATTTTATACATGTATTCTAATCTAAGTGACACTAAATTATTCTAATCTAAGTGACACTAAATTTATTCTAATCTAAGTGACACTGAAAATGATCCATTTATGTGCTTTTTTAAAATCACTGTTCCGAACGTAGTTGGATATCTTAAACTTATTTGATATAACATTTTTTTAGCTTAACTACGTGGATGGTTCAATTATTGATGAGTAATATTGAGTAGCTTTGTATTGTTTTAAAATTTGGGAAGGGAAAATGCATCATGCATGCAAATATATTTCGATATTTTAGTTAAAACAATAATTTATGTATTAAACTTACATCGCTTCTGTCATTCATCGGAAACCACCGTTGTCTGTGAGTCCAATACAGCTCTAGTTTATTAATATTCAATCATGTATATTTCAAAGAAAAGGATTCAGGTCATGATTATGAAACACAATGTTTTCTTATATTCTCTCAGGGAACAAAAACATGTTTTTTTTTTCTGTTCGTTCGTAGAAGAGAAATAAAAACAATTTTCTTAGAAATATTTCGGATATTTTTCAGATTTTCAATGTTAGTTTAAATACATTAAAATTCAAAATCTTTGCTTCAGAAATCCATAGTAAATTTTTTCTATTAACAATCTTGTGATCAGATAAATATTTATACTTTTCTTTCTTTTTACGCTCAAGCCGAGACAAGGATTATGAAAAACAAAACTTTATAAATATATATTAAACTAATGCAAAAAGAAATATCTTAATAACATTATCTCAAAGAATGAGTTATTTGCATTCAATAGGCCAGAAGATAAATATAATACTTCAAAAATATAACATTGCAGGAAATCAGCTGATTCTCTAACATTTTGCAGCTTAAAAGAGAAGTATACTGTTTTCTCTGTACAAAATATACAAAAAGAAGAAGGAAACACAGACATCTTAAAAACATGTTTTTATGCATGAACTGTAAATACAAAATAAAAATGTAATTTAAGAAAAGCAATTTAGAATGTATATATTAAGGTTTGTAATTTAGTTTAAATAATTAATTTGTAAGAAAATAAATATTTCAGGATATGTGATGGAAATAAATATGTGTTACAACAGACTGATAACTATCACATTTCTTTAAGCTCAGGTGACACCTTATGTTTCTGTCTGAAATATAGGTCATGATTTTTGTATTTCCAATACTTTTTGACTCTCGTTTGAGTTTCCTCCATCAATTCAAATAAAAAGTTTCAACTGTTATTGAAGATGCATGTGTCGGTGAAACAGTTGTATGACTCATATTTGGAATTCATAAATGATTTGCTTCTTTGATTGTAAAAATGATTTTTCGGGAAACTCTGTTCATGTTATGTTGAAGAATTCTCTTATTGGTTTGTGCTGTAAGTGAAGAAGGAGCTTACAAAAAAGTGGTATATACACTCTATAGTATATGCAAAGTGAAAACAAACTTTTTGGTAGTACTTTGTTGATAATTTCTAATTTGCTTGGATTTTCTAAAGATCTCTCTGATGTTTACCTTATATACAAGATGTGACATATAAATTCCCGGAGTGTGCATGCTCTAGCCATTAGGTTAAGTGTGAAAGAGTGGGAATGGAATACAGTGGTGGCCAAAATTGTGGAAACTTTTGAAAATTGTTATTTTTTTTTTAAAGTTTGTATATGCTCATAGAAAACATTACCTTCTACAAAATGCAAAATCTGTTTACATCATTTTAAATAAAATTGAATACTAAATTCAATACAAGAAACAAAATTTAAATATTTGCAACACAAAAAGTTATGCTGTAATAACTATCGATATACATTAGATACTGACGTTAGCAGTGAGTGATCGGTACTTAAAGGGGTGGATTTTATTTTATTTAATACAGCTTCACATACATGTTTAATTAAGCTAAAAATAGATTTAAGCTCTTCTTTCATTAGTACGTGATGCCAGGAAACAATTATAGCCTCAATTAATTCCCTTTATTTCATGGGTACGTCATTCGCGCAAGAGGTTTCAAACAGTGCCTCAAGTTTTCAACAGGATTTAGGTTAGGGCCAGAACAACAATGATATTTATAGTCAAGAAGCTATGGCATCAAATCAAAGAGTAGATTGGCCACCCAGAAAGATATGTGTGACGAGAAAGAAATCGCGTTACAATGTGCGTCTTCTTACGCAGTACAAAACACATGCAGTATTTACCTATTGAAAAATCATTGGTTTTTGTCACTCCATTCAGTGGTCCGTCGTCATTACTCGGACATATCCATTATGTGCTTTCATAAATTTGTCATAATTGCACTAACCCTTGATTATATTTAGCTAAAATTTTAATAATACACGTGTTCTTTATACATATGGTTTATTTTCCATTTTTCAAGTTTGCATTCAATCGAAATTTATGTAGACATACATCCAAACATAAGTATTGCTAGATTGAACCTTAGACGATGGTCACATACTTATTTTATACTTAATGTAGGAGAAATAAATGCCATAATTTAATATCTGTGAAAAACCTTTAGTGTGCAATATCGAAGCATACGGATATTTCCGGGAAATTTAGGATTTAAACTGATATTAGTATGTGAATTACGAAAACTTTGACACTTTAAACTATGAAATAAGTTTGAAGTACTCTTATATATGAAATTGTATACTGATGACTGAAAATATAACTAATAAGTGAATCTTTTCTCGAATTCGATAGAAAAGAATCATTTGACAAATTTCAGTCTTTCAAAAATTATACATTAGCATAAGCGTTTTATTCATTCAAAATGAAATAATATATGAATATTTTGTTTTAAATTTCGTTCAAAATTAATGTTATAACATTACCAGTTGCTTTCACACTTAATATGCTACTATAGGAAATGAAATCCAATCCGTTTTATAATACAACAAATCAATCTGATGGAACATTTATTTTTATTTTATATCACAACAAATTGGGAAATGTTTAATTGATCAAATGCTACGTTTAACTCAACAAAATAATACTGAAATTGTTATAATTACAAATTACATATATAAAGACAATATATGTTACTTATTCAAATATAGCTTCATAGGAAATATTACTGAAATATAAATTAGTGTTTTAACCCCTTAATTGGTTCCGAAAAAATGCACATGTTTTTACTACTTATAATTAAGCATAACACTTAACAGAAAGCGAAAATGAAAGAACTTTATTTTAATTTTCAATTTCAACGTTTCCACACTATTTTTTATTTCATACTTGAAGAACACAAACCTACTAATTATTTTAGTTTTATAAGTACATTCTGCATGCTATAAAAAAGTTCCATGTACATTTAAAGAATTTCTCTCATACTTACAAAAACTTTCATGTGTTTGAAACTTTCATGTTTCAAATGGTTAAGGATTTTGTGTGTTTGTGTATATACACATACTATTTGAAGCACCGTGTAATAATGTCTTACATTGCAGTAGTGATAGAGATAATATTGGCCTTGTTGGATTACTTTCCATTTTCAATTCTTCTTAAGTTATCCGACTACGTTCGGAACCGTGATTTAAAAAAAGCGCATAAAAGAATAATTTTCAAGATATTTAGTGTCACTTTAATTAGAATACACGTATAAAATTGTTTTAAGGACATTTCGACAAAAACGGTTATTTAAATACAATATTTCGGCAAAAAATTAACTTAGAATAGCCTTTTTTCAAAATGTTCTTTTGTCAATAATACTTCTATTATAATAATATTTTGCCTGTATATAGGTCAGACCTCTGTACAGAGGCTAAGCTGTGATTTTTGAAAAAAATTCGCAGTATTTTCAGAGTTACAACCCATTAAAATACTTATCGGCGTTTTTTTCTTAAAATTTCTCCCCTCTGTTGTCGTAAGACATAAATAAACCCACTTATAAGTTATATATTTCAAAAATTCTAGATGAGCCTGTGTACAGAGGTCTGAGTTATATACAGGCAACATATTATTATAATAAAAGAATTTTTTACAGAAGGAGAATGTTTTGAAAATGGATCATTCTATGTTCATTATTTGTCAAAATATTGTACTTAAATAATTTTTTATTGTAATACTATTCTTAAAACAATTTTAGATACATTTTCCAATCTAAATGACACTAAATACAATAAATAGTATCCAATTATACGCTTTTACAAAATCACGGTTTGGAACATAGTGGGATACCTTAAACAACAACAAGCATAATTGCCTTGTAAATCCCTGTTCTTCATCCGATATTTTCAAGAATCTGAATTCCTGCCTTCAATGAAAAAGTCTCGTCTTCAGCAGAAAGAACACCCCGGATGAGAGGTATTTCAATACCATGGTCAAATTGCATCTCTGAAAAACATTAG
This sequence comes from Trichonephila inaurata madagascariensis, assembly GCA_019973955.1. Lineage (NCBI taxonomy): Eukaryota > Metazoa > Arthropoda > Arachnida > Araneae > Nephilidae > Trichonephila > Trichonephila inaurata. Next base: position 45,257 of record BMAV01012628.1, read on the forward strand.
CACTAACAATCGCACTATACGAATTAAATATACGTGCATATCAAAGATACAAAGGGCCGGCTGGGCGGCGTGTTTTGTCGCTGGCCTTCTGCACCGGTTGCGGATTCAACCCCCGTCCTAGTCGGGTGTCCTAGTAATGTTGCAGGAAATCGACTGTGGCCCTATCGCATGATTATACGGCATGTAAAAGATCCCTGGAGCACCTGTTTGACTTGGGTGCTCTCGGCAAAGTTAAATCCTAGTACAGGTTTGCATCGTCAGAGCTCGGGTGTTCCTCTCTTGGGAGGAAACTGGTAATCAAAATTGCCTGCGGCTATTGGTTTCCGCCTATATGGTGCCGCACTAAAAAGAGATTCCAGCTTCTGAGGTATGAACTGGGCATGGGGCTTCTGGGGTAAAACACAAATCCGCAGCTTTAAGAAATAAAAAAAAAAAACATAGAAGAAAATATGGATTCCCTTACGCTGTACGGGCAAACCGGTTGTTGCCAGTTTTCGGTAGCCCGTACAGTGTACTGGCAAACCAGTTAAGGGGTTAACTTATACTTTTTACTGAAATTAGTGGATTAACTGCTTAATTTTTCTGAACATTTATTTATTTGTTTCAAAAAATGTATTTCATTTAAAATATATAATGTCATTTTTCTTTTCAATGAATTGGACATGGAATATATTTATTTAAATATATTTAGATTCAAAATACAAATAAGTATTTTAAACATTTTAAAAGAATTTCAAGAGCAAGAATTTATTCAATAACACATGAATATTTTTCTTGTTCAAAAGTATCAATTTATTTTGAATTGATAAAGTTTTACATTCTAAGCATATGATTCATCTTTCAGAGAACAGAAAATTCAAACTACTCTTCATCGAAGGGTGATAAATATTGTCTTCTTCCATCAAATTAACAATCCAATTACTGGAAAACTCCTCCAAATGCTATGTCTTCCCATTAGTCATCTTCCGCGAACTTTCTCCTTAAGACGTAAAACTACTGTCGGTTTCAGAAATGTCTTGAAAGCCTTTGAAATATTTCATTGAAAAGTTACATCTGCCTCCTTTGTCCATATATGAGTTTAAAATGTCTGAAAACTATCAATAATCCGTGGTGTTTCAGTATTCTTCGTTAATTAGTAAATGGTGTGCTTTTGGATTAGAAATACATTGAAAATTATTAATGGGAGATAGTATTATGATGATATTTTAGTTAACAGAGTTACTAAACGTTAAGAAATAATATCGCTTTTGTGAGATTTTCATTTTTTTTTAACATATGTGAAATAAGTACCTTTTCTTTCTTTATTTAATCGCATACAATTTTATTAATTTATCTGTACGAAATTAGTAAATTTAAGTTGTTTTCCTTAATATAAATAAATGAATATTTTTAATTAGTTTTCATATAATATTATATATTATTCAATCGCATAACAAAGCTCAGATTTAAAGAGCTAGGGAATTCGCATAGACTAAAATTCAAATTTGGTCGAAATCCAGCCTCTTGAATACGTATGTTTTTGTTTTTTACTGTTTCAAATGATTTAATGTTACCTGGACTATTCCCGTAGCAATTTTGAACCAAAAAGTGAAGCAGGCCAAATGGATAAAAAATCTGTTTGCTAGCAAGGGTAATAATATTTTGAATCGATTCCGAATCTCTAGCTGAACCACAATGTGGAATAAGAAAGTCTATTTGTTGCCTAGTCTTACCTATAGAAAGTCTATACCTGAACGAATAAATTATTTTCATGTCTGAATAGAAGAGGCTTATTAGTATATAAATGATCAATAAGGATATTTCACTTGTCACTTCAATATGGTTAAAAATTGTGAGGTCAACCATTAGTATGGAATATGTATTATATTAAACCTTTAATTTAAAAATAACTGTTCAAATATTTATGAAAGAAACTACTTTTTCAGGCCCAAAGAATACGATTGAATAATAAAGAATAAAAAGAAAATGCATGAATAAACTTAAACAAATGTTTGTTTTTAAAATATTTTTGCATGTATCAAACACTATAAACACCATTTCATACAATTTAAGTATTTAAGGGGACATAGAGCCTTTAAACCTTCAATTTACTGATTTTTCAAAAAATATTTTTAAAATATAATTTGAACTGTTTGGAACATTTTAAAACAAACCGCATCAAAATCTGATAAATATTACGTTCTGTACAAGAAAAAATGTAAATGTCTAAAAAGACTTTGCTCTTTAAATGGAATGTAAACAAACCACACCTCCGTAAGTTTCGGTTTCGACCAGGAATAAATTTCTGCATTTTTTTCTTAAATTTTCAATTATATTTATAATTGTCTTTTGATAGAAGAACTCAACACATTCCGGAAAAACTATCAGATGGAAAAATGTATAAGTGGGAAAAGTTGCCTGACAGGTAAATTAATATATAAATTCACGATATATACAATGGAAATGCTATATGTGAGAACTGCAGCTCCATAGATAATATGCGTAAATCCATTTCAGCCATTTAATGCATTACCGCTCAACAGAATAAGAACAAATGCATTACATCTGCCTGATTGGTGCATCCTCATGGTGTATTATAAAAAGGCAAAATCCTCAGTAAATACATCACACAAACATAACAGTATTGTGCCAACCTCTGTTATGGATGCAGTAAAACCAATATTTGCAGAACTATCCTCACCTAAATTATTAAAAAAATATTTAGGGGGAAAGACGCAGAATTCAAATGAGTCTTTCAACTCGACGGTTTGGAAATACTGCCCTAAAACATCAGGATCTTCTAAGAGAATAGTTGATGTTGCAGAGAATGAGGTAGAGTAGTAATGATAA
>BMAV01012631.1:0-32500 GCA_019973955.1 Trichonephila inaurata madagascariensis
GATCGGGATTTTTTTTTATTCTGTAGAAGTATTCTATGATGTTTTTTCTGTTTTAGCTAATTGAAGATGAATCTCCGCTGGATTGGCTTGTGTTCCGAATTCACGTACTAAATTATTTTTCAGTTCGAAAAAATTTTAGGGATCGATTGCGATTTGATGTAAGTCTTCACAGCTCCATCTACTAACTTGGTTATAAATAAGATTTTCTGTTTTTCTGTTACATCGAAAGAATCGCATGTACTTTCGAAATTTCTAAGGAATGTTTGGATGGACATTTCCATGTTATATTTTTCGAAAAAAGTCTGTGTAGATCTTCAAATCGAATATCATTTTTTATAATGGTTATAGGTTGTTTTTATTTTTCTTCATCTGTATCTATATTCTCTTCTTGCTTAATTTTATTTTTGTTCTTTGCCTCCATTTTTGAAATATAAATTTCTGAAATTTTGTTAGAAGAAGACGATGATTCTAGTTCTTTGGCGGTAAGAGCGATGCTCTTCCGGGGATTAATAGCGCGTTTTTCAATTTCGGCAACCTGATGTCTTCATCAAAGGTATGAACAGCTCCGTCGGAGTTCCATCAAATTCTCTATATCATTTATTACGGTTGTTGGAGTTCGTTTTTAATTTAAAATTATTTTACTATTGAGATTAGTTTTACATTAAGATTCGGAATTTATTCGCAGATAGAATCATGCCGGCTTTATTTCTGACATGTTTTGGACTCAGAAACAGACTTAGTTTTTAAAAAGGATCTTTATTCGATGAAAGTTAGACATCATCTGACTCTAAGAGGCAGAGAGAAAAACAAACGCCAAAGTGAGAATCTTAATTGTTAACACTTAAAACACCGATCGCGGATTTCATGAGTGTACTTGAAAGTTAATGCTGACATATAGGGCTATTAAATATAACGATCTGGAATTAGACATGTTTATTGGCTAGGCCGTATGTTCTGAAGAAATAAATGGGTGGTTAGTTTGATACTTGAATAGGTAATGAGAGAAAAAATAAAAGTTAAGTGCTAGATAGGGAATTTAATTTTTAATCTAATTTAATTATCCTTACACACACACACACACACACACACACACACACACACACACACACACACACACACACACACACACACACACACACACACACACACACACACATATATATATATATATATATATATGTTTGTATGTGTTTGTGTGTTTCTGTAAAAGTAAAAAGAAGACTAACGCTCCTTTTTTCGCCTGTATACCTTATGTTTAAGCATGTTAATTTCATCTGTTGCTTTCGTTAATATAATTCAATAAGGGAAGGTTAAACTTGATACGAGTGCAGTTCGTAGATAAAATAAAAATAATTTATAAAATTGCTAAATATATTTTTTATGAGGTCATACTCTCTTAAAATTCAGCTCTGTGATTTGAAACCATTTCGTTTGTGAATTATCATTTTAGTTCTTTAAATTGATGTCATTTTTTATTACTGAAGCATATTGAAAAATGTTTGTCTATAGACGGTCAGGAGCGCATCTAGAAAAAAGGAAATGGTGACGTGAAATGGAAATCAATTTTCCGGGGGATATTGGCTATGCTCTCCTGATTAACCGTCTCAAAAATTCAAAACCCAAAATTAGATACAGAGATTCAGGAGAACCCTTTAATTTTGTGTTCGCCTCTCAATCCCCTTTTTTCCCCCCCTTTTCTTGCAAAAATTTTATTTTCTTGGGGGGCCCTCAGGCAGTTTTTTTTACCGCAACATTGAATAGTTTATAATTTGGCTATTACTTGTGTATTTTTTTCGCTCCCCCAAAAAAATTACGAAATAAATATGACTTGAGGGGTTTTAAATTTTGGGGAAATGCTGGCAGTTTTAAAGGGGTTAAAGCTGTTTTTTAAATTACTATATTTTAACAGGGAACTTCATTATCTTCTTACCTTTTTTTAATTCCCCTTTTAAAATAGTTTTAAAGCATCAATTCGGGTAATATTGCATCTCCATTTGGGTTTTATCCTTATTAAAATTTTTTTTAAAAATGTATTATGAATGTTATGGTTAAAATTATTCATTAACATTTTGACGAACTAACATTTCAAGTAAAAAATTATTTAAACATTTTTCATAAAATGTTTAAAAATTAATGTGTAAAATTTTTAAAATTTTTTATTTGTTAAAAAAGATATTTTATACTTTATAATTTTTTTCTTTAAAAACAATCTCTAAAAGATCAAAAATTAATATAAAAAAAAAACTGTAAATCTACATTTTGTCCTCATACTCTGCTCTCCCTGTCGGGGTCAATTGTTTCAAATTTCCCAATATGGGGCATAGTTGTCTTTGGAATTGGTTTTAAACACATGTTAAAAGGTTGCCGACCCTTTGGGCTAGAGGATGATGTATGGCTTATTAACCCCTTTAAGCGCGGGGGTATCTCGAAACCGCTTTTTTTAAAAAAAATTAAACCCCAGTGGTATTTGAATGAAACTAATGGTTTTTACTGATATATTTTATCTTTCATAGAAGATACTGAATTACACTTTACAAAAAAAACTTTTTTCTTGGGGAAAAAGCATTGTTTTAATCCTTTTTTTAACACTTTCAAAAAAAAATTTCTTTAGCAAATAAAAACAGATAAATATTCCAAGTAAGTTATGTACATTTTTGCTGCATTCTTTTATAGCATAACTAATTTTTAGAATGATAAATTATAAAAACAACTGCCTCACATAATATGTAATTTAAGTGGTGGTTTCATAGGGATACCACACCGCGCGTTTAGAACATGAAAACTGTCCGACTTGTAGCACTCACGCGTAAGAGATATTCCCCCTTGTTTTTCTTTTTTCTGACTCAGGCAGTGAAGTAACTAATAACTTATGGGGCTTTTGCCATTGCTTTGGGGAAGGGGATTTTGTTTATATTGAAATGGTCATGTTTTTTTCGAAAGGAAATTTTTTCTCATTTCATTTACGTTCTTTTTATACTGAAGGGAGGTCGAATTTTTCTTCTTTTTGGATGGTGAATATATGTTCTAATATAGCTGATACTATTTCTTTTAATATTATTTTTGCTTACCTGTTTCAATTAAATTTGCTAATATTTAATCTTTTGAAGATAATTTTTATCAGTATTATTGCATGTTTTAATAATTTAATAATAAAGAAACAATGAAAAATCTGGCTATTGAAGTTGATTTCAATCTCTTATAGTTATACTTTGTAATATTTAACATTTAAAATGTAATTCTAACACTTAATATTGCATGTTTTAGTAAATTTATTACAAAATATATAAAGAATAATCTTACAAATCTGATCCAAATCATATATTGTTCATCCGAGAATTATGTCGTAAGTGCGCGGTGGTACTCCTACGAAACCACCTCCTCCCTCGGGGGAGGGGGGGGGACTGTATTTTAATTTTTTTTAAAGGTATTTTCTCTGTTCTCAGGTTCTATACATAGCATTTATTAATTTTATTTTGAAAAATTCAGCGAATTTATTTTTTCGCGTGTCAAAGGGCTAAAGATGGGTAAACAAAAAAATTCAAAATACTAGGATTGGACTAGGCAACGATGTTTCATAATGTCCTCACACTACAAGCTGCAGCGAGAAGTAAGGTATCTCTTCAAAAATACGATCACAGCGCCACTGCCTTGGAAGTCACAAGCCACTGAATGGCAGAGTTTCCGCGTGATAAATATCATCTTATTTCCATACATGTGTTAATTACTTTTTAAAAAATCTCTCCCTCCCCCCTGAACTGTTTTTACCAGTATGTATAGAACTTTTTATTTCGGTTCTATATAAATATATTTGATAATACTCCATGAAAACAGCAGAATCTCCAAACGCAGATACTCCAAATTGAAAAAAAAAAGTGCTGAAATATTACTAGTATAGCCGCTTTAGGACAGTTCTGATATCAAAGTAGAGCTTAACAAATTTATGGCTTGCCGATCTTTTCCTTTTATGTTTGTTATTCTGAGCGAAATCCTATTATCAATAATGTATATAATGTCTGAATCCATTACAAGAAAATGTTAGCTTTACTAACATTGCTTTGCCAATATGCATAACCCGCAGTAAATCTTTTTTGCAATAAGTACGTTATTGGCAGATTCTGGTTCTAGTACAAATTTGTGTCATTTAATGGAAATAAAAATTAGAAAAAGGAAAGAATGAGAATCAATGGAACTCTTTTTATCACCAAGAGACAGATGGCGCTGTATTGAGGCCCATCACGAAAGTAGAAACTAAGGCATCCTATTTTTCTCTACATACTGACGTAATAAATGAAGTTTTTTGTTTGCGATGTGACAATAACTTAAAATAATATTTAAATGTGTGAAATTTGTTACAATCCTAACTATACAAGTTATATAATAAAATATTTATTAAATGACAGAATTTTAATCTTAACATACCAGTTTTTCTAATAGGAAAAGTTTAATGTGTATCGTAAATTCTGACATGAGCAGTGGAAATAATTCCGAGCAAATAAAAAGTATCCGGCGGGATACGAAGAGTTGACAGTGTTGAGCAGGTATTCGTAAATCACGGGGCGTGTGTACTGAATTTTAATTTGTATAATACGTCCGTCTTTTTTTTTTCTTGCCTTGCTTAAATATATTCGAACCTCCATACTGCGAACTTTTTCCTCGAATTAAGATCAATATCACATTGACCCCCCTTTCCAGCTCACAATTTTGACGACAACATACACTGGGTCTACACTTAGATAGCTGCCTGACATACAAAAAGCATATCGACTATCTCTCATAAAAATGTTGGGGTAGAATTCATTAGCTATCTCCCTTATCAGGAAGAAATCTCCTCTATCCCTAGGAAATAAAGTAATCTTATACAAGATTATTTTGCGCCTAGTGATCAAGTACGCCTCACCTGTTCGGGGTGCTGCAGCTGCCACCCACATGAAAAAAATTCAAGTTGTACAAAATAAAATTCTTCGCATCATGACTAAAGCACCTTGATACGTTAGAAACGATGTGATCCACAACGATCTACTCTTGGAGCCGATATCTAGTTTCATCACTAATTTAACTAGGAATGTTTTTAGATCAATTGAAAATTCACGAAAATCCAATTATCAGAGCACAGACATTGTTTACGTATCCCCATTCTAAATTAAATTATGCCTACGCCATCACAAAATGTCGGATCGCACTCAAACCGCCATAACTCAATATTAAAACATTTAATTTCATACATAAACAATAAATTTTACGCAAATCGAAACTGCGTCAGGCAACCCCTCCCCGCTCCCATGATCCTCTGGGCGATCGATTCCTTCCCGGTTCTTTTTTCCCCCTTCGTCCGCTTCGGCGCCAGCCAATTTTTGCTTGGGCCCCCTCTGGTATTTGCGTCCCGTTGTTGGCGTTTTAACCCCCCTTTTCCCCCCCGAGGGGTTGGATTTTTTTTCCCTTCATTTCATGTTTTCCTTTTTTCTTTTATGGTTTTCCCTTTTCGCCAATGCTGAAGACGTTTGGGCCCAAAAATTTAATATCCGTTCAAGAACAATATCACTATTTTCTTAGTTAAAAAACCTCCCCAAAAGCGAAGTGCATTTTTGTCACGCTTTTTTTTATGATTCAATTTTTTTCACTTATTTTTTAAAATATTTTATTTTTAAATTATTTCCTTTAAAACGTTTTTGGTCATAAATCTTGTACTGGTTTTATTAATGCCCACTGCCAGAGCAATAGGGTTTTGGGGGTTTCCCAAAGTAACCTTTAACCCCCATTGTCGTACACCGGCTATTAAAATCCCCCTTCCTCTCAGTGAAATTGTTTTTTTCCTTGCAATCTCAGAATTGTAATGGTGATCAGTCCTACTAGTAACTTCTTTTTGTGCTCAAAATTGAAACGAAAGTGCTTAAGCATCAAACAAAAAAAATTTTTATCCAGGGAAGGGGAAAAAAAAGCGTAAAAAAAAAAAAAGAATTTTGTGCTTATGACCAAAAGTTAGAAGTGATAACTTCAAATTTTAATGTTATTTCAGGGGTTATTAGGTGAGTAAAACAAAGGGGATGTTATTTTTCCTTAAAATTAATTCATTATGTATTCATAAAATAATAATTTTTTTGGGAAAAAAACAATAATATTTGGGGAAATTTGTTGCATTCAAAAAAAAACAATAGTTTTATGGTGGCTGTGAAATCTGTTATAAATCCTTTAGATTCAATAATGTATTTAACTAACTATAAAAAAAAAACCCGTCAAGCGTTATTCGGTACTTCCTCGGGCTTTGACATAATTAAATTGAATTTTCATTTTAAAAAATAACTAAAGGTTTTAATTCGTCTTACGAAAACTACTTTAAAATTCCCACTTAAAATTATAGGTAATTTGTTCAGAAGACCCCATCCGGCTTTGTGAATTTTGGTTGTAATTTAACAATTTTGAATTATATCGATGAATTAATTTAAGAAGGTAGTTGATCGGGAAGAGAAGAATCTAGGTCCAAACCTTTAAAAAGGCATTTAATGAGAAGATTTATATATTACATAATCTCTGGCTTATACTAGCTCTTTTGTCATTGTATGGGAGTTTTGTACAAATATATCCGGTGCTGCTGCAAAGAAAGTCTTCTTAATTATATTTTCTTTTCTTGTATTTAAATTATTCAATGTAACTTTTTCTTAATACCTGTATATTTAATTTTGTTATATTTTACATTTTTAATTGTTTTAATTTTCTTTTTAGACTCAAAGTATATTTAAGTAATGTGATTAATAGAACTATTTGCTCATTACTATTCCGATTCACTTACAAAAATAGACTTTTATTCTTAAGATCACTGCAATATTCCTAACGATAATAATACTATTTACACAGTTCTGTAAAAATTTGTCCTTTTTCTACATTCTATGTTTAATTTTAGTGTAGGATTTATTTTTCTCTTTAAGCTTATTTTTTAAAAATATTATATTTCATTTTCGTACTTCAACTAGGATTATAAAGAATCCCGCATTCATTCCCCTAGAACAGGGGTGTCCAACCCGGGGGTAGCATGTGGCCTGCCTTGAATAACTTTGCGGCCCGCGAGATTCCTTACAACTTTACAAAATTCCACTATTTTGTACAATATTTTTTATTTTTTTAATGTTTTGTAATCATATAACTGTTATTATTTTATCACGTTGCTTCTGTTTCTGCGAATCTCTTTTTTTCTAAATTATAATTTATCAAACATAAATTCGTGCTCAGAATTAACGCACGAAAATCTGCAACATCAAATACGATACGCAAATACACATGCATTGATTGCGACTTGCAAAAACTAAGTGAAGGAGTCGAGAAACAGATATCTCATTAATTAAATAAATTAAACATTATTTGATCATTGCCTTATTAATATTATACTATCTATGTTTGTATACATGGAAAACAATAATAATATATGTGGGAATCCAACCGAAATCTTCCAAAGGTAGGGAATTCTTCAGATAGCGGGGTTTTGCAGCAGGCTTTTGTGTCTCGAAGGGTTTTAGAGGTGTATTAGGTAGTTAATTTTGAAATAAAATAGACAACGTAGTTTAAGAAGAATGAAAAGAAACTAAATAATTTATTGGGAATTATAAGGGGAGAATTTACATGGGGAATATTTCAAAAGAATAGGAAGAAGTTGGATAGGCATAAACAGAGAATAGGAAAGTTGGATAAGGCATATTTCAGAAGAATAGGAAAGTTGGATAAGGCATATTTCAGAAGAATACCCGAAGTTAAAAGATCCACATTACTTTAAGGGGAGGCAATTGAGATTAAGTGCAGAACTCATTATGGTGCTAATACGGCTACCACCCTGCTTTTGGACGAACGGCGCTGACGCGCGCGAGATACGAAGTTTCTCTGACGAGTGTTAGTGGGCCTCTGCCGAAAAAGGTTGATGTCGGCGTTTTAAAAAGGACGCTAGATGGCGTTGAAGTGGAATACTGTTTTGATTAGAATTGCCGACCTCTGGAAAGCAATATGATCTAACCTTTTACAAATGGGATATCCTACAAAATAACCCTCCTCTCACTGAGCTGGTCTCTCTCAGCTCTCTTGGTGTTCTGAGAGCTAAATTATTTACTAAAGAGAGCTAGAAATTGGATTCCAGCTATATCCATAACTTTTTAAATATATGAATGTTTATGCAATAACCAAAAAAAATATTGTTCTTATAATAATAAAATATACAGATGAAAAGATGCATACCCCGATATTTACAATTCCTGATCTAAAATAAAACACAAAAATACCAAAATATTCTATATTGCGACCTGCAATTAACTAAATACCAAATCACACAAAAAAATCCTTCGAATAGGTCGAAGGTAAGGGAATAATACGAAAATATAATAATTGTGTTACAAAACGAATGTAAGAGATAATTGTGGAAACGAGTATTACCACATAACTAACAGTAATTTCTCGAAAAGGGATATAATATGAGAAAGATTAAATATAATAGTACTATCAAAATTTAATTTGTATAAAAATATTTCATTAAATCAGCTGAGGTGGTGGTGGAGTTCGGTCCTTCATTGATGACCAACCTTTTCCACTTCATATCTATCTCTAGAATTCACTTTGGATTATTATAAGGACCTATAAAACTTTGGTCTTAGTTTTAGTCCAGTTCCAAATTGAGTCCTTTGGATGGCTACTAGATCGCCTTCTTTGTATTTTGGAGCTATCTTTTTTCTTTTGTTGTATGTCTTTCGGTTTAACTTTCTGTAGTCAATACACTTTCTCGACGATCCACCTTTCTTTTTTACCTCTTGTCTTTCGGTGAACGCTAGTCGACGAGGTGGTTGACAGACTGGTTCTTCGTCTTTCAGAATAATTCTCATTGTGAAGTCGGTAGATGCTATTTTTTCTGGCTTGTAATCTTGTATTAACTTCTTGAGTTTCTTCTTAATTCGGCAATTTTCAACATGATGTAGGTCTAGTTCTTTCTGAAGATTTTCAGCAGATATTTGCATAATTTGCATAAGTGCTTGATTTTCATATTTGTTGAATTTAACTCCTTCTTTCGTGAAACTTATCGATGCTTGTTCTAAAAGGTCTAACACAATAACTGCTTCGAATTTTAATTTATCGGAAGGTACAACATGCCAAGTCAATGAGTAGTTTTCATTGTCAATTTCAAATTCATGTTCATAGGAGCTGATAGTTGTCACCTGTGCTTCGCCAATACCTGTGAGAAGTATTTTATTCTTCGATAATTTTGTTGGGCCCATTATTCTTCTGCTTGTGTTCTCTCGCAGCAAACTTACGGTACTACCACTATCTATAAGCGCCGTGATTTTCTTCTTTCCGAAAAATATTTCTGTAGTACGTAAACCTTCCTTAACGATGAGGTGTGCCAAGTTTCCTCTGATTCTTTTGAATTTAAGGTGACTTTGAATAATTCGTCTGAGCATGCTTGGAAAACATTGTAGTTTGGGTGTTTTTCGTAATTTTGCTGTAATACCCTTTCTGTGCATTGTCTTGACCTTTGAACATTTTCGTGCCTTGGTGACAGAACTTCATAATGTTTGTTGAAATTTGTTGACGCTGGAAACTTCTTATCTGTTCTGTTATAGTATTCGAAAATTTTTCTCGGTGCTTCACATCTACGAAAGAGTTTTTCAACGAGGTTTGAATTCTTGGGGAACTTTCTTCACAAATAAATTGCCCTTTTGCTTCGAGTGTCTTTTTAACGTCTTCGAATTCTTCGAGAGTTTTCTGTTAATTGAACAGGAGGTTCATATTTGGCCATTCATCCCCAAAGTAATATTCTTTAAATTCGAAGGTGTTCTCCGTTTCCAAGAAGTTGATCCATTATGATTAGATCAGATAATTTTTCGAAAGTATCTATCTTTAAACCGTCTATTCAGCCCCGTTGAAGTAAGTATTTAATTCATGGTAGAAATCAATCCATGTTCTTTCAGGGGCCTTTTGATGAGAAACAAATAGTTGTCGAAATTTTTCTGAAGTTAGCTTAAAACGTTTCAGTAGTAAGTCTTTAACATTTCGTAAGAGTGAGCTTTGTCATCAGGCTCTTTCTCTATGATGTGAGATATTTCAGCCGGTAATAAGCCTAACAGATGAGAAACCCAAAATTCTTGATTTATATCCAGTATCTGCGCTTGACGTTCGAATAATTCAAGATAAAGACTGATGTCTTGTTTCAAATCGAACCGATGTATAAATTTTGACACTTCTTTGACGGGAAATTTAGTATTACTGCCTTCGGATGTATCAGCACCTAATTTAAATTGCGCTTGGATCCTCAACTTTTCCAATTCAAATTCGTCTTTACGTTTTTGTTCATCAAACTTCAATTTTTCGGTGCGTAATTTTTCTTCCCCTTCTTTTATGCGTAATTGCTCTTTCTTGGCTTTACGATCCTCTACTATCGTTGTGTTTAGGTTTTTGGTTAGATCTTCGTCATATTCTTTACTACTAGTAGTTAGGTCTTTGAGAGAGTAGCGATGGTCGCCAAATGTATCAATTTAGAATTTAGTTCTGTGGCTTTAAGACGAATAAATCTTCGCGCGTCGACCTTTGCCTTGAGATAGGCCATTTTAAAATTTAAATTTAATTTTTATTTAGTAACTAAAAGAATTAACTAAACTGTCACGCAGCGTTAATAATAACAATGGTATCACTATAGTACATAGCAAATCTCGCTTTCAATTAAAAAAATTCTTAAGATTAAATTATAATGCACCAAAATACATTAAATATGCAATGAAATACTCAAAACTTATACACTTAAAATATTTTAGACCAATAATGTTTAAAAACAACAGTGCGAGCTAAAACGCGTAATACTTAAATTGAATTACTTCAATTATTAATTTCAACCAAATAAAACTTCTATAAAAACATTTAATATATCAGTTGTCCCCTTTTGTTATATTAAATGCAAAAGGACTAGTAAAAAATAAATTAAACAAAGTAAATCTTGTTTTAAAACTGAGATTAAATTTATTATAAAATGAAAAAAGGAATTTAATCATTCAAAAACGAAACAATTAAGTTAGTCACTTAAGGAAAAGCTCATATATATATTTTATTACACCAATAAAAGAAATAAAATCATTCAGGATTTATCTCATCATCAAATTCTAATAGTAGCACACGTTTCAATAGAAAGCATATGAATTCTGTCAAAAAATGAACTCAAAATATTCATATATTGAATGAGATAAAAAGTACACCATTAAAAAATTAGATCATTTAGGATGTTTCATCAATAAATTATAAAAATGAACGATGTTTAAATGAAAAGCAAAAATGATTCAGTGAAATTTCTTCTCAAAATACAGGAAATGATTAATTTATTACACAACAGCTGCGGGGAAAAACTTTTTGCAATCGAGATTTTCTTGATGAGTTAAGCGCCTGTCAAGGTCAACACAACCAGAGCATTTCTTTTAAAACACATAAAATAGATTCGTTACACAAATATTCATTAACTTGAATATTCATCGTTTCCTTAATATTTTAAAAAGATATACTTGCAAAAGAATTTAATACGGGCGATTAAATATGCACAAATAGAAAAATAGTATTTTAAAGATAAATATTATGCTTTTAAAATATGAATTATATACTTTAAAAACTCAAACACAATTTTGTTATTCACAGCATGACGATGGCTCTGAAATTCTTCTTTTAGAGATTTCCTTTCTTTTAATGAAGAACATAATAAAAAACAGTACCTGATACAGTTGTTGAAAACGTAATTTTCTTGGATGATGCAGATGAAGCTTGAAATGGACTGGCTCAGTTTTCAGAACTGATACTTGCAGGACGAAATGACTCAACAAAAAAGGATCACTAAGTAAAATGTTAGTATGTTATGAGAGGCAAGCCGTTTGTTAACATTTCAGTCAGCGTTTTCAATTTGGCCGTTGAACCAATTGTTTTTCAAACAAGAAGGTTAAAAGTTTAAGTTAATCAGACTAACTTTTGATTCTGATCAAAATAAAAAGATTTTAAATCGATCCCGGAGTGATCCCCCAATTATTTCTGTGGGAATCCAACGGAAATCCTCCAAAGGTCGGGAATCTTCAGATAGCGGGGTTTTTATGGCGTGGTGTCTAGGGGTTTTTAGGGTGTATTAGTTAATTTTGAAATAAAATAGACAACATAGTTCAAGAAAGAAACTAGTTGAAAACTAAATAATTTATTAAGAATTATAGGGGAGTATTTACATGGGGAATATTTCAAAAGAATAGGAAAGTTAGATAGGCATATTTCAGAAGAATAGGAAAGTTAGATCACATTACTTTAAGGGAGGCAATTGAGATTAAATAGAACTCATTATGGTGCTATTAAGACTTACCGCCTGGCACGGACGAACGGCGCTGACGCGCGAAATACGACGTTTCTCTGACGAGTGTTAGAGGGCCTCTGCCGAAAAAGGTTGATGTCGGCGTTTTAAAAGGGATGCTAGATGGCGTTGAAGTGGAATACTGTTTTGATTAGAATTGCCGACCTCTGGAAGGATATATGATCTAACCTTTTACAAATGGGATATCCCACATATATCCATCTGTTTTAAATTTTCACTCGAAGAAATGTTTGTAATGGATCAATGGATGAGGGTGACAAAGTACCGCATTTCTAAGTGGTGGGGGAAAACGCCCCTCCTTTCCATTTTAGGGGTGTGTATGGCAAATGAAGCCGAATGAGCGTTACATTCCCGAGCGTGACGTTCATTCAAGTTCACTCTCTGGCAAATCGCGCCAATAGAAGTTATCACTTCAAAAAGGATTTTGCTTCAAAATTTGGTATTTCTTCAAACAGCTTATTAACTGTTATAAAAAATCGAAATAAATTACAAAATTAAATTCTACCAATTCTTGTTCAAAACGTTTAAAAACACGTGTTCATGAAAATGTCGGCGAGACAGTTTTGAAGTGTATAAACACAATGCGAGATAAAAATGTTTTGATCTTTCGTATAAGAGAAAGCTCTTCAATTTGCGAAGGCATTGGGATGTGACCAATTTCTAGGATTGCAATGTATGACTAGAAAAATTCGAGAAAAGACACGGAAAAATACGCCTGAAGGGAATTTTGGTGCATCATTTGTAATATGTGAGGCGTATTATGAAACAAAACATTTTTTTCAAACAAAAAAACAAAAATAAAATTTACAGATTTTATGACTAATTAAATTTAAGGACGCATGTGGTAGTGTATGTTTAAAATTACCTCCATGTTTTAAATTAGAAAATGTCATTAAAATTCATTATTTTCAACCCTCTCACTGCTTATACCGCAATTTCCATGAGCAACGTAGCAAAATTTGCGCAACCCGTGATTTCCGCGGATATGCATTCTTTCCGTCTTTTTCGCTGTGCAACCCGTGCTGATCCTGTTAATGTTTCATTTAAGTTTTTGTTTCATATTTTAATGAACTAATTCCTATATTTATAAAAATGAAAACTTTGTTGTATATCTTAACTCAAAATATAGATTTAATATGTAGATTTGAAATACGTAATAAAAT
Source organism: Trichonephila inaurata madagascariensis (assembly GCA_019973955.1). NCBI lineage: Eukaryota > Metazoa > Arthropoda > Arachnida > Araneae > Nephilidae > Trichonephila > Trichonephila inaurata. Next base: position 13,510 of record BMAV01012631.1, read on the forward strand.
GCTCAATTTTTTTACCTATTTTAAAAAAATAACTTCGAAGCGAGAGGGTTAATATAAAATTATTTTCTTCATGTTGAAAATACAGTATACTCCTAAGCATTCTTTTTACGTATTTTTTTTCTTTGACGCGTAAGATATATGTTAGACATTTAAAAAGAACCATGCGAAATATTATTTTTCGGATCCGAATTTTTGTGGTCTCCTTGTGTTGTTTTTCCAATCCCGTTCCATGATCTCAATCAAACCAATCGATTCGAAACCGACCTTTTTGCAAGTTTCGTGATTTGTGGTTGGCAGCAACTGCGATGCAAATCACGAAACTATTTAAACTCGGCTCGTGTTAGTTCTTTTTTAGAGGGAGAAAGAAAGGAAATATATATATATATATATATATATATATATATATATATATATATATAGTATATATATATATATATATATATATGAAAATGGTGTGTGTGTTTAGCTCTTAAAGAGCGCGGTGGTTGCTATCACTATGTTGCATCTATTTAAGATAATAAATTCGTTTTTTAATATTAGACTGTGTAAGAAGACGGTTCGAATCGGATGTCTGGTAATGTTGAATTTTTTAATCAAGATTTTATTAGTCAACTTATTTTTCTGATCGCTCCAGTGACGAGCATATTGACTTTATCCTTAATTATTAATAAAAGTCCTTTTTAAGGAACTGCTTTCATCTTTATGCTTCCTCGACACAAAAATTTTCACTGCTTGCTTTGCCAAAGCTTGGTTTAGTTTACCAGGAAGTGTAACAATATATAAACTAAATAGATATTAATTTACAAAAAGGTGTGGATAATTACTTTTCTAAATACATAGTACTTATGAATTTAAAATTTGTTTTATGTGGTTTATACATATAAAGTATATTAAAAGATGAACCTCAGTATAACGAATTTTCCATATCAACTTTTAGGGGGGCTTTAGCAAAAAGTAATACATGTCCGACTATATTACTTTTTTTTATCTCTTCTTTTTTTCAAATGGCTGATTATCTATTTTTTCCATTTTTTTTCTCCATTCTTCTTTACTTTTCTCAATTTTTGTACTACCAACTTTAATCGATGGAAATAGCAAGCACAGGCAGATTTCCATCATCGGTAAAAATGCCGTTAAAAAAGTGGAAGTTGTTTGTTGGGGTTGGTGGAAGCTAAAAGTTTGGTGCCAACAAGTGTTAGGTCTTCTAGGAGAGAGAGCAGACATAAGGAGAATCCAGGTGAATTAGACTCTCACAGGTGGCACAGTTCGCATTTTGCACAGCGGCTTTTTTCTTTTGGTGTGATTTCCCATATTAATGATTGCGTATGGAAAGATTGTGGACGTATAAAGCAATCATTCTGAATAATGTTGTACCTCTAAAATATAGCGTAGCTAGTACATGTGTTTGGGTTATTCGTAAAATATTTTGTAACCCAAAAATGGTGGCTAGTAAAAAAACGTAAAAGTTGATTCAATGCCGCGTTTGTAATCGTGAATGAGCCTTCAAATAATTTCTTACAGTTGTAAAAGAAAAAGTCACAGCCACATGCAATGAAGCTGTTGAAGTCTTCAAAGAATAGAACATTTTCCGTCATTTCCCATCCAAGCATAAGAATTCAAATTACGTAGCAATGTTTCAATATAAAAGAAAACAAAATGCAGAAAGTCTGTAAAAAATTTGATACCGACAAAATTTTTCAATAAGGTAAACAATATCCAAGAAGCAGCTACACACGCAAGTTAAATTTTAGCATACAATATATTGCTAAAAATAATAAAGCTCTCAGTGATGGGGAGTTTGTTAAATAATGCATGCTCCAAGTTTGTAATGTTTTATTCTTTGAACAAGTTTTATTCTTTGAAAGTCCAGACGAAAAAAAATAATTTTGAGACTAAGCTTATCTCGAAAAACTGTGATTTCTAGAACAGAGGCCATCGATAAAAATTTGACGTCATAATTAGAGTAAAAATTCGCCAATTTAAATTTTTCTCCATAGCTCTGGATGAAAGCACTGTGATATAAATGATATTGCTCAATTAGAATTATTTATAAGAGGTGTTGATGAGAACTTTGAAATTACCGAGGAATGGCCTTCCTGCATTCTTTAATTGAACTACAACGGGTATGATATTCTTCGTGAATTTTAGGAAGGCTTTTTAAATTTGAAAGTAGCAATAACAAATATAAGTAATATTATGATCGACAGGAAATATGACAGGAAAGAATCTAGATTTCTTGGATTCTTTGATCAAAACTATCCCCGGAACAATAATGTTTTTCTACAATGTGATATGAATCAAGATGATCTGTGTAAATCTACATTGAATATGAAACATGTGTTTGATGCAGTCGTGAAAATTTTAAATACTATTTGATTTCGTGCGCATGCTCGACGGTAATTTGGAGATTTTCTTCAGTCTATGCAAACTGAATATTCTGAAGTACTGTATTACACGAGCGTAAGGTGGCTTAGTGCAGAATGTGTTTTCGAGCAAATTTGGCAGCTGAATGATGACATTAAATCGTTCTTCCAGGAGAAACAGTGTTATGCGGAGTCCAAAATGTTAGAAGATACAAAATGGCTTTCGAACTTTTCATATTTCACAGATCATCCTTGTCATATGAGCAACTTTAATGTTAAGGTGCAAAGAAAAAATTATAATCGACGATATCTGGGTAATCTCAAAGCTTTTAAACTAAAAATTAATCTTTTTGCAGAGCAGCTGGTTAAGAACTAATTGTCTCATTTCCCGAAATTAAATTCAATACCCTCAGTAAAAGAAGTATACTTTCACAAGTAACTTTATCCCCATCCCGAAATGAGGTCACAACGGACATTCCTTTCACATTCACGATGTCGGGTTTCGGCTATCCAAGAGAAGACGGGTAATATGAGGTCTTGGTAAAAAGTGAGCTCTGGAGATGTTTTATTTCAGCCATGAGTGTAGTTACTATTAGTTATAACATACGCTTGTAATCCTCACCATCAGTAGTCTATTTTCCGAAGTTATTGGCTTGCTTTAATAGACGATTCCTTCTCTTTCATATCACTCGTTTAAAATAATAACCATTAATTATGTACTTAATTTCGAATTAATTTGAATTTTTTTAACACTTAAAATAATATATGTATATATATAGAGAGAGAGGGGGGACGGCATTTTTCATTTTTGACGGTGGAGCCAAAACCACTCTGAATCAAGTTTAATTCAAGGATCTCTATAACAGGTTTGTGTTGCACAAAAGCTAAGAAAAATCGCACAACAGATTCTTAAATGTAGATCAAATAACCATTTAAATACACCTGAAAATCAAAACAAACGCTTGTTTTCAACAAATAATGAAAAAAGAAACATTATTCTGCGTTTGAAGGCGGAGAATTTACCAGCTTTTAACTGGCCTCTTGGTGGAATTCTCTGTGTTTTATAGCAATGATAATAAAATCAGAGTAATGTGTCAAGCAAAACTTAAATTGCAGTCTTTAAATTTAACTTTGTGCTTTTCCTTTCTCAATTGAATAATAGGTGTAAAATTTTCAATTTATGTGCATTTTGACTCAGTGGAATAAATTATTGAAGACCAGTATTAACTAAATAAATTCTGAATTTAACTTTTAAAATTAGAAAATTCAGTATTAAAACCCAGAAAATCCCTGGATTCAAAACCCCAATATTTTTGTTCGCAATCACCGGTATTAAAAAATGCAAACTCTTCATTCTAAATTTTTACCCATATTTTTTTTAATTTTTGTAAGTTTTAAAAAAAATTTTCTCATCGCTGCACCCCCCGGCAAGAAACTCTTATTTCAATTTCCCCAACTTGGGCAGCCAAGGAGAGCTTTTCACTTTTGCTATCAACTAAAAACAGTGTTTACACTACAGCTCCCAGTTGACTGTCAAAATTCTCAGGACTTTTTTCCCCCAAATCAGAAAACTACTACCCCCAGACTGTGACGTCATTTGCCTGCATTACCCTACCAAACCTTGAACTTTTTTTTTTCCCCCCTGGTTTTTTCCCTTTTTTCAGCTCCAAAATACTTTTATCAGATAGGGATGGAGGATCTATTGCAGATCTATATCCCTGTGACGTGAAGAAACGAAAAATTCAGTGTACTTGTTCTATTATGTTGTATACATATTGAATCGAATTGTGTATTATTTACTTTTAAGATGATAAATGCAACTTGTAACACGGAGGTAGTTACACGCAAAGGCGTAAATAATTATCTTGTGCTGCCTCCAAATTAAAAAAAGGGTTTTTGCCGCGCGAGAGAACCTCAGCGGGCGTGGAAACAGAGTATGGAAAAAGAAGTTTTTTTTGTTCTGAAATCAGACCTTCCCCACGGTGGCAAAAAAAATTTTAATTGATTTTTTTTTTTAATTTTGGCCGAATTTTAAAGCTTTTTGCTTTGACAACCCTCAAGGTTGATTTGCATGGATAAAAAAGGGGAAAAACTATATTATATGATTAATTAGGTAGATATGACTATTTCTTTATTAAAATCAATTTATTCTAAATTTCATGTTTAGTTTTTTTATATCAAAAAAATATATATTTATATTTAATTCATGCCTAAATTCAATAAAAAATTTAATTCAAATCCAGTATTACTATTCGCATTGTTATTGTTATTATAAATATGGGCGTTGAAATAACTTGGGCCCAAGGGGGGCCAAAAATTGTAAAATTTTTTTAATTTTTATATTTTTAAGTTTGTGTATGTTTATAGAAAATTTTACGTTGAGCAAAATTCTAAGTGTTTCATATCATTTTAAAGAATTTTTAATACTGAATTTCATACAAAATCGAAAATTCAAATATTTACAACGCAAAGAAATTTTTGCTGCAATAACCATCGGTATACATTAGATGCTGATGATAGCAGTGAGTTATCAGAGTTTAGTGGATTGCCTTTATTCTCTATTACAGCTTCACATCGATGTTTTATTGTGCTGAAAACAGTTTTAAGCTCTTCCTTCGTTATCATATGATGACAGGAAACAATTATATCATCAATTAGTTCTTTTTCATTTCATGGCTACCTCACTCGGACAAGAGTTTTCAAACGGTGTTACAAGTTATCGATAGGATACAGGTCAGAACTGTTTCGTGGCCAGGATAACAATGATATTTAGTCAAAAAGCAATTACATCAAATAAAATAGTAGGCTCAACACATGTGTGATGAAAAAGTGGCATTTACTTTGTTAAAATTACATAACAGGTGGATAGTTCAGGATACATCTGGGGCGGTTTTTGTTTAAATGCGGGAGACAAATTTAATAAAAGAAAAGCAGGAAAAGGTCGGAAAATGTGCACCACATGTATTGATGACATAAGAACAAAAATACTATGTTTCAGAGATAAAAGAACTTCATGGACATGCATCAGAGATGATCTGAGTGATGCTGGTGTTTCTGTCAGTTTGAAAACAATCAGGAGTAGATTAGCAGATGTAAGACTAAAAGTTAGAATTACACGAAAAAAGTCGTGTCTCAGTTTACAGCAGCACTAAAAGGGAATACAGTGGGCAATGGAACACGTGAATTGGACAAATGATTATTGATAAGTTATAAGAGGGACGAAACTAAAATATCATTATTCGGTAGTGATAGCCTAAAATATAAGACATAGAAGGGCAGAAAGGCTGCATCCTAAGTGTATCCAGACAACTGTGAAGTACCCAAATAGTTTTACCGTTTAGACATGCATATCAGCAGATGGTATCGGTCGCCTCCATATCATCTATGGGACACTGAATGTCATAAAATAAATTGACCCCATTCTAGAACCCAAGCTTCTGCCTTCCATCAGGGATCTATTTACCAACAATGCTTCATTTATTTTTCAGCAAGATTCTGCTTCTTGCCATACATTAAAGTAATTAAAAGACTGGTACAATTATAACATCATGAGGGGCCCCAGGGAAAAAGTCCCGACCCCGACCCTGCCGAAAACCGTTTCATTGTTTGAAAACCTTGTCCGATTGAGGACCCATGAAAATAAAAAAGGAAAAATTTGGGGGGTATAATTGTTTCCTGACATCATGTAATAACGAAGGAAGAGCTTAAAACTATTTTCAGCTCATTGAAACATTGATGGGAAGCTGTAATAAAGAATAAACGCAACCTCACTAACCTGTGATAACTCACTTATATATATCATCAGTATCTAATATATATCGACAGCTGTTGCAGTATAACTTTTTCTGTTTTGTAAATATTTAAATTTTCGTTTATGTATTGCATTCAGAATTAAATGCTCTTTAAAATGATATAAAATATTTAGCATTTTATGCAACGTAAAATTTTCTATAAGCGTACAAATTTAAGTAAAACATAACGATTTAAAAAAGTGTCCACAATTTTGGCCACCACTGTAGGGTGCCATTGAATTTAAATCAGTCATTGTCTGCAACAGTGATAAATGACTTCAAAGCTGTCAAAGGAATTAATAAAAATTTCTGCTAAAAAAATGATACAGCTCCTTCATTAGTCTGTTTGGCACTATTACACTGAGGGTGCTTGCAAATTTGATAACAGCTGTGGAAATCACAGATTTCCTTGGAAAGTGGAAACAAAAGTTAATCACCTTTCACTGTTAAATGTCTCTTCACATCAAACATAAATCGACACTTTTCAATACTTGTTGGGAAAAAAAGGAAAACAACAATTTGCGACCGAAATGGTCTCAATTAAAAAGGGTTAATTTTAGATAAAAAAACATACATATTTGACTTAGTTACATTTATTTTTATTTCTTCAATGAAATGCGAGCACATCCAGTTTAACCATGTCTTGTTGTACAACGAAATCGCCATCATACAACTCATAATAATATGAGAAATCAAAAATAACACGCAACAATGCGAGTTCGTTTTTCTTTCTTATTTTTACTTACTTAATAAAAAAAATTTTTGTTGAAAATGTAATTCCTCAAATATACCGAGGCAAACGTGTTCAACTAAAAAAAAGGAGCTATTAAAATTTGAAAGCGAACTCTCACGATAAAACTGGCGGGTTGTTCACGATGAAAAAGAAAAATGGTTCTCCTACTTCGTAAATGGTATGTATAAAAATGTTTTTCAAGAAATCAAAAAAAATATTAAAAATTAATTGTTATGCGAATTTGGTTTCATAAGGATTGTGCGTCCATCATACAAAATAAATTATCATTTTGGAAATGGAATTTAAACATGTTCTTAAATCACGAACACAAAAATAGGCATAAATATGTGAATTTTTAGATTTTTTAATTATTCGTGTACCCTAATCGCCGTGTTTGATATCGTGAGCTCCGAATTTTGATATTCGTGATCTTGAAGATTTGGGGTACTCTGGGGAAAAAAAAGAAAAAGAAAAAAAATCCCCCCAAAAAAACAAAAAAATTCCTTTTGAATTAAAAAAAATTTTGGGGTATTTACAAAGGGAAATTCATTCCTTTTTTGTCTCAAAGTCGGGGTTTAAAAAAAAAAATTTTAATTTTGGTCAAATGAGTTAGCAAATGATAAAAAATTAGTGTTGTGACATAAATTCTTTCAAAAAATACGTCCATTAATTTTTATTTTAAATCTAATTATCGTTGCGATTAACCGATAGATAATTCGAAAACATCCATTGTTAATTATTACATTTTATCAACAAAACTATTTTTTAATCTGATGAGTTATTTTTGTTAAGAATCAAATAAGGACTTTTGACCCTCAACTATTGAAAAATGTTGTAGTTCACTAGATTTAACTTGCGGTAATTTTTATTATTCCTTGCGTTACTGTCCAGAAGAGAAAAAGTACTCATACTCAAAGGGAAAAAAAAGCTTTTAGAACGTTGTGTAAGCAGTAACTCGTGGAAAATGCAGTAAAATACGTTTAACGCGAAAATGCTTAAGACGGAATATTGGTTAATACAAATGATACAATAGTCTAGACAAGCAACAAAGTATTTTCATGCATTTTTTTTCTCTTAACACGACAGGAAAATAGCTTAACATGGAAAAATGTCGCTTCTGGGAATAAACGAAACAGGGAAACACCAGCCTCGTAGGCGAGATTTAAGGGCGTCAAATGAAGAAGAGGTGTTTTTACGTTTCGTATAAAAGAAGTTAACTTGGCTTCGAAACACCTTCTTAATACCCAGTGACACAAGTCGATTTTTGTCTAAGCCAGTGATTAAAAAAATGGGTTCCCGGAACCCCGGTTTTTTAAAAAAAATTTGGGATTCCATGTGACAAATTTTTTTTGATTAAAACAAATAAGAATAGTGTTTAATTATTCACATTTTCCTGAAAATTTCTCGCCCAAAAACTTTTTTTTTTCTGGTATACCGGTGTACGGGAATTTTTAAACCGGGGAAAAAATTTTGTCCTACTTAAATGGCCGCAGGGAGTTCAAAACCCCCGGGGGTGCTTTGGCGATTGTGTATGTCCGATCACTTCTTATAAACGCACCAGTTAATGCATGCAAAGCACATTTTTAATTGTTTTCATCATGATCGCTGACTTATCAGCATTGCGTATTCTTAAAAGTCAATTGTGAAAAAAAAGAAAAAAAATAAAAAGTAATGTATAAAAAAATTTTTTAAAAAAAGTGGATTATTGAAAAAAACCCAAAAAAAACCAAAACTTTTCCCCCTTTTGGAAAAAAAGGAGGAATACTTTGAAAACTGGTAGGAGGGTAGTTTGTTTGTAAAAAAACGGTTAACCCTCCATTTGCTCGAATGATATTGTACTCTTCTATTATTAACGTTAACTGTTACCAGATCCTAAATAAAGATTCAACATCAAAAGATATACCGTAATATCTAAAACATAAAAATTGCTTTATAATGGAACGTTTAAGAAAACTGACGTTTTAAAAACCATAAAACTATTACTCTCGCGCTAAACAGACACCTCTCTCTCCTGGAAAATTTTTTTAATGATTGGAAATTTAACATAAATTGATAAAACTGTTGCGGTTCTATTTACCAGGAAAAAAAACCATCCTCCACCCACATTTTCTCCACACCACTCCAATGGTCTCAGGTACTAAATACCTTGGCGTCATGTTGAACGATAACCAATTTTGAAAACAACATCTTACACGCATGTAAAAATTTCCCGGTAGCTTTTAGTTTAAATTTTACCCCTTTAATAAACCGGGAATTCTAAAATATTTTTCAAATAAGGTACTTTCTACACGCCTTTTGCGGCCCCATCCCCCAGTTACCTTCCCCCGTGTGGGGGTTATGCCGATTCTCATATTAAAAAATTCTAGAAGTCCCCCAACTCTCTTATCGAAAAAAATTTTTAGACCCTGGAATATGAAGGGAAATCATTAATCTACAGGGACTTAAAAAACCCGCTTTCAAAAAATTTTATTCAAAATATTCCCAAAAAATTTTATAACGCATTCCCCTTACGAACAACAAATCTATTTGACTAAAACATTTGTGGTAGAAAAATTGGCCGGGGAATCCTCCACTCCTCCCTAACTTTTTTGTTGCTCATTCACCGGGCGGGAAATCACAAAAAATTTTTCTATTTTTATCTTTTTTATATTCTTAACTTTAATTTATCATAAATTTTTTTCTGTGCATCTGAGACATAGCCATTCTGTGATGACCCTGTCTTGCCGTTCCGGTAAGCTGAGGTTTTGGGGTTATCAAAATGATGAGACATAATTTTTAATACAACTTTTATTAAGAGTAACTTATATTATTTAAAATTCTAATTTGACAAATTTAATTAGAGTGAGAGTCAAGCCCAAATTAAATCACGTATTTAAGTCAGATCACGCAACTAGATCCTCTATCTCAATTATCCTAAATAATCCTGTTTATCTAATTACTTATATCCAATATTACCTTTTTCAGTTCTGGTTCCTTGACCTAGAGAATATTATCTATAAACTTTATATATGAAGATTCTTGATCCGCAAGGCAGCTAATTCTTGATCCTCAAGATTTCACACTAAGCTTTGTCACTCTATCGATCAGAATAATTCCACAATACTATCTCTGAGCCTGGCTACGCTATATCTAAGCTTACCACGATATCCTTTTATAGTATATCTCATTTACATATTATGATCGTTTATCTTCTTGGTATTGGGTTGGAAAAGTTTTGCCATTAATCGTGGCCGTCAAAGAACATAGGAGTCATGTTAATCAGAAAGACGCGAGAGACGTCACAACCCTCCAAGAAGAAAACGTGATTTACTTAAGGGTTCTCAATGCCCTTAATAAATTACGTGTCTAAATCTCTATTCTAAATTTCTTCGCTTTCTGAGTTTTATTTAAATTTTAATCTTAAATCTTCATTTTAACTTTTATAATTTCCAATATCTATCTTGACTTTAATTTTCATTGCAATTTTAATCTTAAATTTTAACTTTTATAATTTCCAAAATTTATCTTGACTTTAATTTTCATTACTCATCTTAGAATTTTTAATATTCAATTTAATTTTAAACTCGTGACAATAAATTTTACTCCAATAACTAGGCCAACATTAATAATTACTGTTTAATTTGTGCCTACTCTCACTTTACATTTCGTTACTTAAAAATATTTATACACTTAAAACTATTATTCTGGGTGCGCAGACCCAATCTAACACTGCATATGGAGCTGGTACTTCTGCTCCCTTTCTTAACAGCCTGGAAACACGTTGAAGCTATACTTTTCAAGATTTTCAGGGTCAGTCTCCCTGAAATGAAACTATTTTTGAGTCTCTATTTCCATAATATTAATCAATTTCACATATATTATTTATATATCACAATAAATTTTTATCTCCATCCCACATCTGGTTTCAACAAAAACTCCCAATGAGCCGCGCAGCTCGATTTATTATTATTGTTAGTGCCTTGACTACGCCGCGTTTCCCTGAACCAGATGCCTCATAATACGTAACAATACAACAACATATATATATACACATATTATACAATTACAAACATTTTTCAATAAACCATTATACAAATAACCAAAGGAATTTTCGCATCTCACGAAGTCATACATCGAAGTAAACAAATGTGTGAATACAAATGTTTTTCTTCAGAAAAAATTTTAACAAGTCAAAAGTTCCAAAATTAAATGAACACTCATTGTAGTGTTTGATTTGGCTTATAACTTTAAGCACCCCCCGAGACTTCCTTCTTTGCAATAATTCTTCCGACCACTTGTTGGAAGATCATAAAATGAAACAATACAACCTGATTTTTATATTCGGTCTCCCACATTCACGTTCAACGATGAGGTGTCATCCTCTTCATTCCTTGGTTGTACTGGAATTTCTTGTTGTAAGGCTTGTAATTCCCTTGCCCTTTTCCCTTGCCTTCCCAACTGTGTTCTTGGCTGGTCGGGTTCTTCGTTCTCCGTCGTGGCCTTAAATTGTAGTTCTTTCATATGGAACTTCCGTTGATTCTCTTCTGCTTTTTTATCTCTAGAAATAGTAGTAGATGACATTTGTCTTTTATTATTACTATTATTATTACCCTTTTTTTGCCACTTTCTTTGTGGTCCACTTGTCCCCGACACACCTGATCTTTTAATACCTCTATTATATTTAAACTTTTTTTTTTTATTTTCATCCCTAATGAATTAGGTAGTGATCTGACCAGTGATTTGTTTTTATGGGTCCTCTCTGTATTTTTATATTGATTTGATTGGTTACCAATCCCTTTTTGCCTCTAACCTACGTTTTTACCGCAGATTTTCTTTCCCATATTGTGACTCATTTAATCCTTGGTGTACTTTTTCCAGTACGAGTTTCCCACTTGATCTTATACTATTTGGTATACCTGTTCCTAATTTGACCTCGTCACATTTCCTATGACGATATATTCTTATTTGATCTACGTTAACTGTTAATCTTTTTCCTGATTTCCATATTACAATATTATAAAGTTCCCAACTTCTAAGACTCTATAAGGTCCCTCAAATTTTTGTTTAAATTTGCACATACTTTGTTAGCTGCTGAACTTACAGGGGTGTGTTTCCAATAAACCCCAAACATTTTTCCTTTATTTTTTTTGTCTTTTCTACGTCTATTATAATATTTTTCCCACCTTCCTGTTTAATTTTTCGTACTTAGTCTAGCTTCTTAAACTTTTCTGTATATCTTGAATTTTGAATTTAGAGCTTTCCGATATCATAACTAGTTTTTGAAATGGTGTAATCAATTTTTTGACCTAAAATAATTCAGCCGGTGTTTTCCGTTGTTTCATTCACCGCCGTACGAATAGCGTAAAACAAACTCACGTAAAATTGATCCCAAGTATCGTGTTGATCATTAACATAATTTGCAATCATTTGCACTATATCTCGATTAACTCTTTCAGTCCGATTTGCTTGTGGTCGATATGCAACAGTCTTCACATGCCTTATGCCTAATCTTTCACTTTAAATGCTCAAAAATCTCGGATATAAATGGGGGACCATTATCACTTATTAAATTTTTTTGGGTCCATAACGCGATATAAAAATCAAAAAAAAACCCGCTTATCAGATGGGGCCCTTTTTTAAGAGGTAAATTTCAGCCCATTTGCTGAAATGATGGGTTTAAATACAAAATATAGGGTTACGTCTTATTCTCGATATGGATAGGGGCCAAATTCTAACGTCACTATTCATTCGGATAATTCGTAAAATTTGGGTTTAACCGACCAGCTGGTAACGCGTTTTTATAGTTATTAATTTGGGAAATATGGCGTAGAGAATATTGATCAAAAAATTTTTCCCCATGTAGGGGAAATAAAAAAGCCCCGAAATGATCTTTTTAAATCTCCCCTTTTCCACTTATTGGCTTGTCTGAAATTCCCCCATTTTTTTTTAAAGATTTTGGAATGTATACACGCATTTCCCCTTAATGACGTTGGTGTTTCGCAAAAAAATCCCTTAAATTAAACGGAAATCTGGGCCCAAATTTCCCCCTATCGTTGCATTAACCGAGTTATTTTCCCCGGGTTTCTAAATATCTATATATATACCAAATTCTTATTTTCTTTTCCCTTTTATTAATTGTTCCCCGAAGTGTCCCAAATCTTTGATTATGGCACAAAATTTTCCCCTTATACTAAATTGGTTTCCCAAAAAAGAATGTCACCACGCATTTTGATTTCCCCGTTTGTTCTTTTCTATATTAAATTCTGCAATTTTTGTGCCCATCTAATCATCCTACTGAAAAATTTTGCCATGTGTTGGGCGTTTTAAATCGGGGTTTGTTATTCCCTTTAATTGGTAATATCCTAAATTTTTTAAATTTTGTTCAACGCCCATACTACTGTAGAATTCCTTTCGGTTACTTGAAACCTTCTGCGTTGTTCAGGTACGTACCAAATACCACTGGTCTGTTTTTTTGGTTGGACGCTCTAAACCAATCAACGGCATCTGTAAAAACTCGAAGGTTCCTGAAAGGGGTAATTTTTAAAAACCCCTTTTTTTCCGCCTCCTTGACCTCTTCGAATGCCTTTTGGCTTCATTGGACCGAAAATTTTTTTAAATTTTGTTTAAGATTATAAAGGGTCAAAATATCCCATAATTTTTTAAAAATTTCGCGTACCACTGGGCATACCAAAAAAATTTGATACCCTTTTTTGGGTTTCGGGTGGTTTCATCTCTTTTAATTCTTAACCCTTTTCTCACCCCCTTTTAATTTTCTTTTCTAATAATTAAACCCAAAAATTTTCCCCCAAAGCCCTTTACATTTTTCCTTTTTTAATTCAACCCATCCTAACAACAAAAAAACTTCCCTTAAATGTTCAACATGGGGGTGAATGATGGAGACCATTTTAAAGTCATCCCTTCCTCACAAAAATTCCCCATCACCGGTTTTAGGATTATGTCAATTGCTTTTGAAAATTGGGGCTGCCCTGTAAAAGAAAGGCAAGTTAAAAAAGTGCCACACCAAATCGTCTTAACCCATATTGGGGTTTTCCGCCTTTGAAAATCCCCTTCAGATCAAGAGATGACATTATTGTTGATATGGTATGTTCGTTAATAAATCATCTATTAACGGGAAAGGGTACGCGGGGTTTTGTGATCAATTTAATTTTCTATAGTCTACTGCAAATCTTATGCTTCGGGTTATCCGGTGGTAACCCATTATTTTTCTTCATAAACAAAAATGATATGGGGACTGAATTAACAACGTTTCCTCTTGTAACATTTTTTTTATGTGAAAATTTTAAATTTCTTGAGTCGATCTACTTATAAGGCCTTGAAGCCGGGGGTTATCTCCCGTGTCAATTTCATGGTATGGGGTAGTAAGACCGGTTTGTCGAAATAACCCTTTAAAACTATAAACAATTTTTGTAGTTTTTTTTTCTTCCCCAATTTTGTTTTAGATAAATCTATCTAACTTTTTCCCTTTAAGGTTCAACCACCTTTTTTATTTTAGAATCTGGAATTTTCAACAATTTTTATTAAAATCTAATACTATTCTTGGCCTTATGAAATCATACCTAGAAACATGGGTATTCAAATCTTTCAACACAGAAATGACCAATTTCTTTAATTGTCTGATCCAATTTTCAATTCTACAACCCCTGTTTTTTGGGGTTTCCCCCCTTGCTGTTATTTCCTGGGGCAGATTTTTTTATTTGTTTATAGAAAAAAATTTTTTTAATCTTCTTCCATATAAAAAATTTATCTGCCCGGTGTCCCATAAACGCTTTTAAAAATGTGTTTTTAATAATAGAGTGGGGAAGTTCTAGTTTTATACATATTGGAGAAAGTCTAATTGTCTTCTTTTTTAAACCCCTTGGGGTTATCATTAACCTTTTCAATATTTAATCGTCCTTTGCGTCCCCATCACCTCGATTGAAATTATCACTCGAACCCTTATTTCTACGGTCTCCTCTATTAAAATTATCATTTCGCTCATTTCGAAATGAGTAACCCCTATTGTTGAATCTCGGATCATTATTATGAAACCTATTCCTCTCGAACCCTCTATTACTTTGACGGCTATTCTCGTAAAACTCATTTCTGTTATTTGGTCTACTCCTTATTTCCGAATTCCTCCAGTTTCTACCATTAGCTTCAAAATGAGGCATCCTATGCGCATTTTGACCTCGTCTTTCTATATTATGGTTCTGATAACCCCTTTGTGATTTGCAAGAATATCTCTCTTCGAATTTAGCCAGGACTTCTAAAAGTTGTATCGTATTTTGTGGATTTCTCACCTCCACATAGTCCTGTACCTGCGGTTCGAGTCGAACTAAAATATGATCCACCAAGTCCGCCTGGGACATTCCCAATTCTAAACTTCTCTCTATTTTTAGTAATCTATACACAAAATCAGTCGCCTCCTGATTTCTTCCCTGCTGTGATGCATAAAACTCCGACTGTAGTTCTTTTTTATTTTTTATCGCGGGAAAAGCCTTCGCTAATTCAGCTTTGAGCTGCGCAAAATCCGTGGCTGTATTTTGCACTAACAACGAACCAAATATCGAATACCAATCTTGAGCCCTTCCCCTGAGATGACTTTTTAAGTAAGCACATGACAGATTACTTGGGATTTCAAGTAACTGTATATTGTTATCGATACACTCGATAAACTCTGCAACATTCTCCGACCCTGAAAAGTACATTTCAGGTAGAATCGTATTTCCACCTACATTACCTAACCCAGAATTAAATACGTTCGGGCGCCATTGAGACATAGCCATTCTGTGATGACCATGTCTTGCCGGTTCCGCGTAAGCTAGAGGTGTGGGATTATCAAAATGATGAGACATAATTCTTAATACAACTTTTATTAAGAGTAACTTATATTACTTAAATTCTAATTTGACAAATTTAATTAGAGTGAGAGTCAAGCCCAAATTAAATCACGTATTTAAGTCAGATCACGCAACTAGATCCTCTATCTCAATTATCCTAAATAATCCTGTTTATCTAATTACTTATATCCAATATTACCTTTTTCAGTTCTGGTTCCTTGACCTAGAATATTATCTTAAATTTTATATATGAAGTTTTTATCCGAAAGGCCAATTTTGATCCTCAAGATTTCACACTAAGCTTTCCTCTATCGATCAGAATAATTCCACAATACTATTCTGAGCCTGCTACGCTATATCTAACTTACCACTATCTTTTTATAGTATATCTCATTTACATATTATGATCGTTTATCTTCTTGAAATTTTAAAAGTTTTCCCATTAATGGGGCCGCCCAAAAAACATGGGAGTCATGTTAATCAGAAAAGGCGAAACTTCACCATCCAAGGGTTAGCCCCTCTTTTCACTTCTTTAAAATTTTCCCAAATTTGGGCAGCCAATAGGGGGTTTTTCCCCTCGCTACGTCAACCAATCTCAGTCCCTTATCTCCACATCCGTTCCTTCAAAAAATTTTTGATTTTTTTTCCCGCCGAAACCATGAAGAACCACCTAAGATTCTGACGTCACCCCTCTTCCATCCCAGCCAGCCAATCGGATTCCCGCCTTTCAACTTTTTGCTTTATAATGGAACGTTTAAAAAAACTGACGTTGTTTGTAGTAAAGCAGAAATCGCGGAATCTACAGATACAGGTATTTTGGAACCCGCAATGCCATCAACTTCCAGTTCCGTACAGCTACAATCTCATCTTCCAACTCTACCTTCTTCCAATTTTGGACAGGCGGTATCAACGAAAAGACGTAAATATGATACTAATTACCGTCGTTTGGATTTAGTAGTACTGGTGACGAGGAGGCTCCAGATGCGGTTTATCTGTTTTGCAATAAAACATTGGCAAACAGTTCCTTAGCACCAGGAAATTACTGAGGTATTTGGAAAAAGGTATTGAGGTATTTGGATATTTCTTTTTTTAAAAGAAAACTTGAAAGCCATAATAAAAGCAAGTGTATCTTATAGTAAGAAAATTAAAAACAGAAAATTTAAAAAGATAACGGTAGGTCGAAGTATCTTGCCGTATTGCTCTAGCAGGCGGGGGTCACATTGTGTGAATCACTTTTTAAATCTTGTGTTAATATCTTTTTGTGTGTTTTGGGGCAACGGTGTATAAAAAGCAAAGTGTCTCTACCAGAACTGAAAAAAGGGCTTTTGATATTACCAAAACAAGAAATAGAACTTATTTTGGTTCGGGGTTTGCTTATGTATTACAATGACGGACCACAGACGTTGTTAGTTTATTATTTTTGCTTTTTTTCCCCTTAAAATAATGTTAAAAAAAACTAAGAAGATTTGCTTTGCAAGTGTGAACATAAACAAAGGGGGAAGATTGTATTTAACTGTTGATAATTATATGACAATGCATGAAATTTACTCAAAAAAATTTTTTTGAAGTAGGCGTGATGGGAAAAACAAGGACAGGAAAAGTGAATGGTGCTGTACCCGGTTTAAAACTGTTGCATAAAACTGTAACAGTACTCATTGCATTTTCACATGCATTGTGAAAAAAAAATTTCGTGACATATAAAATTTGTTCTCAGGAGGAAAGATTTTTAAATTTTTTAAAAGCATTGCAATCACAATTTTTCAAAGCCATGGGGAAGATAAGGGTAGTTTTCACACCCTTTTACTTCTTCATACGGAAGAGATGGTTATCGCGTGGGGAAAAAGGGGAATATTTGAATTGCAAAAAGAACACCTTATTTTATTGTCATAAATTTGAATTTTCATACAGTTTAAATAATATGGAGGCTTTTTAATTGTATACCTTGCTGATATTTTTGGGAAAATCGGGAAAAATGTTTGGTTTCCCAAGGAATACAAGTAAACATATTCAAACAAATAAAAATTGTTTCAAGGTCAATATTGGATTCATGGCGTAGGGGGGAGAATACTGGGCCCCCCGTTCAAAGTCGGTTTTGGTCTCGCCCAAATAGTCCGGTGTCAGTCAGTCTTTAAACCCCCTGTACTCCTGCCCCCCCCCCCCTAGGGGGAGGTGGGGGGGTGTACGTTACGCCACTGATTGGATTTCACGGGGAAAAAATAACTTTGAGTGTTTCCAGACCTTAGTCATTTTCTCGAAGAATCTGAGATGGAACCCGTGAGGGAAAAAAGCACATCTGTTAGTTAACGCAATCACCAGTGTTTTTTCCAAAACAGAAATCAAGATAATTACTGTGTACAAAACCTTTTAAAATAAAAAGAAAATAAAAAGGGTTTTTTCATTCCATGATTAAAAAAATTTGATTGAATTGAGTTTGGATCACAATAAAACCAAATTCAGAACAGTTTCATTAACAATATTTAGTTTTCGATGAATACCCAAATTTGGGCTATTCAAATTCCATTGGCGTTTGCCCCCATTTATTTGTGTGGCGAGTTTTAAAAATATGTTGCGAAAAAAACCAAATATCTAACAAACTTGACCACCAGATGCGACAGTTCAGTTTCAAACTTAACCCCCAACTTTAACAATTTGGAATCAAAAAAGAAGGCATTTTTTAACATTAAATTTTTTCTATTTATTTTAGCGTATGTTTTTTTTTTTAATTATTTCTATGAAAAATTTTTTTTTTTGATTTGGGCTTTTTTAAAAAAAAAAATTTAAAAATACCAAAATAATACTTGTTTCATTTAATATCATACATTAAATTTTGGAAAGTCATTGATTAAGAAATATCTAGTGTTCCGCGATCATTGGCAACAAAATTTGGGGTTCCACGAGCAAAATAGTTTGAGAACCTTTGATCTTTGCTACTTTCAACCACCAACCCCACAAAGGCAACACGATAGCATCTCACTTATCAGCTGTTTTTGGAATCGGAAGCGAGTACATCAATATTTGTGTAAATAGCAGCGAGTTTTTTCGCTTTTTTGAAGTGATAACTTCATTGGCGCGTTTGCTAGGGGTGAACTTGACTGAACGTAAAACTGGAATTTGCGCAATTCGGTTCAGTCGGACATCACCCCCAAAAAAGGAAAGGGGAGGATGTTTCGGCCCAAAAACGCGCTTTGTCCCCAAATGGCGTAAAAAGTAAATTTCCCCAGCTTCGATCTAAGTGCCCCCGCCACCTTTTTCTTCTAAAATGAATGCGGGATTAATTCTAACCTA
>BMAV01012631.1:37500-55461 GCA_019973955.1 Trichonephila inaurata madagascariensis
TGTTATGTACATTTTTTCTGCATATGCTGTTCATAGCAAAATAATTTTTTGAATGATAAATTATAAAAAAAACTGCCTCATAATGTAATTTAAGTGGTGGTTTCAAAAAACCACGCGTTCATGAAAACTGTCCGACTTGTAGCACTCACGCGCAAGAGATATTCCCCTTGTTTTTTTTTTCTGACTCAGGAGGAAATAACTAATAATTTATGGGGTTTTGCCATCGCTTTGGGGGGGGATTTTTTTTTATTTAAATGGTGATGTTTTTTCCCCAAAGGAAATATTTTCTCATCTCATTTACGTTCTTTTTATACTGAAGGGAGATCGAATTTTTTTTTTTTTTATGGTGACTATATGCAAATAGTGATACTATTTCTTTTAATATTATTTTTGCTTACCCTTTTTAATTAAATTTGCTAATATGTAATCTTTTGAAGATAATTTTTATCAGTATTTTGCATGTTTTAATAATTTAATAAAAAAGAAACAATGAAAAAAAACCCGGGTATTTAAGTTGATTTCAATTCTTATAGTTTATTTTGTAATATTTAACATTTAAAATGTAATTTTAATACTTAATGTTGATATTTTAGTAAATTTATTACAAAATATATAAAGAATAATCTTTTAAAAACTGATCCAAATCATATATTTTTCATCCGAGAAATTTTTGTAAGTTTGCGGTGGTATTTTTGAAACCACCTCCTCCCTCGGGGGGGGGGAATTTCTGTAATTTTTAAAAGGGATTTTTCCTTTCTCAGGTTCTAACATAGCATTTATTAATTTTATTTTGAAAAATTCAGCGAATTTATTTTTCCCGGGGTCAAAGGGGGTTAAAAATGGGTAAACAAAGAAATTAAAACTAGTTGGATAACAACAATGTTTCATAATGTCCAACACTCAAGCTGCAGCTAGAAAATGGTATCTCTTAAAATACGATCCCGCGCCACTGCCTTTTGATGTTTCAGGCCACTGAATGGCAGAAATATCCGCGTGATAAATAACTATTATCATTTCCCAAGGGAATTTCTTTTTAAAAAAATCTCCCTCCCCGAACTGTTTTACCATGGGATTATTTCCAATAAAAAATGTCTGGATTAGTAAATTCATGTTGTTAATTTAAATTTTTGAAAAAGAAAAATTTATCCCAAAAAATTTTTTAAAATCGTATTTTACCTGTAAAGGTATGATGCGCATTAATAAACCCCAACGTTTACCAGAGCCAGATAGCCCTCACATGTTCTGGGGGGATAGAAAAATATTAAAGAATCAGCTTTTCAAAATTTTTTTTCTATCGTTGCTAGCTCTTTTCCTAATATAATGTTCTACAAACAGACATTGTCCTGTACACACATCTTAAATCCGAAAATTTCACACTTTTTTGAATAAGTTGTACCAATCTGGACCGTTTTCATGAAAATCTTTATAAAAAAAGATAAAGAAAGTTATTTAAAAAGTTTTTATAAAGAAAGTTATTACAATACCTGACGTCATCACATGCACAGTTGCATACTATACTGTTCGTGATGATGGATCCTAAAAAAAAAGCACCTCGATAATTCGTTCTGCTATGATCAAAAACTTGTGGAAATAAACGGAAAATGTGGTCTCTTTACATATTCCTTTCAGAAATGAGAATGCTGAAATTTTTGCAGATATGACGTTTGTCAATATGTACAATAATGATGAAGACCTTATATTACAACGCCGGAAAGAATTTGAATCTGATCTAGATATTCAGAAAACTATCGAAATATGTCGTGGCTTGTGCCTTAAAAATGAAAGTAATGATTCCAATCAACAAGAAGCTAATAAAACTACTACTGAACAAAATCTCTTTGAGCATTTATGCAATAATCCGAATGCAGATGTTAATACTGACATCTACTTAGCAACATTACATAAACTAGGAACTATTGCAAAAAAAAAAAAATTTAATGCCTAATGAAGATTTCTATAAATTAATGAGATTGTCAAACTAAACACAAAAAGGACTTTTACTTCATGTTGTTTCGCATCTTTTATCATCAGATCGAACTCCATTTCAAATATTTTTTACCGGCCCTGCCGGATGGCGTAAAACGTTCATCGTTAAACTTTTGATGGAATTTTATAATCGCTATACGGACAATGATGGATACTGTAATGCATATATGACTTGTGCTTCAACCGGTAAAACAGCAGGTGGGCTATTTCAGGAACGACTGTTCATACAGCTTTAAAACTTTTATCAAGATTATTTCCCGTTAAATTCGAATCTGCACAACAGTACAGAACTCTTTTCAAATACATAAAAGTCATAATCATTGATGAGATAAGTATGATCAGTGCCCAATTATTATTGAAAGTTGATTCCAGATTAAAACAAATAACTGGAAATTTTCAGTCAAATTTTGGTGGATTGGAAATTATTTTAATTGGAGATTTATGTCAATTACCACCAGTTCGTTCTACACCCATCTATAAGCAATCAAAACAGACCATCGTTGGACCAGTTTTAACGCGAAATCTAAAATTTTATGAACTAAATGAAGTCATGCGTCAAGCCAATCAACAATTTTCTTCTATACTTACAAAAATTGGAAACGGCGAACAACTGGATAAAATGGAAATAACTCTGAGTCTCGTTTTTGTACTGTGGAAGAAGCTGAAGCAAGATGTCCTCAAGGTATACAATTATTGAAACACTATCAATTCCGTCAATGAGTATAATAATAAAATATATTGAACGCATATGTGGACAGAATAACTTCTACTGCAAAAGATGTATATATTGGTTGTACTTCAAAAGAACAAGAAACTTTCGTGCGTAAAAAAATTACATAAGATGTCATTAATTGATAAAAAATGGATTCCCTTATCAAACAGTTAATGTGAAAATATTTATTACATGATTACTACAAATATTGATGTGGCAGATGGATTGGCAAATGGTGCAGTTGGAAAGCTAGTTCATGTAGAAACAAATTATGAAGGATTAGTTAAGACAATATGGCTGGGGTTTCCAGATTTACCTCAAATAGGGAAAAATTAAGCCGAAAAACAGCAGGTTACGCAGCAGAAATTAACGTCAGTAGAATGGCTGTACCAATCTCGTACTGAGATCTTACAATATTCCACTTAACAATAACAAAACAATATTTGTTAAGCGTATGCACGTTCCGTTGGTGTGTGTGCATGTGCTACAACAATTCATAAATCTCAAGGTAACACATACTCAGAAATTGTTTACGAATACGATCGACGTCACTCTCAATCATTATACGTTGCTTTATCACGTGTAACGAGTATTGAAGGATTATATATTACGAAAAAAAATAATGGTAAAACATTTTACCATTGTCGAAGACGATCGCCATTAACAATTGATTTGCAAGAGGAATTTAAACGACTTTCATTGAATATCTACAAACTATCAATGAAGATTTGATTAGTTTCATAACGAACAGACAAGGCTTATCCATTTTTACTTTTAATTGCCAAAGTCTTACAGCTCACGCTGCAGACTTACAAGATTCAGTAGTAAAAAATTCAAATATCTTAGTTTTATCAGAAACTTGGATGGACAATGAAAGTGATATATCTATTCCTAATTTCAACTGCATTGTGAAGTATAAACGACCAAATACGGGGAGCGGGGAGGGTTGCGATATATCAAAATTCTAGCGATGCAGTTAACATTATAACTCCATCCATGGATTGTTCTGTCAGTCAATCCGATATTTATGGTACCATACAATCTTTAGTGGAGGATTTGTGCTTGACTGAATGCGTAATAGATAATGGACAAAAAATTATAATTGTAGCAGTATATATTACTCCGAATAAAAAGTTGGATGACATTATCGAGTTCCTTCATCGATCATTATTACCATACACATCAAGAGGTTCTGCTTCACTTAATAAAAATTATGACAAAATACCTATGATTTTAAGTGGAGATTTTAATGTCAAATTTGCTTTAGACAAATCACTACAATTGATTGAATTCTTAAAAAACAATTTCGCCTTATTTCGCCAATTTCGCCTCTACAAAACAACAAAATAATATCAACGACAAAATCAAATACTGCGTTTGATGCAGTCTTTTCGAGATAAATGATATTGAGTGCAAAACCTACATTTCTTACTTTAGTTACCAAAAGACTTTGATAACTAAAGTATGTACTGAAACACCCATAAGCATAATGGAAATAGACTAATAATGATGATTTTTTTCTCTAAATATATACAATAATTTTTTTTTCTTAGTATTATGTATTGAAAATGAAAACTTTGTTTATACTTATACCTTTTCCATCCTAATTATTTTTTTTAAATACAGTTTGAAATAATAATGATAATAATAAATTTGTTTTTAATTATATATATAAAAATTACTTTTAAAATACAACTTAATTATACAATCAGTACATACAAACCAAAAAAAATTAACTACCGCGTGTTTCACACTGATACACGCAATTTGTTTATTTTGATTTTGAGTGTTAAAAATCGGAAAGAGCTAAAAATTTTGGAGTAGTTCAGTTTTTGTAAACTAACTTCGTTTTATTCTTATTTAAAATTAGAAATATAGTATCTGAGTGCTAATTTTTTTGTAATATTTTAGTATAATTCAGAAAATCTTTATATATAAAAAATTTCGTGTCACAGTGTTTGTCCGCGATAAACTCCAAACCATTCAACCGGGTTTTAATATAAATTTTGTAATGTGTGTGATTTCGTCCAACAAAAAATAGGATAATTAATTGACGTCAAAATTTGTTTATTGGCGGGAAATGAAAAATCCGGAAACGAGAAAATACGCAAACTGTCGCAAATGTATTTTGTGTCTGCAGAAGCGGATTTTGTTGCCTTTAAGTGCACAATAACGTCTGGCTATTTTCGGGGCCTGGAATCAATTTTGAATCGGTTTCCAATAATGCGAAACTTACCGGATAATGCTGGCAACCGTATTTTAGACACATTGTGGCAGGGCTTACCTAAAATCCTGGAGCATGAAAACTTGGTTCCTGACGTATTTCAAAAGGGAAAACTGTATCTAATATCCTATCTGAGAAATTACCTTTAAATTTGCCGGATAATTCCGGACTACCGTCTATTACGCGAACCGTGGCGGGTACCCCAAAGTCTTAGAGCGAAAAAATTGTGTTCTTGGTGTATTTCAGGATGGTGAACGAGATTCTGAAATCGATTTTTAGAAATTACTTTAACTTTCCCGGATAATGCCGGACGGCCGCCTAGACCGCGTATCGGGCCCAGAGCTTACCCTAAAAATCTTATAGCGGAAAAAGGTGCGTTTCTGATGTATTTTGAGATGGCGAATAAGAATCTGAAATTGAAATTTAGAAATTTCTGTAACTTTGCCGGATGACCACATTTTAGACACACCATGGCAGGGGCTTACCTTAAAAGCCTTGGTACGCGAAAACTTGGTCCCTGACTTATCGTAAAACGGACAATCTGAATCTGATATCCGATTCGATAAATTCTCGTAACTTTGCAGCATAATCCAGAACGATCATATTTTACGCAGACGTGGCAGGGGCTTACCCTACAGGTCTTGGTGTGTGAAAAGTGCCTTTCTGGTGTACTTCGGGGTAGTGAAGGAGAATCTGAAATCGAATTTTAGAAGTTCCCGAAATTTTGCCGGATGATGCTGGACCCTATGCCCGTCCCCCTCCCTCTCAGGAACTGAACTTTCAGGATCAAAGGCAACAAAGTTGTCTGCGGTTGTGTCTAGGGCTGGAATCGGAATCTCATATTTCAAAAACTCCCGTAACTTTTGCAGGATATTACCGGAGTCAGGTCGAAAGGCTTTGCGTTCAAGTCTCACATCCGGATTTTTATTCCCTGTAGCGACTGAAGGTGCACACACTGGGGTATCAAAAGTCAGTCCCATGTGCGTTTTGGAGTGAGAATCTGAAATCGAACTTTAGGAGTTCTGATAACATTGCCGGATAATGCCGTATGACTATAATATTCATGGACAGTGGTACCGGTCTAACTGGCAGACATAGGAACGCGAAAAGTGAGTCTTGATCCGGATCTAAGATCTGAATATTCCCATCCGATTCAAGAAAAACCCATAACTATGTCAAAAACGCCAGACGATCACATTGCGAAATAATGCCAGATCCGCATTTTACGCGACCCATGGCAGGGGCTTACCTTAAATTTCTTGGGCTGTGAAAAGTGATTACCTAAAATCTAATTTTAGAAGTTCCCATAATTTTACCGGATAATGCTGGACGACCGTAATACCCCCTTCAAAATCTGAACTTGCAGGGGTAGGTGCACTCGAAAGTGGTCACCGGTTGCATCTCGGTGTGGGGAACTTGAATCTGGATTTGGATTTCGAAACTCCCCCAACTAGCTGGATAGTGCCCGATGAGGTCGAATGGCTTTTTCGTTCGAATCTCGCGTCCCGGGTGTTCATTTCCTATAGCAACTAAACTTTGCAAGCATAGCCTTGCAAAAATACGATGCAATAGGAAATTATATTGGCAATTGCATTTTCAGGCATTGTTGTCACTTTGTTAGATGGTGAACAAACAACACATTCCACATTCAAGCTGCCATTAGACATTCGTAAGAAACCAGGCGTATGTGTACCGTTGAAAAAAAAAAGCGGATTGGGTGCAGTTTGCAAAGGGTTCAATCATAATCAGATGGGTGTAGCATCTCATAAACATTCCTGAGGATTTCATAGAACTTTTGCAAGATTTAGGCCGGAGCAAAATATTCGATAATACTGTCCTTCTAATGTGTGGTGATTTCTGACAGACATTGCCAGTCATTCCTCGCACTACTTTTGCACATGAGATTAACGCATGTTTAAAAGAATCGTTTTTGTGGCGATACGTCGAAACACTTCGATTTACCATAAACACGCGAGTACAATTACAAGTTGATCAATCGGCGCAATTATTTTCAAATGCTGGATATTAGAAACGAGGAAGAACTGCATCCCAAACTGCAAACAACTTCTGCACTGCTGTTCAGACAAAAAATGAACTGATTGAGAGTGTCTTTCTGCATATACTGAATAGTTTTCAAAATAATAATTGACTTTTTGTAGACCTGTTACTTAATCATAAAAAATGTTGATGTTAAAGAAATAAATTTCCAGATATAGAGTTGTTGCCAGGTGATTCAGTGCCTTTTAATTCAATACACACTTTTGTTAATGAAAACAAAAGCATAAATTTTCCAACTGAGTTTTTGCATTATCTGGATATATCTGGAATGCCACCACACAATCTTCGGTTAAAGATTGGTTCACTGGTTATTTTGCTGCGTAACTTAAATCCACCTAGATTATGCAACGATACATTTTTATTCATCAAAAGAATTACATAAAAACTTCTTGAAGTAAACATTTTGACTGAGCAGTTTAAAGAAGAAATCGTCCTGTTGCGACGTGTTTCACTGATATCGCCAGAATCACCAATATCTTTCAAAAAGCACCACACCAACTACCGCACCACACCAACGGGAGGACGTTTGAGCTCTCGACAAAAAGAACGTGCATCGCTTCCCCACACGACGGGTCTTTAGCGGTACTCGGCTCGAACTCATGACAGGACTTCAATGATTCGATACCTTGACCACTGGGCTATGTTGTAAGAGCAGGGGTGTTCTGGTAATAGTGAAAGAGGGGAGGGGGGCGCACCAATTGGAAGTTTAGCACTGAGGAAGTTAAAAACAGTCTGCTTTTAATTTGAAATGCAACATCATCGAAGTCACCGCAATCACATAACTTCATTGCTATTGATCTCTTCTTAAACTTCTCACTTTGTGAAAAGTGATTGTTAAAGAAAAAATGGATAATAGGTTAACAATCATCAAATTCTCTCTCTATATTTTTTTAAATAACAGAGACGAATTTAACAATATCCTAACACTCAATTTAAAAACAAAATTGTTTAATTCTGGTTAAACATCCAGATTTCTTTTGACAGTTAATTAATTTGGGGATCGTTCAGTTGCAATATTTGTAATAAACATATCACCATATATATTGATTATTATAATGAATTACGTAGTCTTCAATGAAGATCACATAAAATTGAACAAATTCTCTAAAATATTGTTTAGTCTGTGATATAAATATATTAAAAAACAGAAATTTTTTAAAATATAAATTCAAATTACAAAGATATGTTTGTTAAAGAAACAATCTGATGAAAAAATATGACTTCAGATTTAAAGGGAAAAAACATATAAAAATGAAAAAAACTTCTACCGCTAGGATCCAGTAGCTGCTTTAAGAACATTTTATGCACATGAGTAATTCCAAAAAAAAATTATTTCCGCATGTACAAAAATTCCGTAATATAGTTCTGCTATCTTTTATTTCAACTGAAGAATTAATGATTAATTTATATTGGTAGTTTCATCAAAATAATCTGCTCTTGAATCGTTGGTCAAAAAATTTTTACCTTGCGGTATATTTAAAATGTTTTAAATTTAAAAAAATTTTTCCCTCAATTTTAAAAAATAGAATGTGTTTTGTCATGATTTTATATAGATCTAAATTTAAAAAACACATTGAAAGATTCTCTGAGTTTGGGGTTTAAAAAATATTCAGTAAATCAGAAAACTAATTGCAATAATGAAGACATCTCCGTTTGGGGAGGGAAACTTGGGATCAAAAAAAAAAAAAAAAACCGTCATTTGCCCTAAGATTTATTTTGAAACAAATTCTTCTGCTCTTACTTTAATTACGAAAACAAAGGGTATATACATACTAAAACTGTGAGTAGTTGAAACAAGAAAATTTGTCACAGCCTCATTTTAAAAATTAAAAACAGTATTTAATGCTTCATACGTTACAAAAAAGCCCAATAAATATCCAACCAGGCGGACAGTCTGTTTCCGGGAGTTCGATTTTTTTCGAAAACTCGTAATCCCCTTTTCCGGGCTCCTCCAGATTACCCATCAGGGCTCTAAATCAATTTTTTCCATTCAAGGCTCGACTTTCCCCCGGGGTTTTCATCTTCTCCCCGGGGCTCTATCTCCCAAGTTTTTTCCCCCCCGTCTCCCAAAATCAACCCCTTTTAAACACCGGGGCGGGCCCAAACACCCCCCTCGTCTTCCTCATTGGCAGGCCAAAAAGGTCTGCCCTCGCCCCGGCCATTCGTCTCCCCATTTGTGCGGCAAACACAAAAAATTCCTCGTTTTCGGAATCAAGGGCGCCATAATTTATCCAGTTTCAAACTCCATTCATCACACCCCGGGCCTTATAGCCCCTTTTTCCGGCACCGACTTTCATACAGGCTTGTCATACGTCAACCTATTGTCACCGGCACTTTTTTGGTTTTGAAAATTTCCAGACTCGATGTATGCGTTTGTCGAGACAGACAATAAACGACCCCATAGCCACGTGCTTTTGCCCCAAACGTCTGTTTGGGGCCATAAAACTTCACATGAATAGATGGGTGAGGTTCTCCCCAATCGAAACTCCCTTCCCCCCGAAAGGTCCTTTTTCACTGTACTGCTCTTGGCCTCAGGATTCAGTTCTTAACTTTTCACACGGAAAGGTTGTTTTATGAATGAGACGCCAGGACAGCAACAAGTAACCAATACAATAAAAAAGTAAAATAAATAAATAAACCCAAAATTTTAAAAACATCCACTTTACAACTAAAACTTA
This sequence comes from Trichonephila inaurata madagascariensis, assembly GCA_019973955.1. Classification (NCBI taxonomy): domain Eukaryota; kingdom Metazoa; phylum Arthropoda; class Arachnida; order Araneae; family Nephilidae; genus Trichonephila; species Trichonephila inaurata. Next base: position 47,159 of record BMAV01012631.1, read on the forward strand.
AATCCCAAATCTTGGATTCTTTTCCTTTTCTGTAAGTAACATCCCCTTTTAAAATTTTCAGGTTTTTAAAAAGTTCAATCTCACTTTTCAAAAAAGTCTAATACATCAAATCCTCAATCAATTTTTTAGCATCTGTGAGTATTCATCTTACTAAGAGCACAAAAATTTTAATAACACATAATATCCTTCCACCTTACACACAACTCATATCCTACAGATATTAATTCACACCTAGCACAAACCCAAAAAAATTGTTATTCCCATCTACCAATTTCCCAACGATATTAAATAAAAAAATAGCCCCTTAAATTTCCCAAGTTTGTAAACAACAGTAAAACAATTTTTTTTAAATCAAGAAGTTTAAATCAAGACCTTCTAAATTAAGTTAAATTTTGGCTATCGGTAGGCATTCTCACAGCCATTATGACCTGTTATTCACAATTCATGGTATTATCTTCTATTACGTTAGTTATTGAGGAAAATTAGACACTTTAGTTGGGAATATAATTAACATACCTCATTAGCTCATGCAATGAATTTACTAAGTCTATATTATGTGCGTGGAACAAATTTTCCGACGGCTCTAATTTACCTTTGATCGATCTTACTTCCGACCTAACCCTACTCAACCACTTTAATACAAAGTCAAGCTGCTTCACACGATTTTTCCAAATCTGCATCAGAATGTCTATATCGACCATTTGTGATACATCAATCTGCTCTAGCCATCTCATAACCTGTGTCGAAAAATTACATCCATAAGAAGGCGCATACAAACTTAAACCCCTCACTTTCTATAATGTACATGCCAAATGGCAAAAGCATGCGGCATATTTGGATAACTCATCATGAGAGAACGACGAAAATACCATTTCCACAAACCCAGTACAGTGAACGATGCCACGCTTTTTTTTCTACCAAACCTTTAATTTTAACAAAAAAAATCTCGGCCGCGTCACCCGGTTCAAATTCCCACATTTACATTTAATACGTGGATACGGGTCCCGGGGCCCCCTTTTTCTAACAAAACAAGGGGCGAGAACGGTTGAACTGCCCCCAGCCGTTTACATCTAAATCTAAAAGATACTTTTATCCCTCGTAGCGAATTAATTAACATCTGGGATGTACAACATGTTTTGATTTTAAAAAAGGGTTTCCCCTATTTAAATTAATATCCCTCTGCCTTAAAGAAATCATCCCAAGATAGAAGGAAATCCTTCTTTCTTTTTTTGTGTTAATCATTCTTAAATAGTTACTTGATCAGGCGGTAATTTAAAATACAGTTGACTTTTCCCTTTAAAAAACCTTGAAAGTTTAAAATCCATAAAAAGCTTTAAGAATAGAAATTTCGGGAAACTTTCACTATTCCCCCTTTAGTTATTGTTCCTAACAAATTTCCAAAGTCGGCTTCTTACGGTAAAAATTTTATTAAATTGAGACGATAAATGGTACGCGATCTCTTTTTCTGGTAAATCTATCTGAAAAAATTTCTGAACAAAAAATTTGACCTATTATCCATATCTAAACTGCCTATTAATTTTTTTGGTTTTGGGGGAGGCAAACGCATTGTTAACTCACCTCTCAAACCTCCCCACACATCAGCTTTACACATTTGCCCTTTTTTCCCCCCTTTAACCGCCCTGCTATCTTAGCCATTGTATGATTTCGAAAACCCTTTACGATTCATGTTAACTGTTTTCCCCCCCGTTAACGTCTTGGTATCTTCATTTTTTTTCGCATTTATTTTCACAACTCAAAATTTGGGTTCACTTTCCTTATCTTCTATCAATTCTAAAGAATCAGCTCTTATTTCATCAAATTTATTACCCGCCCACGCTTTTTAAATTTTTTTTCCCCCTGCAAACGGCCCCCTTCCCTTACACAATGACCAACTATTCACATTGATTTTTTTCCCCCTTTTTTAACCATAAACTTGTATTCTTTTTGGTTCCTATCCTCTTACCCCGACGGGGGAAAGGCGTCCATCTCCGGGGGTCCAAAACTCATTTTCAAAATCACAAGATGTGGGGTTCCCACGCTTTTATTAACTCCCGGTTAATTAACGGCCTACACTTTTCTGGTTCCCAACTTTGAATTAGCTCTTAGTCTCCAAAAATCAAATTCCCCAGCTAATCTAGCTCCCCGGTTTCTAATTTCCCGTTTTTACGTTCTTCACGTTCAATTTCCCCGTTTTTCCCCCTTTTTGTTTCGTAATTTTCCGTTTTCATCCCAAAAACCTTCTAACAAACATTTAGCTATTCATCATTATAGTATTTACTTTTACAAATTTCTTTTTAATTTCCATCTTGGTAAAAAATATCATTTTTACCCCAAATTTTTTCGCAATTCTAACAATACTCTTTTCTTTCTCTTAACAGAAACGCCATGATGCCCAATACACACAAAACCGAATCTAAAAAAATGTTACAAAATTTTACACAGACTCAAGGTAAACTAACAATACATAGACCCAGACTTTAAATATATTTTACAAATGTGCGCAAATCTAAAACCAACACAATAACCTATTAACACTGTACCTCAAAACTAAAAATATTTATATACGCTTTTACAAATTAAAACCACAACAATATCCCACACAATATTGTACCAACACAACAAGTATAACTACTGTATATCCCAAAATTTCAAAATCTATAACCTCAACAATATCCTACAAATATTGTACCCAAAAAACAAGTATAACCTGTATCTAAAATTTCACATTTCAAACAAAAATCTAATATCCCAAAATTTTTACACTTCATACAAACTTAAAATGTTTCTAGTCTCTTATTGTTTTTCTAAATTTACCTAGTCTTTTTTATTCTTATCTCAAAATTTTCATCAAAAAACAATACTCAGTTGCTGTCACGAAAATAATCTCAAAAAAAAACACCTTTAAAATTTTTAGACGTAGACATAGGAACACTCAGGGAAATCTTTTAACACAAAGGACTTTTTGAAAAAAATCACTATCACAAACAGGGGTCGTGACTTCTTTACACTGGGGGGCCCTTGAAAAACCCCCCAAAAAAAACGGGGAAACAGGTCCTCTTAAATCCTCGTTGATTCATCAGGCAAAAACAGGAGACACGTATCCGGCTTTTCTCACACTGGGGGCTCCCGGAAAAACATCTCATAGCAGGCAATTCCAAAAATCAGGCGAGCACCTTCATCACTAGCAGGAACAGAAACCCTTGATGGGGCTCCCAAAATCAGGGGGGCATTAAAATTTCTAATCCATTCGCCCCGGCTGGCCTTTTTTCTTATTTTTAATCGGTTGGGCATCTAACTCAAATGCAGGATTCACCGCTGCCCCAATTTAATATATATATATGCTGTAACATCTAGTGTTGCAAAAAAGAAAATTTGTCACAGCCTTTTTAAAATTAAAACAGTATTTAAAAGCTTCATATGTTACTAAAAAATCCCAAAAAAAATGCCGCCAGGGGACGCCTTTTTACTGGGGTTCGTCTTTTTTTCCCAAGGCACTGCTAATCCCTTTCTTTTTGGGGTCCTCTCCAGTTACCCATCAGGGCTCTATATCAAGTTTTCCATTCAGGGCTCGATCTCCTTCTACTCCAGGGCTCTCTATCTGTCTCACTCCAGGGCTCTATCTCTCCAAGTTTTTTTCCTCCCCGTCTCCTCAAAATCAACCCCTTTTAAACACCAGGAGCGGGTCCACAACATGCCCCTCGTCTTCCTCATTGGCAGGCCAAAAAAAAAGTCTGCCCTCGTCCCCGGGTCACATTCGTCTCCTATTTGCAAGCACAAACACATTCCTCGTCTGTCGGGAATCTAAGGGCGCCATTATTCTCATCCTGCTTCAAACTCCCATTCATCACACCACCGGGGCCTTTAGCCCCATTTTCTCGGCACCGACTTTCTAAGGGCTTCGCCTATCGTCAACCTATTGACACCGGCACTTTTTTGGTTTTGTAAATTCCAGACTCGATGTTGCGTTTGTGGGGCCAGACAAAAACAATCCCCGTAGCCACGTGCTTTTGTCACCCAACGTCTTTTTGGGGGCCATAAAATTTCCATGAATAGATGGGTGAGGTTCTCCCCAATCGAAACGTCCAACCCCTTTCCCCCTAAAAAGGCCCATTCCCAACGAAGGTCCCAATCGAAGACGTCACAATCGGTTTTCAAAATTTTTGTTAGACGGTGGTGATTCTTTACGGCTAAATTGTAGCCGAAAAGGTTCAGTGAAATCAGATTTCTACAATTAGCAACTTTGCTATATTATATGTGTCATTAAAAAAGCAAAGTGAACACACATCAAATTTCTCATCAAATCGATGCGATTGAACTTTTTGAAAAATACACTCCCCTTTAAAATTTTTTGGGAACCGAATAATCATGTGGTTTCAAATTTTTCCCATGATTTTAATTTCCTGTCGGAATAAAGGAAATTAATATAGCTTTAAATTTTTAGTTTTCTTTATTTTTGTTTAGTTTGTAAGAAAACGAATAAACAATAATATTAATCATTGATTTATAAATGGAAAAGACTTGAATATTGATTAAATGTTTTTGTGATTAGTCTGTGAAAAAAAAAGGCCGACATACTCCATATATTGAGAATTCTGTAGACTTCTGCAACTCATATTCCGAGTGTTACGATAATTCAAAGGGTTTTTTAAAAGTCGATATCAAAGTTATCTAAAACTAAATATTTTTTCCCAGCTCTAAAGCTGTTTGTACGTCGGATCTGTTGATGATTCAAGCCGATTCGGTCAGATGGTGATTCCCAATTTCTCGAAGATTGTGTGTGTTGGTTTTTTAAAAGGACTTGATTACAGATTCGAATGGGACAAAATGGACTTCGAAAAAAACCAACTTTAATTCCGTGAAGGCGCAAAAAACTGAAAGTGACAATGAACAAGTCCCAAGGCTCTCAGACCCTGCCCCTTTTCACTCAACGCGAAACCCGGGAAAACAAAGAAATAACAGATGTCCTGAAAAAGTCGATTGAAAAACGCAAAAAAGAAAAGGCCATATTTTCCTGTTTGTACGTTACCTGTATGGCCGGACCATAAGCTCTTTTTACTAATGTAAATAAGGAAATTAATTCTGACAGTAAAAAAAAACCCTTAAATAACAGAAAAAAGAAAAAGTCATAACTGCACAATAAAAAACAAAAAAAGTAGGGGAAAACAAAAAAAATCATCAAAATTTTCCTTTTTTTAAAAAAAAAACTGTGGGCATGACTGTGTTATCGCAAATATTGAACCAGCCACCCTGTGAAAACCTCAGATTTAAATCTTCGGCAGTTCTTTCTCATGAGAATTGCGGAACTATTTAAAGTTCTCTCATTTTTAGTCTTTTTATTAATGATTTCGCATAACGTTTCTTTCTCCTAGATTATTATTTTTTTATAACATGAGTAAATTTAACAGATAATTTTAGATTTATTTCACATTTTGATATTTTATCGAGAATTTCAAAGTACGTCATATGAATTTTATATCAATATCCGTATGCACATATCTAGTAGCTACAATCAAAAATAATAAAACTTTGAATCAACATGATCAGAACAAATTCTGATATGGACTTCCACAAATCCACATTCCAGCCTCTCTCTACAGAGCCATTTTTATAATTATGATTAACTTCATTTCAAAATATTAGTATTAAAAAATTTTAAATGCACCACTTTCTTAAAAAAATACATTTATATAAATACTTTTAATCATTTTTTTAAGGTTGAAATTTTCTTCTTCTTATTTTAGGTCACTGGGGGTGAAGTTTCCCTGTGGGAAATAGGAACTCCCATAAGCATTCAATGAGCATTTACTCTAGTTAACTGTCTTCCGTTTTCTCATGAAGGGGAATATAGTTAGATGAGCAAAATTGGCTCACGTGAAAGTCTTTCATGAAGGCATATTAGTCAAAAATAAGTGTCAACTACGGAATGAGAGATAATCAGCTGAAAAAACTCGTATAGATCCTTATTTTGGCACTCTAATCGTTGTCACAAAAGTCTCATAAAATCTCGTGTCCGCGTCTTAAGATATTTAAGGTAAAAAAAATCGGTTTTTTGCAGTAACTCGTTTTCTATGACTTAATGCCATTTACATTTAATATAAATATTGTAGAAAATGAAATTTTCTATATTTTTTTTTTCGTTTGAAACATTTTTTATACATCAAACCATTTGTGAGATAGAGGGCGTTGAACGCGCAGCGCTTAGCTATCCACAGGAGAATGCAAGGTCAACCGTTAGTCACACATGGTTTACTACACCGTATAAAGTTTATAAAACTCTAAAATATAAATAGTTAAAAACATTTGGCATTTTTTATTAATTATTATTTACATTTAGTATTAGTTTTCTTTAATCAAGTATATTTTTTAACAATCCTCATCTGTTCGTGTAATTAAAAATAGTTAAGTAAAATTATAGACTTTAATTACATTTTAATATATGCTAATTACATTTTAAGTGGGATAAATGAAGTACAATTTCCTTAAAATGTGTATAAACCTTCCAATTTATTTCTTTTTGAACAGATTATACCTGGACCTGCGGACCTCTACTATACAACGTTCTATTTATAGCTAGTTGAAAGACAAATGTTTAGCGGTATAGTAAAAACAGATTCCCTTTTTCAACAAACCAGTTCCTACTAGCCAAGTTTATTCATTAGTTTTAAATTGTATTTTGGCAACGACGGACGTAAAATTTTGAGAGTTATTTCTGACTTGTGTTTTGTATGTAATGAATCATTATCACAAGGTGATCCTGTTAATGTAGTGCGTGGCTTAAGAACTTTGAAAGCAGCCAGTATCGAACGAAATGGGTCCCTTGACTTTTTTAAAATTTTTCAACCCCGGGAAAGTACATACCGGGGGTGGAAATGTACATTAATAAAAATTCAATTTCAACATCGAAATGGCACATTGAAAACAGCGAACATTTATCAACGCCTAGTGGACCCCGTAAAAGATGTGAAGCATTTGATTTGAAAAAAAAATTGTTTATTTAATGGTGAAGAAGCTGCTGAAGCAGCGGAGACTAAAAAAAAAAGGAAATAAAAAGAGAATTACAGGCGCAAGATTAGTAAAGAAAGTACTCTTGAATTTAAAGACAATGATTTAAAAAACGCAGAACGTAGTGATTGTATAGGAGAATTAGTGAAAATTGTATACTTTTGTAAGTATGATTTGACTGCTTCAAACAAAATATCGCCCCCTACTACTCAATTTTTTAAACAACTACCATCTACTGAAAAAAAGCCTCGCTAAGATAGTCAAGTCCGAAGCTATGGCAGAGATTTTTAATTCATCAAAACGCGACGGTTCCAATTTACATTGAAAGAGCTCAGGATGTTCCGACGGGGTATGAATCAGATGATAAACTTATAATTACGAGACTTTAACAAAAGTATTTTACAGATTAATAATTACGATAAAGAAAAAACTTTACAATCATATTTTTTTGGGATAAAAAGTTAAATATTTTTCAAAAGCTTTGTATGATAATAAAAAAAGGGTCCCGAAGAACGGTTACGAATTGTAGAAGTTGCAGCAGCTATTATTCGTAAAGACATTCGCCATCTGTCGTCTTCATATATGATAGGATCTGAAAGACTAATAGATGTGCTATATACTTGGGGTTAAACTTCATGGTAAGACTGTGCGTACGAAATTTCAACAGCTTTATCCACAGCCCCGTATTTTATCATCAAACAGGCATGCTAGTACAATATTTGGAGACAATGTCAATATAAATGTCCATACTCTTGATGGTAATAATACCCCCATGTTTTGGGGATGATTGAATTGTTATCCGTTATTATCCGAAAGATAAAATATTTCCCCTATCAAAAATTTACAACCCAAACAAGTTCAAAAAAGGTTAACAAACACATATGTTTTTCTAGCATTGAAAACCAATTGTACCTGGATATAACAAAAATTTAAGTCAAAAATCTACATAATGATCAAAAATAACAAAAAAGAATTTTAACGGTTGTTTTTGGGTTTTACCGTGTTTTTCAAAAATTTCAAACGGCGCCCCCTTTTCAATCACAATTTTTTTCCGCCCCCCTTTTACATTAATAAATTACTGAATGCAAAAAAGCCCTTTTTACGCTAAAGTACAATAAAGATCTTAATTATAAACCGTACAAATTAATAACATAAGTATTAAATTTTTTTATATATTACTTTTAAACAAAAAATTAAGTAATAGGATAAAATTATTATGTTATTTTCCTTTTCTATTTTTAAAATTGGAACATATTGCAAAAAAGGGGGGCTGCTTGAAGACAAAATAAAGATATCAGCTA
>BMAV01012632.1:0-106121 GCA_019973955.1 Trichonephila inaurata madagascariensis
AAAAAAATTCTCCTGAAATTTTTTTTGAAAAATAGGACAGAATTTTTCCCCTTTTGTTGAAAATTTTTTTTTTTTGCTGCAGCAATTTCTTAGAAGGGGAAAAAACTCTTAGTTGAAGAACAAAAGATTTTTTTTTTCTTCTAGTTTTTAGAGATCTTTTCTGTTCTTTTATGAAGTTGGAATGCTTAGAGCTGTAAGGAAATCAATATTGTGTGAATCGATAGAGAAGAAAGAGTCAGGAATATATATATAAATGCATGTGTGGTAATGTTAAAATTATAAATAAATTAACAAAACCTTGAGAAATTTTGCACACTCTTCCTGAAATGTGTTCGCTGAATGTGATTAATTACGTTAGAATAAATAATAAAATTTGCTATAAAATAATTTCGCAGTTTTTGACAAATTACCTTCTTTGAAATGCAGAATTACTTAAAAAGCTAGACGGTGTGGTGGGGAGTACTTCAATATTTGCAAAGTAAACATAAAAAGAGCTATAAAAATTTTTTATAACTTTTAAGGCGACGAAATATAACACAAACTGTGAGAAGTTTTATAAGGCAATTTTCTTAAAAAAACTTTAGTACTCTTATATCTGGGAGCTGGTTCAAAATATCAAAATGTATTTTAAAAAAAAAAAAATATTCTTTTTTTTTAAAGTCGAATAGTTACATGTATCATATACATTCGGACCTCAATTGCACGGGGATTTTATAACTGTTTTCAAAAAAAAAAATCAAAGAAGTCAGTAAATTCTGAAGAAAAATTTGTTATATGGAAAATTCGTTAAATGCAGATTCATTTTTTTAATATACATTACAGACCACATAAAACAAATTTTAAATTCATAAGCACCATTAATTATTTAAAAAATTAATTATTCACACTTGTTTTGAAATTAATATCTATTTATTCTATATATTTTACCCGGTAAAAAGAAATCTGCAGGAATAATAATAATAATAAAACATTGTCCAAGAAGGCACTGTAATTTCAACTTTGAAATAATAATTTTATGTAAAAATTAATGAATTTTTTAACGACATTTTCTAATTTAAGGCCTTCAAGTAATTTTAAACATTCATTATTTTATAACTAGTAATTTCAAGCATACTCTACCACATGCTTCCTTAAACTTAATTAATAAAAGGGTTTTTATTTTTTTTTTGGAAAAATTCAGCAATGAAATTGTGTAGGTGAGGGCACCTGGTAAAAACCCAAATTTAAAACCATTGATCCCAAAAACGTGCTAAAAAAAAGAATAATTTGAAAATGTTTGAAAAATTTTAAAAATGGGAGGCGAATCACAAGAACTTCGCTATTTGGAGGGTTAATTTACAAAGAACATAGAAACTATTTTTGGTTCTAGGAAAGTAAATATGAGCAGCCAGTGGCGTACACAAGAAGGGGGTCCTGGGGTCCGACCAAAACGTTTTTTTTTTTTTCCGATTGTTATAATTCTAAGTATATAATACGTAAAATTTAATTAAATATTTGTTATTTGATTAATTTTATTTAAATTAATGCAATTATTTATTCAATAATTAGTTTTTCGGTTTTTTTTCCTGAAAATAAAAATCAAAAATAGCAATACAAGAATGGTGAACTTTCAACCCCGGGCCCCCCAACCTTAAAAAATTCGTGTGCGCTATGACGGCCTTTCTACGTTAAATTGGCAATCACAATTTTTTCTTTTTTTTTTTAGAGTAGGACGTATTTGGATATTTTCATGTAACCCATTTGTATTTCTCCCCAGTTGTATCTTTCCTTTTAATTTAAACAAAACTTGCTAGAAAAATTTTAAAACATACTTTCATAAAACCTAAAAAAAGACATTTGTTCAGTTTCATTTTCATTCTGTATAAGGGGGAGGGAGAATTTTTTTTTATTGGCGGATGGCTGCTTTGACCTTTTTCAACTGTATTTTTCTAATGGTACTTTACATAATGATATTCAAGTGTAACTTTTGTACTTTTCTTACTTCTTCCTCTTATCCCTCCCTCTTTTTCCTACGCATATTTCTTTCTTTTGTGTACTTCTAGTGAGGTTTGGGGGAAGGGGTCAAACCCCACCCATAAACCAAGAAAATTTTAATTTTTAGAGGAAAGATAATGTTTTGTTGCTTTCATATCTACGTGTTTTCTCTAAAATACAAATCCCTCCTGTGACGTCTTCAATTGATGTGAACCCCACCCTGTCAATTCATCTGAAATCACCCTTCCATTCATCCCCAAACAGATGTTGGATGACAGGTGCAGGTGGCCATGGGGTCATTGTTTGTTGACTGGCCTGGACAAGCGCAGACATCTGGTCTGAATTAACGGCAAAGGAATCCCGGGTGTAAATAGGCATTCCTTTATGAAAGTTTTGAATAGAAGTCATGTTTAAGAGTGGGCGGAAGCCCAGGTGTGAGATGAATGGAGGAGTTATGGCGCCCTTGGATTCCAGACGGAGGGGGAATGTTTTGTGTTTCCCGCAAATGAGAGACGAAGGTGGCCCGGGACGAGGGCAGCCCTTTTTTTGACCTGCCAATGAGGACGAGGGCAGACCCTTTTTTTGACCTGCCAAGAAAACGGGGGGCGTGTGGTGGACCCGCCCCGGGTTTTTTTAAAAAAGGGGGTAAATTTTTGAAAACTTGGGAAAGAAAACGGACGAGGGGGAAAACCCCAAACCGGGACGGAGGGAGAAACGGGAGATAGGCATGGAGGAAACGGGAGACCGGAAAAGCAGGATAGACCCGATGATAAAGACTGTCCCCCCGGGCCCTTTGGGCCTATTTAATGAATTTTTTTGAATCTTTTAAAATACAAATAAAATTTTTTAAAATGAGGCTGAAAAAATTTTTTTTTTTTGTGTACGAATGACTGACGGAAAGTTATATATAAAAATATATATATATATATATATATATATATATATATATATATATATATATATATATATATATATTAAATTGGGGTAGGGTGTTGATCCGGCTTTTGGGTTAAATAGATGCCCAATCCTGAGTTTTATGGAAGATAGAGAAAGGGGCCGCCGGGGCGAAGTGATGTGGATGAATTTAATCCCCGCCAAATTTTTGGGAGCGCGACTTCAAGAAGTTTCTGTTCCTGCTAGTGATGAAGCGTGCTCGCCTGTTTTTGGAATTCCTGTTATGAGATTTTTTTTCCGGATTTCCCCAGCGGAGAAGAGCCGAACAAGTGTCTTCCGTTCCTGCCTGATGAATCAACGAGGAAAAAAGAGAACCTGTTTGCCCGGTATTTTGAGGGACGTTTTTCAAATCCCCAGTGTTGAAGCCCGAGTTCCGCGTTTGTGATGAGTGCTTTTTTTTATGAAGTGATTTGTGTGTAAAGAGATTTCCTAGTGTTCCTATGTCTACGCTCAAATTTTTAAGGTGATTTTTTTGAGATTATTTTACAGCAACTGAGTATTTTTTTTTGTATGTAAAATGTTGAGATGAGGAATATAAAAAGACAGGTAAATTTAGAAACAATAAGAGACTAGGTTTTTTTATTTTGTATGAAGTGTATAAATGTGTGCGATATTGGTATTTTTTTTTTGGTTGTGAAAGTTGTATATAGTAGTTATATTGTTGTGTTGGCACAGTAATTGTGTAGGGTTTGTTGTGGTCTTAGATTTGTAAAATTTAAGATCTGTTAAAAATTTGTTGTGTTGGTACAATATTGTGTGGGATATTTTGTGGTTTTAGATTTGTGAAATTTAGTACAGTAGTTAATTGATACTATATTTTTGGGGGTATTGTTGAGGTTATAGTTTTGGGAAAGTTAGTATAGAGTAGTTATATTGTTGTGTAGGTACAAGGTTGAGAGGTTATTTGTTGGTTTTAGATTTGCGCACATTTGTAAAATATAGTTAAATTAGGTTAGGTATTGTTAGTTTACCTTGAGTCTGGGGTAAAATTTTTTTGTAACGATTAAGTTTAGTTTTGGGTTTTTTGGGTATTAGTGCATCATGGCGCTTCTGTTAAGAAAAGAAAAGACGTAATGTTGAAGTTGGAAAAATTAGGGTAGGTTGTATTTTTAACTAGATGGAAATTAATAAGAGAATTTGTCAAAGTAAATACTATACTGTGAAGTAGTTAAATATTTGTTAGGGGTTTTTTGGATAAAAAAACGGAAATTGAGGAACGCGAAGAACTTTAAGAGGGGAAATTAAGGAACGCAAAAACGTGTAAGACGGAAATTAAGGAACGTGAACAATGAAAGAGGGGAAATTTAAAGAATTTGAGGAGCAGATAGTGGGGAATTTGAGTTGAAAACCCAAATCAACACAGAAATAAGTAAAACGAAAGTGAATTGAAGTCAGGAATAGGATTAAAATCCCCAAATAAGTTTTCGGGAAAAACGTCCCGCAGAAGGGGAAACCCGGTTAATAAGTGTAGGCCTTTAAATTTAAATTTCGGTAGTTAAAAAAAAGCTAAAACGCCAGTCTGGTGATTTCAAAAGGAGAATTGTTCCCCCAGGAGAAGGACGAACGTTTTTTCCCCTTTTGAAGAAGAGGGATAGGAACAGAAAAGGATAGTAAATTTGAAAAAGGAAAAAAAATCAATGTGGGTAGAATTGGTCATTGTGTAAGGGGAAATGGAGGTTTCCCCGGTGCAAAAATGTCAATGCAATCGCTTTGTGAAAGCGGGAACCCCCCCCGAAATGGAGCGATTCTTTTTGAATTGATAGGGTAGGGGGAAAAGTGAACCCTGAATTTTTTAGTTGTGAAAAGGAATGCGAGAAAGAAGATACCAGTATGACGTTAACGGGGTGAACAGCAGTTAACAGTGAACGGGAAAGGTTTTTGAACTTAAGGCAAGATAGCAGGGCAGTATAAGAAGGAAAAGAAAAAAAGTAAAATGGTGTGGGGAGGTTTGGAAGGAGTTAACAATGGGTTTTCCTCTCCCCGAACCAAAAGAGTTTGATAGGAACAGTTTGAGAAGGGGTAATAGGTTTAGCTTTAGTTTAGAATTTTAAATTCCCGATTTTACCCGAGAAAAAGACGCAGTATCATTTATCGTCTCAATTTAAAAAACTGTACCGTAAGAAACCGAATTTGGAAATTTGGGTTTGGGGAAAAAAAGTCGAAGGGGAAAAGGAAAAATTCCGAAACCCCTTTTTCGGTAAAGTATTTATGGATTTTAACCAGGGGGTTTTAAGGAAAGCAACTGTATTTTTTAAAATTTCCGCCTGATCGAAGTAACTATTTGAAATTAACGCTAAAAAAAAAGAAAAGGTTTTTCATATCCTGGGGTGATTTCTTTAAGGCAGAAGGATAGTAGTTTAAATACGGGAAAGCCGTTCAAAATTAAAACTTGTTGCATCCCAGATGTTAATTTTCTACAAAGATCGAGTATCTTTGGGGTTTAGATGTAAACGGATGGGGAGTCGAACCGTTCGCCCGTTGTTTTGGGTTTAAAAAGGAACCGATACCCGTATCCACGTATTAAATGTAATAAGTTTAGGGAAATTTTAACCAGGTGGGAGCCGAAATTTATCTTTTTTTTAAAAAAGGAAGGTTTTGGGAGAAAAGAATAGCGAGGTATCGGGGTCACTGTACTGATTTGTGGGAAATGGTATTTTGCGTTCTCATGATGAGTTATCCGAAGTATGCCGCATGCGTTTGCCATTTGGCATGTACATTTCTAAGAAAGTGAGGGGTTTTTTGGGGCCCTTTGAATGTAATTTAACAAACAGGGTTAATGGGTTTGAGCAGAGATGTTTACGAATGGCCATATGAATTCTGGCAGATTTGGAAAATCGGGAAAGCAGCTTGTATTAAAGTGGTGGGGTATGGGGGGTGATCGACCAAAGGAAAATTTGAGCCGTGGGAAAATTTGTTTCCCTGCAATAAATAGACTAAGTAAATTCATTGCATGAGCTAAAGAGGAAAAGCATATATTCCCAATTAAAATTGTCTAATTTTCTTCAATAACTAACGTAATGGAAGACAATACCAGAATTGAGAATAACTTGTCATAATGGTTGTGAGAATGCTAGAAAGCCAAAAATTTTAAATTTAAGTTAGAAGGTCTTGATTTAAAATTTTAATTTAAAAAAAAATTTTTTTAATGTTATTTGCAAAGCTTGGAATTTATAGGTGTTTATTTTGTTTATTTAATATTGTTGGGAAAAAGTAGATGGAATAAGCTTCCTTTTTTATTTGTGCTAGGTGTGAATTTAAATCTGTAGGGGTATGAGTGTTTGTGTGTGTGTAAGGGGGATATAATGTGTTATTGAAAAACTTTTGTGTTCTTAGTAAGGTGAAAATACGATGTTTAACACAATTGATTGAGCGATTTTATGTATTAGAATTGTGGATGATTTTTTAACTTCTTTTTAAAACCCTAAAAATTTAAAGGGGTGATTAACTTACAGAAAAGGAAAAAAATCCAAGATTTGGGATTTAAGTTTTAGTTGTAAAGGGAAAGTTTTATAGAATTTTGAAATTTTTTTATTTTTCTTTTGATTGTATTTTTACTTGGGTTTGTCCTGGTCAGTCTCATTGATAAGACAACCTTTCGGTGTGAAATATTAAGAACTGAACAGCCTGAGGCCGAGCACCAGTGAAAGGACCTTTTCAGGGGGAAGGGGTAAGGGACGTCTTCAATTTTGGGAACCCCACCCTGCAAATCTGAAATTCCCCCTTTCCCTTCATCCCCAAACAGATGTTTGGGAAGGTGCAGGTGGCCATGGGGTCATTGTTTGTTGACTGGCCTCGGACAAGCGCAAACATCTGGTCTGGGAAATTTTAAGGGTAAGGAATGCCGGTGTCAATAGGCATTCTTTATGAAAGTTTTGAAAAAGTCGATGAAAGAGGGGGGCTGTAAACCCAGGTGGAGATGAATGGATTTAGTTATGGCGCCCTTGGGTTCCAGACGGACGGGGGAAAGTGTTTGTGTTTCCGCGAAAAGAGAGAGAGGGGGCCCCGGGGGCAGGGGAGACCTTTTTTTTTACCTCCAATGAGGAGAGGGCAGCCCTTTTTTTTTCCTGCCAAGAGGAAAACGAGGGCGGGGTGGTGGGCCCCCCTTGAAAAAAAGGGGGGAATTTTTTAAAGACTTGAGGAAGAGAAAACGGACGAGAAGAGGAAACCCGAAGCGACTTGGACGGAGGGAGAAACTTGGAGAGATAGAGCCATGGAGGAAACTGGAGACCGGAAAAGCTAGGGATAGACCTCGAGTGATAAAGACTGTCCGCCCGGCCTTGGCCTATTTAATGAATATTTTTGAATCTATTAAATACTAATTAAAATTTTTAAAATGAGGCTGTAAAAATTTTTTCTTGTGTACGAATGACTGACGACGTTACACTCCCATTAAAAGTAGTCTGTGGGCACCACAGTGTCCATCATGGTGTTGTCCAGTGGCGTAACGTACATTCCGGCAACCCACACATCGCGGGGTGGGGGCAGAATTCAACCTGCGGCCCGCGGGCCACCACATGTGGCCCACCTGGCCTTTTTAAGTGACCCGGTCATGGCATATTGCTCTTAGAAATTCATTATTTATGAAAATTTGGTGGGCAATTCTTTGTTAAGAAATCAAATATATCAATTTTCCTTTTAGTGTCGTGTGGGTGTGAATTGATATTTTTTCCTTAGCGATAATAGGCAACAGTGGAGTAGCGACCATTTTATCAGTGGAACTAATTTTTAACTATTTTCCATATCTTACAAGCGAAAAATATTCGTTATTTCAAAACAATTGGGAAATTGTCTAATTTGTAGTGAAAAGCAAGCCTGGGTGGATCAATAATTACTTTGATTTGTCGCGAATTGATTGATTGAATATTAACGTCACACTGTTCAGCTACACGAGGGCGTTTGGCAACGAACCACGTCATTTGGAACCATGGTCAAGTGACGTGGACGACACCTGAGCTGGCACCCCCCTCTCCTACCACACCACACCAACGGGAGGACGTTTCAGCTCTCGACAGATTTAACGTGCATCGCTGCCCTACACGGCGGGTCTTTAGTGGTACTGGGCTTGAACTCGTGACAAGGCAAGCCACGGTCCGATACCTATACCACTCGGCTACCGCGGCCTGAAATATGTCAAAGAATGGTCTGAAACAAATATCACAGGACATAACAGTTTTCAATGGTGTTTTTCCGACTTCATCGCAAGTAAATGCCTGATATTAAAATCGATAACAATTGTCTGTTTGAAGAAATTAGAAGACTGAATGTGTATATTTAAATTCTGATAAATTAAAAACAATGGGGAAATCAGCATGTTGAAATTGATAAAAGATGTGTGTAAATATTTAACTATATCAAAAATGAACACACACATACACATTCAATATGAAAATTTAGTTATTCTTGAATTTACGTTGTACTACCCTGGAACTAATGCCGCAGTTGAGAGAGTTTTTTCAATTGGTAATGATTTTTTGATAAGTGAGAAATCAAGATTGAATGTTAACACTTAAGCTGTAGTACTAACCACAAAGTTCAATATGATGGATATTTCTTGTTTCGAAATTTCCGATGTATAAAAAATGATACATTGACAAATCATTCAATGGAAAAAATACTCGTTTAAGTAAATAGTTAAAGGGATGTAAGCATATTGTTTGAATTAATAAAATGTTTCATATATTTACATTGTAATTTTTTTCGTCCTCCTTTTCATTGAAAAAAAAAATTGGTCACTTTATTACAGTGACACACAAGGAAATGGGTCCTCGGGTCGAACCCCCTTCAAAGCCCTTGATTTTTTTTTTCGATTTATTGTAACCCTATGTATATAGTACGAAAAAATCTAATTAAGTATTTGTTATTAATAAGTTTATTTATTAATGCTAATTATTCATTCAATAATTAATTCTTTTACTGTTTTTTGTTACCGAAAATCGGCGGCCTTTTGGAGCATGATACAAGAATAGTGGACTTCTTCCACTATTCTTGGAACCCTTCCCCATTCTTGAAAAATTCCTGTGTGCGCTACTGCCTTACTATCCTTGTATAATTTAGGGCGGCATTCTAAATTTTTAAATAAGAACCCAGGCAATTTTATAATTGAATTTATGAAAGAGCAAGAATCTTAACTTTTTTAAATATTAAATCATCAGCTATAAAAATTAAATGAAAACGTCACAAAAATTTAACTTTTTTTGAACACTGAATAATAATAAAAAAAAAACTCCAGAAACCTATCAAGGTATATCAAAACCACAGATGAGTCGTTCGTTTTATAAAAATAATTGTTCGCTTGTGAACCAGCTACCCAGATCGGGTGGAAAAATGATGACAGCTTGGCAAAGAAAACTTTCAAGGCCTAGATGATCTCATATTTGATCAAAATAATAATAATAAAATAAAAACGATTCAAATTAAAACGTGTTAGTGTAATTGCACAAAAATATTCACCCTTAAAAAAAAATTAAAAGAAAAAGGATTTAGGAACATGACCTTGAGTTGTTACGTCATTTACAGAATAGTCAGGCGTGGCTGGAATATACTTCATGCAATTAACATTTTAATTTTTATCCTTGCAAAACTTTTTTTTTTAAAAATATTATACTCTTTTTCATATAAACAATTTTATATACTCGTACATATCTCGATAATTAACGTGATTTGTACGGCTAAAATAATGCTTCATAAATAGTTAAGCGATTCTATTAAGGTCATAGAAAATATATGACAATATTGATAGAGAATTTTAACTTATGCATGTGTGTGTGTGAAACTTGGTCCATGTCTCGAACAGATGAGAACATAAGTATCTACGAAAGGAAGATTTTAAGATTCATTTTTGGAGGAATTAAAAAAATACGGAGCACGGCGAAGAAGATCAAATATAGAGCTCTATCAATCATATAAAGAATTTGACATAGTTAACCTCATCAAAATACAACGAATTAAATGGGAAGGTCACGTTATTAAAATGAACGAAGACCGCACGACTAAAAAAAGTCTTCAATGCTCAGCCAACTGGCACACGAAGAAAGGGCAGACCAAATCTTAGATGGATTGATGGCTTAGAAAAAGATCCCCTAGTTTTCAGGACTAGTATTTGGAGAACACTAGTAGAAAGAAGGCTGGCCTGGAAAAGGCTTCTTGAGAAGGCCACTGAGGAAGGAAGGATTGATAGAGAATTAAATCTGGTTAAGATTTCCTTTCCCAGCAATTGTGACCTCGGTAGCCTAGTGATTATGGTCACGAACTCGAGGCCGGCATGGCACGGGTTCGAGCTTAGTACCACAAAGACGCGCCGTATAGAGGTGTTGAGGCACATTAAATCGGTCGTGACTCAAAGTCCTCCTGTTGGCGTTGTGAGAAATTTCAGAAAAAGGGAGCCAGTTCAGGTGTCGTCCTCATCATTTGACCGAGGTTCAGAATTTCGAGGTCCGCCACCAATAGACCTCATGTTGCTTTATAGCAGGGGTGTCCAACTCGCGGCCCGCCTTGAATAATTTTGCGGCCCACACGAGATTCTTTACAACTTTACAAAATTCGACTGTTTTGTACAATATTTTTGTTAAGAGTTTTTTTGTAAAAAATAAATCCCATAACTGTTATTATTTTATCACGTTGCTTCTGTTACTGCGAATCTTTTATTTTTCTAAATTAAAATTTAGAAAACATAAATCGTGATCAAACTTAACGCACGAAAATCGGTAACATTAATTACGATACGCAAATACACACGCATTGAGATCAACTTGCAAAAACTAAGTGAAAGAGTTGAGAAACATATCTCACTAATTAAATAAATTAAACATTATTTAATAATTGCAGTATTATTATATTATCTATGTTTTTTACATGAAAACAATATAATATATCAGCCTGTTTTAAATATTCACTCCAACAAATGTTTGTAACGAACCCAAATCCAATATAAAGATATATATTTTTATATGCGGCCAGCGGGATTGTGTAAAGTTCTTTCGAAGTGGCCCGCGAGATCATTTGAGTTGGTCACCCCTGCTTTATAGTATCATGTTAACCCGCGGTCACTCGCGCCTGTTTTTGCTACCATCGTTACTCGCGGGGTGTAAAGAATACCCCAAACTTTTAACACGTGTATTTAATTATAAAAATAAAATTAAGTCATTATAATACATGTTTATAAAGTACAAGATGTTTTTTGTATTATACAAATAAAATTATTAAATTTATTGCATACAAATGAGACTAACACACACATTAATTTAAATTAAACATACAAAATGTTCATTTTAAAACACACAATTTTATATTTTTTCATAAACCAGTATATAAAACGTATATATATACCAGTAATAAATATGCTTTATATTCAATGAGATAATGATAGTATAGAAAGTAGAAAAATAATATTTTAATCTTTTTCCAAACATTCAGAAGAGACTGTATACTATCAACTTCTCAGGGAGTTCTCAGCCCCCAGATAAACTTTTGAAAGTCATTGTATTCCAATCGTTCGAGAAAGAAGAAATGCATCAGGCCTGAAGGTTCAATGACCTAAAATGTGCAGCTACAGAGAAAATTGTGGTTCTGCACATTCTTTTTAGAATCCTGGGAGGATTTTCTTGTTGCTGGGGTGTACAGAACACCCCGCGCGAGTGATCGCGGGTTAATAAATACTCACTGACTCACGCAACTGAATATCGGGTAGTTTCTATTACCCCTGATTCTTTAAAGAGTGTATATATCCAAGGGCACAATCGTTCGACTCGTACTTGTATATGTTATGGCCAAAGCCCGAAATAGGTCAATTCGCGTTTTGGCCAACGTTGCTGTAAACTTACCGGACAATGTTCGATATTTTCTTGATATTGTGCTTTGGCCGGCCAATTCGCGAAGTGGTTTGGGATAATCAGCCGAAGTAGGAAGAAAAGAAGAAATAAATCAAGAACTGATTGTTTTACACACTGTTAAAAATGAAGTATTTTAAAATATAAGTACTTCTGTACAATTGTTTCAGAAACGAGTTCAAATATAAGTGACACCTTTGAGCTAAAAATAAGGTTGCAATGTATAAAAATATAATCTCGTGTAATTCTGTTCTCATATTCAAGTCATAATAGAAATTATTCAGTGAACGTATGCAGTGAAGATTAGATTTGCGCCCTTCAAAATGACGAATTATATCTTGAGCAAATGCGTTGCGTATCGTGTATGAATACAAAGGCATAAATTGAGTATATATAGTCAATTAGCCAACTACCTTTAAGGGTGATCCTTAGTCTTTTTCTTCTCCATAGATCTAATGTGAAAGATCCCAGATCACATTGTATCCTGAGTGACTGAATATTAACGTCGCACTGTTCAGTTACACGAGGGCTTTTGGCGACGGACCTCGTGATTTTGAACCATGCTCAAATGACGAGGACGACACCTGAGTTGTCATCACATCTCCTAACTACCACACCACACCAACGGGAGGACGTTTGAGCTCTCAGCAGATTTAACGTGCATCGCTCCCCTACACTGCGGGTCTTTAGTGGTAATGGGCTCGAACTCATGACATGCCAGCCACGATCCGATCCCTGGACCGATTCGCGGTTTCGAGTCCTGATGCCACTTAAGACCCGTCGTGTAAAAAGCAAGATGGCTTAAAGTCCTCACGCTGACGTTGTGTGGAAGTGAAGAATGTTATTCAAATTCACAAATTTGGTTGCCGAGTCTTTTAGAGGAGTGAAGTGATAGCACAAATGCAGTCCTCGTCTCTTGGCCCTGGTTTAGAATTATGAAATATGTCATTATGTTACACATAAGAGCGCTGTTCAGTGGTGTAACGTACACCAAGTACTTATTTGGGGCTTGGGGCCAAAATCTTGACTTTGCAGGAGTGCCCTAATACTCTTCGTTACACCACTAGCCAGTGCTGGTTTGTCCATTCGGCGCTTGGGATGGGCGTCCAGAGGCCGGATAAGCTGGACTTAACCAGATTTTTTTTATTATAAATTTCGATCCTCCAGTGCCAAGTGGGCCTGTAGATCTTCTGTGCTCAGGGTCCGAAATGAGCTTAAATCGGCACTGCGACTGGAGGTGTTAATAAACGATATGCGTATTATTTGATTTAAACTGAAATGCATCACATATAAAACACGTTATTGCAGGAACCGCAATTAATTTTAGAAAATACAATTAATTTAAAAATATTTTTCTATTTGAAAAGAGGCCCTTATTTTCTGTGAGCTCTTTTTTTTTTTTTTGACATTTTTTACAACACGAAAATGTCTTTTTTTGGTTATTTAAAATTTTTTTTTTCCCCTTCCATGGAAATTTCCCATTCCTTTCAAGTACTCTTCAGTTCTCGGAAAATGCCGACAAGCGAGGTGAAAACGTGTTGAAGGCTGTTTCCGGGGTGTTTCCCTAACAAGGTCACCTACAGTCTGCCCTCCTGTTTCACGGCCTCATTGCCGTCTACGTAATCCAGTCATTTTTTTTTTCCCCGTTCATTTCACGATTCGTCTCTAAATTCAATATTGACAATAAAATTTAAATTTTTAAACAAAAAATTGGG
Organism: Trichonephila inaurata madagascariensis; assembly: GCA_019973955.1. Classification (NCBI taxonomy): domain Eukaryota; kingdom Metazoa; phylum Arthropoda; class Arachnida; order Araneae; family Nephilidae; genus Trichonephila; species Trichonephila inaurata. The sequence goes on from BMAV01012632.1 coordinate 13,469, forward strand.
GGCGGGGATGGAAATGTTTTTTTTTCGAGCGTCTTTTTTCACTTTTAATTTTTTTATAGTTTTAAAGTGAAAAAATTTATATATTATCACCAAAAGGGCAGAAATCAGTTAATAGATTAGCTAGCTAATCTGAACATTATCTGGGGTGATCCGTTAAAGTGTGAACAATTGTTTCATTTCTCAAATTACCTAGGTAATCTGCGAATTACCTAAATAATCTACCTATTACCTCTTAGACACTCGTTAATCTGCACATTACCAACTAAGCACTCGCTAAAGTGAAAATAAGATATTGGAACAACAGTAACGTTTCTGTGCGCTTAAATTAAATGTTGTTTGTTTATTTTCTTGCTGTCTAAAGAATCAAATTAATACAATCAACACAAAATTAGTTGATAAAATCAATCATTAACCAATGGGCTTAATTCATAAAGGTCACATGATAAAGACAAACACGTGTTCCATTGAATTCAAAACAGACATTATACTAATTGTAATTGTTGTTCTATTTGTAAAACTTAAAATAACATTTCAAGTTTCATATTTGGGTAAAGATTTTGAAATGTTATAAAAAGATTTCTTCAAAAATATTTTAAAACTGAAAAAAAAAAAATCTTATTTTGTGCAACTTTTATATAAAATGTATTTGTATACCTCTGTGCATTATTGTTGTTAACAAATATGTACTTTTAAAGAGAAAGTTTCTGCAAAGAGCAGAAGGTGGCAACAACAAAGCGCATGAACTGATTAGCAGGAAACACATGATTGCTTTTATTGTGTGACTATGACATCATATGAGTTTTTGAACTGATTGGCTAGAAATACGTGGGTATTATTATCATGTGACAATGACGTCACATAAATTTTTGGCCCATTAAAAAATTACAATACAAAGAATGAAGCGGTCTAAAATAGTATTGCAATGAAGGAATTTGACATAATGTTATTTATTTTTCGATATCTCAAGAATCACGCTAATACAATCAAGCAAACAACCAATTAGTTGATAGAATCAAAATTGAAAATCAATCAGTTGAAAAACTATAATAGAAAAAATCAAATGGTTTAACATATTATATTGAAACACTATTCTATTTTGGATCTTAGCTAAAGAAGTTTGAGAAGAAGCTTTTATATTCATTTTGGACACCAATTCGGTGCTTGCTTGCATCTTAGAGATGAACTTTCTGCTTTTTAAATCATGTTTGTGCGATTGCTATATCGGTATATGCATGGACATCTTAAAGGCATGGGGCAACTGGGTCATGGCCCAGGGCCTCGGTCGCAATGAAGGCCTCGTCTCGTTTTTAACTCAGCCTTAATAAGATCACAATTCGAATAATTTCAACTGTCAAAGATTATTTTCGGTTGTATTCTCCGAACAACTGGGAATTTCGGACTGTAAGTCAACTGGCTACACGCAATAACCGTCGTTCTTACTCAGGCCTATGCCTACCATCATACACCATCATTACTCATTCAGTCAAAAGGCGGCGGTCGGTCGAGTCGGTTTGTGCGATTGTAAGTCATGCACATTTATTTGTTTCGTGCTATTGATTGTACGAATATTTGATACCGTATGCTATGTACTGTTTACTTTTAACCTTTATAAATCGGCTGGTACATACGTCGTACCAGAAATTTTTTTGTCGCTTAAATCGGCTTTGACGTGTGTACCAAGGTTTTCCCTAGAACACTTCTTTCCCCCCTTTTTTTTCTAACACACCCTTTTACGATGTCCCCGACCCTTTTTATGACTTCGCGTCTACTGTCACTAATTGGGTGGGGTTATTTTTCGCCAACATTTTAAGCATTCCTTATCATTGGCGACGTTTAGAAAATTTCGGACTTCGTTAAAAAATACTTCATTCGATGACTTTACGTTTTCTGAGTAACGACTTTTTTTTTTCTTTTGCTGTTTCTTCTATTTTTTTGAATTCCTCAAAATTTCTCACAAATCGAGCTGAAATTTTATGAAGATTTAGAAAAAACTTTGACGATAGTGATTCGGAGAATGAAGATGAATTCGAAAATAGTATTTTCGAAAATAATGAGGTGATTTAGACGTATCAGCTAATTTTGATCAGAAAGTTGAAAGCTTATTCACATGGAAAGAGGTAGAAGGCTCTGAAGTATTACCATTTTCTAGTAAAGTTGGATTGAAAGTTGATGCTAGCAATTTCAAAAGTGAAAATGATTTTTTTAAACTGATGTTCACAGATGAAATTTTAGCAGTTCTGGTTGAAGAAACTAATAGGTATGCATTTACTGTACTTGATCTTCATGGAGAAACATCTGATAAACGAAAGAACGCATCTTCTCTCTCTCTCTCTCTCATGGAAACCAACCGATACAAATGAAATTTTAAAATTTCTCGGTTTAATTTTCTTGATGGGACACATCGAAAAAGATAGTGTACAGGATTATTCGACAACTAATAATATGATAGAAACTCCATTTTCAGGGGTAATCCCGCGATCGTTTCCTAGTGATTTTAAAATTTTACACTTATCCGAAAATGTTTAAAAGAGAGAGTATAGATTCTCCAACTTACGACAGATTGTGGAAAATACGCGAAAATTTTTTGCTTGACGTAACAGAATATTTAAAAAGTGTATGACCCCACAGAAAATTTATCTTTCGATGAAATTATAATTAAATTTAAGGAAAGTGTTCTTCAAAAATACATTCAAAAAAAGCAAACAGTGGGGTTTGAAATGATGAAATTGCAGATGCTCTAGCTATACTTATGATATGAGACAGTGGCGCACACAAGGGAGGGGTCCTGGGGTTCGGAACCCCCAAAGCCCTTGTTTTTTTCCAATTGATTATAATTCTAAGAATTTATAGTGCATAAATTTAATTAAGTATTTGTTATTAATGATTAATTTTAAATTAATGCTAATTATTTATTCAATAATTAGTTTTACTGTTTTGTTCCCAAAAATTGACAAAATTAAAAGGACATGATACAAGAATGTGAACTTTCGACCCCGGACCCCCTTGAAAAATTCCTGTGTGCGCTACTGTATGAGGGTATATCTAGGTAAAGAAAAAAAAAACCTTTCAACATCTGCTTGCTATAATGTTGCATATACAATGACAGATTGTATAAAGGTAAGGACATAATGTCTTTATGGATAATTTCTTTTCCCTCGCCGGAACTTTTCGAGACCTTTTAAAAGAAAAAGTATTAACTCCTGTGGAACTGTGCGATCTAACGAAAACTTTTTCCCAAAAGGGTTGGCTTCTTGTAAAATGAGAAAAAAGTGATCTTGCCGTGAAGTTTTGTGATGGAACAGCATTGTGTTGGAAAAAGATAAGAGGCAGGTATATATGCTGACCAATATGCACAGCCCCCGAAAGGAATTTATCATTGAAGAACGAAAAAGATTTTTAAAAAAAATTGACGGTGACTTTTCTGTATGCGAAAACGACACATTAACAGCTTCCAAGCCAAAAATTGTGGCAGATTACAATAGGCATATGGGATATGTTGATTTAGGAGACCGCATGATATCCACCTATTCTTTTGCCAGACGAACTAAAAAAATGGACAAAAAATTATTCTTTTTGTCTCATCGATATTGCTGTTCTGAATGCTTTTCTAATATATTTAAATCATTCCAAACTTCATTAAAATTTAGTTTAAAAGAATTTAGAATGAATTTAATTACATCTCTAATAGAAAAAATAAATCATAAAAATGCAGAGCCTTCAACAACAAAAAGTTAAGACAAATGATAATACATTTTCTCATTGGCCATTTGACGAAAAGAAAAGAAGGTGCGCTTATTGTGCGAAAAAAATATACAGAAAAGATACACTATTATCTGTAAGGCATGCAATGTGGCTCTTTGTATTGACTAGAACTGCTTCGAAGATTATCACACAATTTATTTAAAAACCTCTTAACACATAAACCAATAAAAAAAAAAAACACCAAATTCAACATATTAAAAACTGATTCATTTTATACAAAAAAAAACGGTTCTTTTAAGAGCCAAAAATTTCAAAAAGTAGGACTACTTTTACAAACAGATATTTCAAAAACATTATTTCCCAAAACTTTTAGTTTAAGACAAGTTCCCTCTTAGAAAAAAAAAATTGTAAAACAAAATTAAAACAAACTAACACATTTTTCCCCATAAAACTGATTGTTAAATTTGTCGAGTTTCAAGTCCTCATGTTGGTGTGGTGTGGAAGTTTGGCGAGATGATTTAGATTTCTGAGGTTCATCCCAGTATCCTTTATATTTTTGTGATGTTACTAAAAAATCAAATCTAATTGATCACAAAATATTCGGGGTACAATTATTTTTCTTGCACTAAAAGGGCGTTAATTAGAAAAGTAAATGTTGAAAAATGGCTTACATATTGTTCTTAAAAATTTTTTCATATTTGTCGAACAATTTTAAAAAATTTGATAAGTTTTTTTTTTACATGGTTTAATTATTGTACTTAAATATGTAGCTGTTTTATTTTAGAAGTGAAATAAAAGTTTTTTGTATAATAATGTTCAACTCATTTTCTTAAAATTTTTCCTTCTGTTGGAAATTTTGTCGAATGATTTTGAAAACGTGAGGTGGATATTTTTATAACATGATTTTTATTATTGTAGCTGAATATATAAGCTGCAATAATTATACTGAAGTTATAATGTGTACACATAATCTTAACTAATCTTTAGTTGGTTCTACACATTGCTACTACATGACTACCTACTTATTTTACAAAATATATACCGTAAAATCCGACGTATAACGCGCACCTATACTTTCAAGCTAAATTTTTCAATTTTTAGATATATTCGCCGTATAACGCTCACCCCCTTTTTAACGAAGAAATCTAAAATTTTAATATACATTGCTTTTATGTTTTGAAGTATTTTATTCGAGGTATTATCCCCGACTTTGTAAAAAAAGTATACTTCTAAATTACAACTGTTCTTGTTCATAAGGCAAGTCGTTTCTTTTAAATAAAGTGTTTCGCGCGCGATACATCTAAAGAAATTTTTTTATGCCCATCCTTTTGTTATTTTTAAAGCTATCGTTTTATACCCGGCGTATAATGCGCACCCTTAATTTTCGATCTTATTTTTTGTGTTCAAAGTGCGCGTTATACACCGGATTTTACGGTATATATATATATATATATATAATTGCAAACATCGATATTATTGCGAGTTTATAATTGAACTCTCAGAGGGTGTTGTCATGAAGCTTTAACTATAGAAGCTGTGAATTAAATATTTGGGCTGTTTTTAAATAATATTTTAACGTTTTTGGAGCATATATTTTAGTAATATGATATGATTGTCAACTTTTTAAAAGAATTTACGTAATACACAACTCTAATGATATCTTAGTATTTAACGCTAAATGATTATTTAACTTTTTAGAACATGAAAATATTTTACAAAATGGAGAACAAAAAAATTTTTAAATCATTTACAATACAAATGATTATTATGTAAGGCCCCTTTTTTTAAACTTTCTATAATAGTTTTCTCATACTAAAGCAATGAATACAATAAAAACCTTGTTTCATAGTAAATCATTTTAAGCAATCAGAAAATCCTGAAAACATTGCCATTGAAAGAAATAAAAAATAATAAATATAATCATTTTATTTATATGTGTATGATTACTGTTCAACGGTTCATATAAATCCTACTCTCAAAGTACTTCTGAAATTCTATACCTCAAACTCTAGGAAATATATCTATTTTAATTTCACAGAATTTACTTAAAAAAGACAGGAAAAAACAACAAAGATATGCATTTGAAAATTTGCAAGCCTTTCAATTCAAAATGGGTACCATGAATTTAGAAGGAAAAAAAAACTATTTTGATATAATAATGCGCTAAATATTGCAATTTTCCTTAATCCTGAAAGATCTGACTAAAATTCGGCAACCCTTCCCTCTTTCCTTTGTAAAGTGTGGGAAAATTTTTTAACAATACCACATGTGGCGAAAATGGTCAAGCAGGAAGTGGGGGAAAGAAATTTCCTTCTCAGACCCGAAAGCGCCGAATGGAAGAGAAATTTTGCCTCGAATAATGCCGAGTTCTAAAGGTTAAGAATCATAGGAAGCCTACAATTGTGTAGAGGCCCAGGGTCTTAAAAAGTCTTAAGACATCCCTGTGTATATGTGCAACTATACCAGGGGTACTCAATCTTTTTTTCCGCCGGGTCGCATACACAAGACAGGTATTTCACGCTGGCCGCAACTCGTGGATAATGGAAAAACACACTATAAGAACAAAGCAACATTGGAAATTCAAAATTGATCAAAACATTAAAACTCATTTTTGGCTTTTATTTTAATACTATTTTAACTTATCGATCAAACACACACACAAAAATATTTATTTTTATGCATTTTTTACAGAGTTATGGGATAATTTTTATCTCCTTTCATTCATGTGACCAAGCTTCTTGCTTACAATCTACAATTAAAAAAAACTCATTGTAGAAATTGATATATTTGATTGCTTGATTGATAAAATTTCCCGCTAAATTTTTAGTACATTGTTCTCCAGTAACTGAATTTCTTATTGTCATGACCGGGCCATTCAGAAAAGGCTGGCGGGCAACATGCGGCCCGAAGGTTGAGTATCACTGAACTATACTCTATAATATTGGACCTTTTAACATTTGATTTGTTTAAAAAAAAAAAACTGTGGTCGTCGTAATTAAATTTATCATAAACTAGTTCACAAGGAGTCTTTTATCGAATCCATTTACTTTCGCTGCAATCCTGTTTCTAAATGTTTAGGATAAATTATTCTGGAATGAATCAACGTTTTCGATCGAAATTTCTTACAGAAAGGAAATGAGAGAAACAAACTTTTGAGTTTTAATAATATGGAAACAGCTAATGTTAAGATTACCTAGTTAAAATGCAGAAAATTCTTGATTCCACACTTAAAAGGTGCAAATCAGTTAAACTGCAGATTAACGGTTTTCGAGTTATAACCCTTTCATTTCGATAGCCCGTAGGATATACCGAAAGATGGCCACAACCAGTTTGTAAGGACCCCCTGATATATTCCTTCTGATTTGCACATTTTTTTTTCATTCTTATAGTGAAATTATTAGTTCTAATGTTTTTAAGATTTGCAGTTTGTCCATGGCTCTAAATTACTTCTCATCCGGGATTTTCTTTGTGATGAAAGCGGGAATTTTCCCTTGAAGACAGAAACTTAGATTCTTGAAAATATTCGATAAAGAACAGGGATTAATAAAGCAATATGCAATTTGTTGCTTGAGAAGAAATGAAAATGGAAAGGTAATCCAAAAAACCGATATTATCTTGTAAGACTCAATATGGAACTGGTATTGTATATGCCCGGCAGCCGCCATCTTGGATTTTTTTTTGGTAAAAAGTCATTTCTCGCCAAATACAGCGTTTACTGTCCACCGCGTTAGGCCTAATGTTTAACTCATAAGAATATCTGAAAATTGGCGCTATATTTGGCGAGAGGTTGGCGGTCGGGTTTCATCGATATCTATGCGGTATTATGCTTAGTTATAAGAAATGTGCCTTTTTACTGGAACATTTTGGGCAAAAAAACTGACCGCTTAAGGAGTAAATGGTAACATACGTATATTTGAAATCAGCATTACATCTTCCAGTTTCCCTAACCCAATAATACTTAAAAATGATTTATAGCATTATCTAGTTTTTTTATGCAACTTTGCTTCTTGAATACTGAGATGGCCCTGGTGGTTGAGTCGTCACGGTCGCCCTTTTCGAGTCAGCATTATTTTTGTCGAATCATGGATTCGATCTCTGGGTGCCACGCTTAAAATCTGCTATATACAGGGGCTGTGACATTTTAAATCTGGAAGAACATAAATGCGCGGTGAAAAAGTTTGTAGAGTGGGTTACAAGCTCATTCGTCACTGGTGCAAAATTAGAAGGTTCGTCGCCAATAGCTCTCATATTGTTTTAAAGTGTTACTTAAATATTCAATCAATCAGTATTGCAAACTGTAACGAAATTATTTTAGAATCCATATCTTTTTAGTTTAAAATCGATTCATTTTATTGATACGATTTCCCACGTTAAGTCTTTTGAACAAATAAAACTCATGAGGCAAAACATTGATGCGACAACATTATGCATTGCCATTATTCGTTAACATATACAAAAAGTTAGTAGTTTCTCACGTGATAAAGTACTTGTACTATCAAGTCGTGGCACTCACATACCGAAATAATTGTTTACATAGGCATAAGGCAGCGTTTCTCAAACTGTGGGGAACCCTTGGCGGGCGTGATAACCCTACAAGGGGTGCGAGCATATTGAAAAGTCGAAAACAAAAGGTTATTTAAAAAATTATTAATTTACTGAAAGTAAACAAACAAAATACTTTCTGATATAATAATATATAGAATACACACACTTACACTGATATAATACACTTATAAATGTATCAGTAATGTGTGTGTACAATGCATATTTTATTATTAATTTAACAATACTAAGTTAAGAACAAGTTTGATAAGTATCAGTGACCCCATGGGCTTGTATTAACACTTGTCTTGATAATTTTTGTGCGGTTTATAATTAATTCCTTAACTGCCGATTAAAAGTTATGCGATTCGCTCCCCAATGCCACCGTTTACCACGTAGATAACCGTATTTTGATGTTTTTTTGAGGGGGAGAAAAGAAATAGATAAGCAAATCCTCTGAAATAAATAAATCCTTCGCAAACACTGTCAAGGTCCTTTTATAGCATTCCAAAGCCGTCGGAATAATTTCATGGATAGCACTGCACAGAAAAGATGGTACTTCGGAACAACGTATATATACGTCCAGAAAATTAATGCTTTGGCTTAGCGAGACGTTTTTATGCGTCGGTGGCACATAAGAGGTTAAAGTCGTATTGTAGCTTTAGTGTCAAAGTATAGTATTATTGATTCAGTACATTGTTATTGTATGTAGGGGGACGCGATGAAAAAGATGATTGAATAGTGGGTCGCGTATATTGAAAGTTTGAGAAGTACTGGCATAAGGTATCCGAACATATTCGGAGTACTTAAAAAACATTTTATAAATACTTTTTATTGAATCAATAATAATAAATACTAATATTTAACTGGCAATATTTTTTAAAATTACAATTATAAGTGAAATTTTAGCAATATTTTCGAAAAACTTCAAAGCAATTAGAGAAAAAGTAATAAACTTATATCAGTAAAAGTATTACTAAAACGAAGTAGATGCATTTAGCTAGAGAATGTTCTAAAATTTTATTAAAATTTGAAAATTTTAGAGTTGATTGAGTAAACATTATAAGAAATGTGACATTCTTTATGAGACCATTATTTAAATAACAAACTATAACTCAAAAAATATTCATACAATAAACAATATTTTAGTCCATTGTTTAGAAAATAATATAAATACAGGTTCAAAAAGTTTTATAGAAGTACATTTATAACATTTTGAGTTATCAGACTCTCTCTCTCTCTCACCATGATAGATTTCAAACAATTTAAATATCCACTTCTGGTAGATCAAAGATCTACTTCCAGTTTTTATAATTTTATAAAATTGATTGTAACTTGGCCTCTATTTAACGCCTAAACAAAACATAGTATGTTTCGTAAGCCAAAAGATGCCTCTATTAAATAAAATAAAAAACAAAAATATCTGTTTTGACCGAATTCGGTCTTTTTCAACGTTTTCGGATACCTTCAAAAAAAATTTGGTGGAAAAAAGTAACAAAAAAAAGCTAAAAACCTTTGCATGATATTGTCACATTTATAGCCAATTAATTATTTTCGCCTGACAAAACACATCAAAGCACTTTCTTGAATTTTTTTAAGGAAAATAACATTAATCGAACAATACTTTTTAAAAAAATAATCCAACGAATTTTTTCAAACAAATGTAAAGATTTTTTTTATCCGACTAATATTTTAAAAATTCTTAGAACGTGAAAAATTCTATGAATCAATGTTAAGCATCTCCAGTACCTTATTGAACTCTTCCTTTTTTTTATTTTCATTTTCCACGAATATAAGAATTGTTCTTTGAAATAAAGTTATTTATATACATTGTGTGTGCGAACGTTAAGTATATACACACACATTATATGTTCGTTTTAAACGCGAACAGAACGTGCACGAATTTAAATAAAAATCAATTACAATAACAAAACCAGGATCTTGAAATTTCTCCTAAGTTTAGAATAAATTGCAATGAATAAAACAGTTTAAATACTATTGTGATCAGTAATGCAGCATTCATTTCGCTGCGCATTTAAGGGCTTCACAGAATTTCTGAGAACTATTTATGTTTCAGAATTCTTTCTCCCCTATTAGTCTTTCTCGGAATTATTATAACAGTCATTTTTTTTTCTTTTGTTTGTTTTTTGCAAAAATATTTTAATAACATGTAAATATACTGGTTTCCTGGAACACATTTTCTAGCTCTCTTTAAGTCCCCCCTTCCCCTACATTCCTTTTTAAATACTTCCGGGTCTGTATTTTTAAATTAGAAACTGTACTTTAATTTATCGTTTGCCCATAGTTATTTGAATGAAAATTCTTGTTAACTGTGTTTACTTAAAAATATTTTTTACGTCTTCTCATTAATGCAAATTTAAACTCTATGTCAGTGTTTCTCAAACTGTGGGGTGCGCCCACCTAGGGGCGTGAGTATATCGAAAAGTCGAAAGCAAAATATTATTTAAAAAATTACTAATTTACTGAAAGTAAACAAACGAAATACTTTCTGAAATAATGAAAAATAAAATCACATTTACACTGATACAATACACTTAAAAATGTATCAGTACTGTGTACATGTATTTTATCAGTAATTTAATTATACTAATAAGTTAAGAACAAGTTTGATAATTACCAGTGACCTCATGGGCTTGTATTAACACCTATCTTGATAGTTTGTACGTTCTATAATTAATCCCTTAACTGCCGATTAAAAGTTACGCGATTTGCTCCCCAATGACACCCTTTTCTATGTAGACACGCGTATTTCGATGCTTTTTTTTTGTGGGGAGGGGAAGAGAGAGAAAAGGAATAAATAAATCCTCTGAAATAAGTAAATCCTTCGCAAACATTGTCAAGGTCCTTTTATTGCATTCCAAAGACTTCGGAATAATTTCATGGATAGTAGTGCACAAAAAAGACCGTACTTTGAATAGATGTATATATACGGCCAGAAAATTAATGCTTTGGCTGAGTGAGACGTTTATATGTGTCGGTGGCACTTAAAAGGTTAAAATAGTATAGTAGCTTTAGCGTCAAAGTATAGCATTATTGAATTCAATACATTGTTATTATATGGAGGGGGTGCGATGAAAATTATTATTGAATATTGGGTCGCGAATTAAGAAAGTTTGAGAAGCACTGCTCTATGTGTATAAAGGAGAAAAGCGACACACTCATCACGATATCTCTGGAACTATTAGACCTACAGATATAAAATTTAACATGCATATTTCTTTTGTTGAGTAGAGATACGCTAGAAACGAGTTTTGCGAAAATCAACCCTAGATGGGAATTGAGGGGATCTTAAAGGCGAAAATTCCCCTTTTGGAACAAAAAGATCTAGAGACATGAAATTTGGCAAATATGTATATTTTGTTGAGTAGAGACCCGATAGAAGCCCAGTGGCTGAATAGTTGCATATCATGCTTCCACGCAACAGGTCCGGGGTTCAAAATCCGGCTGGGCAAGGTCGACTCAACTTTTCATCTCTTCAGTGGATCGATAAAATGAGTACCTGAAAACTAAACACTGGGGGTTTCATGTCAGACTGACCACCTAACCGGTGCATCTGCTCATGCACCTCAGTGCCCGAGGTTATGAAAACTGAGATGGGCACAGTGGACCTTGACTCTCATGGGCTGTTGCACCACTGAGTTTAGTTTAGACACCCGATAAAAACGGGTTTTGCGCAAATATACTCCCATGGAAGGAATTGACGGGGGCGTTATACATAAAAAAGTCCCGTTTTTGAAATATTATACTTATACACTTGAAATTTGGCATACATGTTCTTTTTGTTGAATATAGAACCGCTAAGAGTCGTCTCCCTAGGGGTTGTTTAGCTTACCGGGGCATATTATACATAAAAATATCCCGTTTTTGAGTTATTCGACCTACAGACTTGAAATTGGCAAGCAGGTTTCTTTTGTTGATAAGAGATCCACTAAAAAAGTTCACGGAAATCGATTTCGAAGGGAGGGATTGTGTAAAAGATAAATACACCTCCGTTTTTGAAATTAAAGTTCTGTTCTTTTTAAATCGAGAGGCGAAATCTACAGAAATGTTTTTCAATACATTAAAAACTTTTATTATTGGTCTTAAATAAATTTTAAAAAACCCTTTAAAAAATATATATGGTCCTGCAATATAATAAAAAACTCAGTGGAGTGGGTGTGTGATGAGCTGTCTGTGATGTGTGCTTAGTATAAACTCTTCTTTTTTTATTTCATAAGTAAAAAAAAAAGCAATGTATTTTAATTATATTATTTTATTTTGTTGATTTAAGTTGATGTATAGTATATAACAGGAGTCGGCAACCTATGGCACGCGTGCCACATTTGGAACACGGATCGCGATTCTCAGTGGCCCTCTACTCCACTCTATAAATTTGTCAATTTGAGTGGAAATGAACTTGATAATTTTTTCATGTAGAGTTTATTGAACTAGAACGTTTTTAGAACAGTGGAAAGCAACATCTATGGAAATACGATGAAAACTGAATGTGTGTGTGATAGCTCAACGATATATATGTTTGACGTCATTGCTGAAGAGATTTAATTGTCTTGAGAAAATTACATGAACTTTGCTTTCCACTTTTAATTCTACATATCTATGTGAAAAAAATTCCGAGTCCACAAAGAAGTTAACTGAATGTTCAAAATAAAAGTCACACATTATATACAATTTAAATTTTTTGTTTTGTTTATGTTGAAGGAATAGTTGCATTTTATGTTTATTTTTATGCTAGTAAATTTCTTTAAATGATGAAAAATTAATATATATTGTGATACCCCCTGCCTGGAGTACCATCTCTTCATCTACGCGACCTAGATTTGTGGGGAGGGAAACCATTGATCACCAAGTTATGCATAATAAATCAATTTATTGTTGCCTAAATATGATGAACAACAAAGTCTTATTATGGGAAGGCAATTAGTAATATAGCGTATTCCTAAATTCTAAGTAAATAGGCGCCTGGAATCTAACCACTTATCTTTAAGAAAAGTTATCCTATGGTCTTTATCTTCCTTATTTTCTTTAACTCGCGCTAAAGCCCGTTCTGTAATTAAGCTTCTAAGTTTAAATCCCTACCTTCTGCTCACGGCGATCAACATCTCGCTTCCTTTCTTCTTCGCGATTACAAAATCTTCACTATATCTACTAATTAATCTGAATATCACGGTTTCTTCTTAAGAGAGTTGGCTGTGAATTAACTCAATGTCACTGGCCCCAAAGATTCCCCAAGAGGATTAATAGGAAAAACGTGGTAAAAACCCCGTCACAATATATATATATATATATATATATATATATATATATATATATATTGATGTGTAACTCGAAATCTACTTATTTTCACCTCTCGTCTCTAACTGAATGCGTTATCCTTGAAATCGAAGTTTCCATTTCCTACAATGTGGCTGCGAATCATGTTGATAGATTGGTTTGGCACGTCACAGCTTCCCAGATTTGCCGCGCGACCACTTGTATATACCATATTTCTTAATTTGACAACAGAGAAACTATTACACAACTTTTTTTGTTACTTCTTGCTCTGTTAATATATTTATACATTTAAGATATTTATGTTCTTTTTATGCTTGAATAATTGTTATTTTAAAGTTTTCGAAATGTTCCTTTTCAGTTACCATTCATTAAAAAATTGTTACATAACATACAATGGAATAAAAATAATTCTCAAACATAAGGTTTTTCTTCTAGATTATTCGTTAAGGCTGTTTTCGCCATATGTACGAGAGCGTGAACTTGACGCGGAGCACATTTTCGGACAGAAAAAATGCCTCAATTTTTATAAAAATTTGGGACATTGCAACTCATGCATTTGTTTATAATATAGTGTTTTTCAAATTTCAAAATATTTCATAAATAATTAGTTTTTCCTTTTAATGTGTGAAGGGATAGCTCATTTAGCATTACGGCATAGGGGAAAGGCGAAACACATTTTATAAAAGAAAAAAATGCGTAAAAAACCTTGGATAAAAATAAGTAGTATGATAAAATAAGTGATTCTCTACAGGATGGTGTAGCCAGAATATAATATTAAAGTTTGAGTACTTTTATATCTTAAAAAATATTCCGAATTTAGCCCCTATTCTTTAACATTAGCCGAAAATAGGCTTAGGGAATTGAAGTAAATTTGAATAATTCCCAACAGGTAATAATTTTTCAGTTTAATTATTTTAATTTTAATACACATTTGATATATATTTCATAACCCAAACTGCATGTATTGATATTATTGTAGCAATATTATCAACTATTATAGTAATGATAAAAATTTGTATTTTCTAAAAAAAAGTGTTTTTAAACACAAGTATTATGTTTACAACGCTGTATCTAATTCATTAAATATTGTAGAGTCTGCTTTTTTAAAACATTAGAATCAACTCTAATGATTTAGAAATAAAAAATAAAAAATAAATGTTAATTTATACAGCGAAATCACAAAATATTATTATTACAGAAATACCAAATAATAGTTTAATTAAGCCATAAAATCAGTAAATAATAACATAATCACTACTTATCTAATTAAAACTGAAAGCAATGTAATCCGAATTGATAATAAATGTTGATTTATACTTTTAAAACATTAGAAACAACTTGCAATAAATAAATCTGTTTACATAAAATGAAAATTATTTAATAATAATGAAAAACATAGTAGGTCTTTAAAAATTCGTATTTCCTTTTCAGATGGCTTAGAATCATTACTAAATTACAACAAATGTTACTGCTAAGCTTTTCGTTTGTGTAAGAATCTACTTGAAATTTCATAATTTTATAACAATTTTCTGCAAAAAAGGCCTATTATTCTGATATTCAAAATAAAAAAATCTAATCAAGTTGTATATATAATATAGTAAATAATTAAATAATTGTTACAGTTTAATAATGTGCTTTGATTGAAACAAAAAACCCAAAAAGAGGTACTTTGATATTTTCAGGGACTTTAAATAAAAAAAAATTTCTTTGCTATATTTCATCATACTTATTTCAAATATAAAAAAATTTGTATTTTAGACAGACACTCATTCTTGAGCTAATATATATAATATAAAAGATTACGAATTATAAGTATACAAACATCAATATAAACTACTAAGAGATATAGCTCTCACAAAGATTCAAAAACTCTAGAATAAACCATAATTTATATAAAAATAAACCCAAGACTACTTCCAGTATAATGTGTGTACTAGAATATTATACCAGAATTTTTTTTCTCTTTCAGATGGGGCTGGGGAATGGTCATTATCATTGTAGATCTAGTACATGCCTCGGGAGCTGATATTACTTTTTAGTGTGGATACTAATGGCCACAATGTAATTTTGACACCCAGTTTCCTCCTCAGAGGGAAGCACCTGAGCTCTGACGATGTGAAATTGTACTAGGAACTTAACTTTTCTGAGAACACCCAAGCCAAATGGCCTCCCTAGAGCTTTTTAACATACCGTATAATCATACGATGTAGATGCTGTCGATTTTTTCCATCATGAAAATCCACCGATTTGAGCCGCGGTTGAGTGAGTGAGTGAATATTAACATTGCACTGTTCAGCTGCACAAGGGCTTTTGGCGACGGACCTCGTAATTTTGAACCATGGTCAAGTAACGAGGACGACACCTCAGCGGCATCCCTCCCCCTAACTATCACCCCCACACCAACGGGAAACGTTTGAGCTCTCAGATTTAATGTGCATCTCCTGTCCTACGGCGGGTCTTTAGTGGTACCCCTCGAACTCATGACATGCCAGCCACGATCAAGGCCTTGCCCACTCACCCCCCCTACATTCCTCAGGAGCTGATATTATTTTTTTAGGGGGGCACCCATGGGTGGATACAAAGCCAATGTGATTTTGCCCCCAGTTTCCCCCCCAGAAAAGCACCTATTGAGGATGAAAAATTTGTACTAGGAATTTAATTTTGCTGAGAACATCGCCAAACGCCCTTTTAGGGCTCTTTAACTTGCCGTATAATCATACGACGTAGCCTATCAAATTTTTTCATCATGAAAATCCACTGATTTGGGCCGGGGTTTAAAACCCACCAAACTTGAGCGTGCAAGGCCAGCGCCTAACCAAATGCGCTCCCCAGCATATAAAAATTTTTTAAAATATTTCATCCTACCCCTTCATGACCTGGAACACGGGAATTTTTTTCAAGGGGTGGCCGGGGGGTCGAAGGTTCACCATTCTTGTATCATGCTCCTTTTGATTTTGTCGATTTTCGGAAAAAAACACGAAAAAAACAAATTATTGAATAAATAAATAGCATTATTAAAAAATAAGCATTAATAACAAATATTTAAATTTTTTACGTACTATCTTATAATAATTCAATCTGAAAAAAAAAAGGACTTTGGGGGTCGGACCCGGACCGTCCCTTGTTGCGCCCACTCCCTGGAGACACACTGTATGTATTCTCTATGCATAAAAAAAATTTTTTATCATGCGGTGAACATGTTGATATGGGGGGTATTGTTCTATTCGAGTGAGTTTCGAACTTCAATTGGTTTCTATAATTTTGGGGGAAAATCACTACAAAGACACTATTGTTAGATTATTTGTTATTCAACATCTCTTAAACACACACAACCACCCCCACTTCCCTCACCTGGAATCATTCAAAACGAGGTGCCGTTGGCTGAAAAAAAGGGATGGTCGGCCGTCCGCCACCGGCAGACGATCGATGACCGCCCCGGGACGGAGCGACAATCGGCGCGGCGAACACAATGGGTCTTTGACCGAAGCTTAAATTTATTGCGTTTCTGTGGGGATCATCGGCGGCACAATTTTGCCTTTTGCTCCTTTCGCAGTCCTCGCATCCAAGTGACTGCTGATTACCGGGGGCCATTTGCTCTTTTGTTTGTCCGACTGCATCAGCTTTGGGTTTGGGAGGAAGGACAAAAAAAATTCAACTGAACGGAATCGGTGACTCGTGGGATTAGGAATGTTTAGGCTGCCGGACAAAGAAAATTTGAGAATTTTGTGTTCGCGTTCCCTCTCCAACTAAATAATCTCGCTAACTTGCTGAGAAACAGTTAAAAGGTTGCTAAATAAGACATCTATGTTTTAAATTTGTTTACATATGCGATCTGTAAGAGATACGTTATGTCACTTTTTATTAAACTGGGAGCGATCGCTCGGGGTACAGAGTCACCCCAGACTCACGAAATCAAGAATTCTGGGAAAACTGTTCATTTGTTACTAATGACCTTGACTAGAGGCGCGCACAAGGGGGGTGTCCTTGGGGTCCGGACACCCCCCCCCATAGTCCTTGATTTTTTTTAATTGGTTATATAATCCTATGTATATATTACTTAAATTTTAATTATGTATGTTATTAATAATTAATTTTATTAATTAATTCTTTATTATTAATAATTAGCATTAATTAATCAATGATTAATCAAATTTAATCAATAATTAATTTTGCATTATTTTTGTTACCGAAATCGACAAAATCAAAGGAATATGTTGGGCGGTGTATTGGAGCATGATACCAAAATGGTGGACTTTCGACCCTGGACCCCCCCTTGAAAAATTTTTGTGTGTGCTACTGAACTTGACAGTATCTTCCTATATGACTATCTTCATGGGAACTAAGTGAATTTGTCACATACGTACTCCCTCTTTTTTTGGGAGGGGCAAACAATTTTTTTTTCTTACAATATTAAGATATTTGTTTTGACTGAGTTTTCCGGCTGCATTAACCCAGGTGTCAAGGTATCGGATCATGGAAGGCATGTGATGTGTGTGTGTGAGTTCGAGCCCAGTACCACTAAAGACTCGCCTAAAAGCAGCGATGCCCGTTAAACCTCCTCCCTTTGGTGTGGTAGTTAGGAGAGGGGGGTGCCAGCTCAGGTGTCGTCCACGTCACTTGACCATGGTTCAAAATGACGTGGTCCGTCACCAAAATCCTTCGTGTAGCTGAACTGTGTGACGTTAATATTCACTCACTCACTCACTCACTCAGTCAGTCACTCACTTGACTGAGTTCCTCGAGCCACCACTTTTAATTCCAAAATAATTTCTATGACAGGCGACATTTTTCTCCAGTGAACAACTTAGTGATTTTGATTGCTGTGGGGTGCGATTTATTATGGTTTATAAATATAAATGAGCAGAATATATATATATAAAAAAGAAATGTGGGCATCTGTGATCTTTATTGAAAATGATCAAGCAAGGGAAGAACCTGATGAAATAATGCATTTTAAATCATGATAGCGAAAGTAAATTTGAGAAAAGCGATGAGCATGAAACGTTTGAGTTGAAAGGAAAATGTTCAAATGCTACCTAAGGAACTCCAAGAAAAATATGAAGCCATTTGTGTACAAGACACACTATCGAAGACTCAAGCAAGAAAAAGTTGAACAAGCTATGTGTCGATCATAAAAGGACAGTAAAACTACAATAATGTGAACAAAATATGAGACTTTAGCCTACAAATCACATTTCTGTAAAGTTAGAGAAAAGTGTCTAGTGTGCCCTTTATTGTTGTCACGCACATTTGAAATTTCAAGGTTCAGTTTGATTGATATTTTTCAAAAATTATCAAAGAAAAATTGAAAGGCCTTTAAAAATAGAGAAGTATACACACACACTTTCTCTCTTAATTAAATTATTCACCTGAATTACGATTTTTATCGTGTACAATAAGGATAATTTATATATATATATATATATATAAAGGATTGTGGGGTGACTCATCACCCGCGAGACCATTAACGTTAGTATCGAGTACGCGCATGCACCCCGGTTAATTAGAAAAAATTTACAATCACTAAATCAACAATCTGGTAAACATGAAGGGAAAAACTGTTCACCGGCATTTTGTTGAAAGTTGCTATTTAACCTCAGCGAAGTAAGAGATATGGGGTGGATGGGGTCCTCGGGCTGGGCAATGTCAACTCAGCCCCTCATCCCTACTGCAGTGAGTCGATAAATGAGTACCAAGCGTGCTTGGGGACTAAACACTGGGAGTTACGTTTCAGAGTGACAGGACAGCTGCTCATGCACCTCAGCGCCCAATGGTCACGTATACTGAGATTGGCACAATAGACCTTGGACCTCATGGGCTGTTGAGTCACTGAATTTAGTTTAGAGTTAAGGATAGAAGGCAGAGGAGATTCACAGAAAGAGGATCCTAAGCCTTGCCGAATAAGTTGACTCGTCAAGTCACGACAAGCACCATTATATCGGATCTTAAAGTGAGATAAGTGATCGAATTATTTGTTATGGATATTTAGATTAGTACAATTAAGTTGATCGCTTCCTTGGTTTAACTCGTTCAGGACTATGATCACGTATATGTGATCACTTAAGAGCTAACGGTATCATATGTGAGACTGCGTTTTACCCTTTCGGAGGCCCGTGATGACGCCGGTGTGATTTGAATTCGGAAAGTGGGGAATTTGGAATGATTCTAAAGTATGAATTTTGGCGAATTTTATTATAGTAATGATTTTATATAAATTTTTAAATGGAGTTAAGCTTAACTGCGAAAATCGCTCTGCTCCTGAACAGGTTAAAAAAATTTCTACATAGTAAATTGAAAAATGAATTAAAAGTATTGAGAACCATAACCAGGCAAAATTAAAATTCTCCTGGCGCATTTTTACCCCAGTATAAACTGCACCTTTTTTTTTTTTTTTGCTTTTTTAACTTATTTTAATATATTACTGATTCTCAGAAAACTTTGTGAATGAAAAATAATTTAATACAGAAGTATATATAAGGTATCCGACTACGTTCGGAACCATGATTTTAAAAAAGCGCATAAATGTATAATTTTCATGATATTTAGTGTCACTTAGATTAGAATACATGTATAAAATTGTCTTAAGGACCTTTTGACAAAAAAAAATATTTAAGTACAATATTTCGGCAAAAAAGTAATTTAGAATAACCTTTTTTCAAAATGTTCTCCTTTTGTGAAAAATGCTTCCACACTATAATAATATTTTGCTTGTATACAACTCAGACCTCTGTACAGAGGTTCAATTATGATTTTTGAAAAATTCACATTATTTTCAGAGTTACAACCCATTGAAATAATGATCGGTGGTTTTTTTTTTCTTAAAATTTCTCCCCTCTGTTGCCGTAAAACATGGATAAACCCACTTCTAAGTTATATATTTCCAAAATTCTAGTTGAGTCTCTGAACAGAGGTCTGAGCTATATACAGGCAAAATATTATTATAATAGAAGCATTTTTTACAAAAGGAAAACATTTTGAAAAAAAGGTTATTCTAAGTTAATTTTTTGCCAAAATATTGTATTTAAATATTTTTTTTTGTCAAAATGTGTGTTGCTTAAAACAATTTTATACATGTATTCTAATCTAAGTGACACTTAATATCATGAAAATTTTCCATTTATGCGCTTTTTAAAATCACAGTTCCGAACGTAGTCGAATACCTTAAGCCAAACAAAAGTTTAAATGTATATGCAAATAAAGTAAATATTTTCAATAGAAAATTATACAAGAAAAAATAGAAAGAAAAACAATATCTTTAGTAGTGTTCGATTATTTTTTTAATTATTCATTTAGTTGGAAGTCTGAAGAACCGCCACCATTTGTACAAAGAGCCCCTTTTTTGCCCGTGAGCAGCGGTTTGCCGGCTCTACTGATCTAACTGATTAACAAATATAATCACTCTCAATATAAAAAATTTTTCATGATGCTGTAACAAATTTGTTGTTTTTGCTAATGCCACCTGATCGGCAGTGCCAGATCAAGGCCCACGAAATCTATCATGGCAAATGGCTAAATTGTACGCCTATCGTTATCCGTAGCTTTAAGCACCATGCAGGTAACAGTACGATTAAAAATGCCAACCGTACGTGGTGTTCCCAGGTGGCCACCCTCTCAAGTACTGACCGCACCCGATATGACTTAACTTCGGTGATCGGCCGAGAGCACTGACGTAGCTAGTTCTGTGTGGGCCCCGTATCAAAATTCCTTAGAGGCCCTTTTTGATGGGCTCATAACATCTTACGATTTATTCTTGCACATTTTGGAGCCCCTGAAGCTTGAGGGCCCTGTATCATTGATACGGCTGATACGGTGGTAGCTACGCCCCTGGTCGAGAACCACTGTTTTCAGCATGGTATGGCCGATGGCCGTAACATTCGTTTGAAATTTATTACATATTATCGCACCAATACCAAGGTTTAAGATAAGATGCTAAGTTGACAATCCCTATTTTTCATGTGTCGTACACGCTGAATCGGCAACCTTATGCTTCGTTTCATATAATGCCCCCAATACGGTTGCGATAGTTACATTATTGCAAGCTCTTACAGAAAAATATCGCAACCATTACCTGGACCCCCCCATAACTCTTGATTTTTTTTCGATTGATTATAACTCTATGCAGTAGCACACACAGGAATTTTTTCAAGGGGTGGTCCAGGGTCGAAAGTCCACTATTCTCGTAACATGCTCCGATACTCCGCCCAACATGTTGTTTTGATTTTGTCGATTTTCGGGAAGAAAAAAACATTAAAATTTAACTATTGAATGAATAATTAGCATTGATTAGTAAAATAAATTATTAATAACAAATACTTAATTAAAATTTACGTGCTGTATACATAGGATTATAATCAATCGAAAAAAAATCAAGGGCTTTCGGGGGGAGTCCGCCTCCCCTTACTTGCTCCACTAACCCTATGTATCCTATGCTTATATTGCATAAAATTTAATTAAGTATTTGTTATTAATTACTCATGTTATTAATTAATGCTTATTTATTCAATAATTTATTTATTTTTTACTGTTTTTTTTTGTTCTCGATAATCGATAAAATCAGAAGAATACGTTTGGTGGCGTATTGGGGGTATGATACGAGAATGGTGGACTTTCGACCGTGGACTCCCCTTGAAAAGTTCTTGTGTGCGCCACTGGTATGAACAGTTGTATAATGTGTACAATGAGGGTTGTTCCACCGTTAGTGGATAGGGGTCCCCCCCCAAGTAGTATTAAAAAAACAATTGTAGAATAATTAAATTCAGTGCAATTTTTCAAATATTTAATATAAAGAACCTGGGTCAGTCGAAATACTTTTCCCCAACTCCCTATTTTTTGGTCACGTGTAAGCAAAATGAGACCCTAATACCAAACAGTCGCGATATATGAATAATAGAATATACATTGATCTGATCCCCATAGTAATACTTGGCGTTAAAAGCCGTTCATGCGGATGTTGCCATTTCAAGGCGAGTCTGCTGGCTCGTTAAGAGTGCTTCACACTCGGTCCTCAAAAATGCGGGCCGTCATGTGATTGGATCACGCGAATGTGTTCCAACCGTCAATTAGCCATCCCACTGTTTCGCGTGTTCCATCCACTCGTGATTAATTCTGCCCTCACACTATGTGGTTATCGTCTGCGAAAATGGGTGTGGTATGCATGCCCTCTTATCGTCTTTCCCACCAAAGTGGAATTTCCGGAATTATTCCAAAGCTTCTTAGTGGGAGAACAAATAATGAAAGCCGCTTTCGAAGAATTTGTTCTAGGACGTAAATATTTTCTTTGAGAAAATAATTGCATTTTCTTAACCGTAAGGATGTAGGACGTCATAATAATGAATCGGTTCTGTGTTTAATTGAATTCATTAAGGTATATCCCTGAGGAATTGTGGATAGTATGCGCATAGTTTGCATCGGGCCGTTGATATATTGTAGTTATACTACAAAACGCCATTGGGCATAGCAGCGATCTCGAGATCTTTTTAACAGATTGATTGAATATTAACGTCGCACTGTTCAGCTACACGAGAGCTTTTGGTGACGGACCACGTAATTTTGAACCATGGTCAAGTGACGTGGACGACACCTGAGCTGGCACCCCTCTCCTAAGTACCATACCAACGGGAGGACGTTTCTGCTCTCGACAGATTTAACGTTCATCGCTGCCCTACACCGACCTTTTTAATAGCGTACCTCCAAAACAAAAATAATTGTAAGTTTGTGAGCTACTTACACCTGAAGTTGATCCCTCACTGTCTTGCCTACCTAAGGGTGTAAGAGGAATGAAAGTAGAACCAGAGACTTCCGTTATAACAATTATTTATTTACTCAAACACACTAACAAACTATAATTTATTCTCAAAGGGAATGTCAAAGGAGTGGTAGAGAGAAAGCAATGATTAATAAGCAAATAGGCGTAAGTTGTTTATCTCAACCTAATCTAACGTGGATTCCTAACCTTAAATCTACTAATTCAACACAGTGGCCGAACACCACTTTTAATCTATACATGCGAAAGTCAACTTAATGCGAATGTAACAGCTTCTACCTCCTTCTACCATAATTACAAAAACTTTGACTTTATATAGTCGAACTAATCTGCATATCACGATTTCTTCTTGAGAGGGATGGCTGTGAATTAAACACGAATGTTAGCCTAAAGATTCCCCGACGCGTGGATATGGATGTACAATTCACACACACACACACACACGTTATAATAATTCCCATTAATTTTACCTCGAACATGTTTTAATTTGTAATGGTCCTGACCAGTAGCGCACACAGAAGTTTTCCAAGGGGGGGTCCAGGGTCGAAAGTCCACCATTCTTGCATCATGCTCCTCTTGATTTTGTCGGTTTTTGGGAACAATAAAAAAACTAATTATTGAATAAATAATTAGTATTAATTAATAAAATTAATCATTAAAAACAAATATTTAATTAAATTTTACGAATTATATACTTAAAGTTATAATCAATCGGGAAAAAAATCAAGGGCTTAGGGGAAGGGGTCCGGACCCCTAGGACACCCCCCTTGTGTGCGCCACTGGTCCTGACCTTTAAGACACGCGCGTAAATAATAACTAGCTGGTCGCCTAACGAGAACCATTCTAAATCTATCCCCCAATACAAACATATATCCATCCACGCAGATCCTGTGATTTGTACTTCCGTTTGCCGCTTCGTATATAAACCGAGATTTCTGGAAAATCCGCCCTCTTTCTATTTGTCTTCAATATGTGTAATCGGCTCTGCAGCTTGTCTATGTGTCTTTATCGTGCCTGTCATTCCCTGTTTTGTGAATAAATGTGAAATAAAGTGGAATAACCCACTACAAGATGATGTCTCATCAATGCAACATCCTCTGCATGCACAACTTCTCTCGGAATAATGAACTTATTAAGAAATACTTTCCGCTGGCCACGCCTTTACATATAAACAATCGGACCTCTATTTAACAAAGTCTCTAAATCTGGAAAAAAGTTCTTTATGTGTAATAAATAGAGATTAATCTTTTAATATACTTTAGAAACCACATAAGCAAATTTTATAAAGTCACAAACACTATATATTATTTAAAAAAAGCTAATTATTCCCCTTTTTTGGGCTTTTTATCCATTCATTTTATATATCTTACCCACAGGGACGTCTTAAGACTTCTTGAGGCCCTGGGCCCTTATACAAATGTAGGCCCCCCATATGACCCATAAAGGTAGACAATACATAGCATAGTTGTAAATACCCCACAAACAAAACCCAAACCCAAAAAATTAAACGATTTAAAAAATCACCACACCGGCCCCAATTGATGGAAGCCTTTTGACTGAAAGAGTAATGAGGGTGTGGGCCCTTTTGGACCTTACGGGGACCGGGAGGGCGGTCATCACATGTGGCCAGTTGATGTATCGTCCGATATTCCCAGTTTTTCGGATAATACAACCGAAAATAACATTTGACCGTTGAAATTATTCGAATCATGTGATTTTATTTGGGATGAGCCGAGAAGGAGATTTTCCGAGCCCCGGCCCAGTTGGTCCATTTTTTTAAGCCCGTCCCTGATTACCCATAAAAAAGAAACCCCAAAAGAAAAAAGTCCTAGCCCGGGAATAAAACGTTATTTTTATCTTTAAAAAAATTTTAATTAAAGTTTGGGAATTTTTTTTTTTTCCCGTATTTTCAAATTTTTTAGCCTACAGGGAAATTTTTAAAAACATACAAAATTTTTTGTAACCAGTAATTTTGAGCATAAACTACTCTAGATGAGTTTTTAACTTTAATTACTGATGAAATCCGTTAATTTTATTTGAGTTTTTTGTTCGAAAAAGTGCGGCAATTTGTTTTTTGGTGAGTTAAGCAACTGGTAAAACCTGTACAAGGTATAACTGACCACCATAAATTGTGTTAAAAGAGAGAATAATTTGAAATGTCAGAAATATTTTAAAAACAGACGGAAAAAAATGAATCACAAGAGAAAAATGTTCTTTAAATAGAAGATGCCCTTCGCTAATTGAAGGTTATTTTACGAAAAAAATACTAAAATGTTTCTGGTTCCAGGAAAAGTTCGTAAAACAGAGGTTCGTTATATGGAGGCTCGACTGATTGTTTCTATAATAATATATTCTTTAAAATTTTTTTGTAAATTTACTTAAAATGAAAAAAAATTTTCTAGTACAAGCCTCTCCTCAGCAGTAATATGTTTTACAGTAATAAGTTACCGTTTTAAATATTTTGCAAAAGGGCAAAAAAAACACAAAAAAACACAAAAAAAAAACAAACAAAAAACAAAACAAAAAACCCACAAAAATATGTTTGTATGAAAAATTTTCAGCATTCAGTCTTTCCACAAGACAAGAATTATAACAGAAATAGCCATTTCCGCCATTTTATATGGTCATATTCCCATACTACATCCAGCAATTAAGGTATCCGAACACGTTGAAAATGACCAAATTCGGTCAACACGGATATTTTTGTTTTCTATTTTATTGAATAGAGCTATCTTTTGGCTTTACAAAACATACTTTGTTTTGTTTCTACGCTAACTAGAGGCCAAGCAACAATCAATTTTAATAAGTTAGAAAAACAGGAAATGGGTCTTTGATCTACCGGATGTGGGCATTTAAATTGTTCGAAATCTATCAAGGCGAGTCTGATTACTCAAAATGTTACAAATGTATTTCTATGGAACTTTTTGAACCGGATATTTGTGCTATTTTCTAGAGAATGTACTAAAATATTTCTTATTGCATGGATACTTTTTGAGTTATGGCTTGTTATTGAAATAATGGTCTCATACAGATGTAACTTTTCTTATAATATTTACTCAATATGCTCTAAAATTTTCAAAGTTTAATAAAACATTAAAATTTTAGAACAATTTCTAGATAAATGCATCTAATTTGTTTTAGAATTACTTTTACTAATATAAGTTCATTACTTTTTCTCCAATTCCTTTGAAGTTTTACAAAAGAATTGCTAAAATTTTACTTATAGTTGTGATTTTTCTGAAAGTTAGGCAATTTATTTTAAATATTGTTAGTTAAATATTAGTATTTATTGGTATTGAGTAATAAAAAAGCATGTATAATGTTTAAATATGTTATTTTGTCAAAAAGTACTGCGAACGTGTTCGGACACCTTAAAGAAACTTAAATTAAAATGAGAACTTAAATGAAAAAAAATGTCCGATGCTGGATTGGCTACGTTATAAATCACAAGATAACCTTAATGTATTCGTAACCAGAAACCCGCGATAGTACCCAAACGAGTTTTCTAACCTTCCATTTCCTGAATGTGCCAAAGCTAGGGGTTGTAACAGCTGTTACGAGGGTTGACAGGGATACGTTTCCGTGACTTAGAAACAGACAGGATCACCTAATGATATCTACAGTATACGATTATGATAGTGTGCCATATAAAGCTACTTGAATATGGGTTGAATTTTTAAAGAAAATCACTAAAAGCTTCTGAAATGTTCTGTAACTTATACGAGTATTTCGATAATTGACAATGCCTGTTTTTTGAATAAGTTACCAATTCGTAAGCTCACATAAATTCGCTTCAATGCAGAGATGTACTTTGTGGTCATGAATGCAGACTATTTAAAGCAGTGCTTCTCAAAGTTTCAATATTCACGACCCAATATTTAATTATAATTTTTATCGCGCCCCCCTCACACAATAATAATGTATTGAATTCAAGAATACTAGACTTCGATGCTAAAACTACTATACGACTTTAACCTCTTAAGTGCCACCGGCGTATATAAACGTTTCACTCTGCTAAAGCGTTAATATCCCCGGACGTATATATACGTCTTTCCGAAGTACGATCTTTTCTGTGCACTGCTATCTATAAAGTTATTCCAAAGGCTTTGGAATGCAATCAAAGGACCTTGACAATGTTTGCGAAGGATTTACTTACTTCAGATAATTTACTTCTTTATTCCTTTCTTCTCCCCCTATGCATCACATACGCGCGTGGAAAATGGTTGGCATTGGGAAGCGAATCGCGTAACTTTTAATCGGCAGTTAAGGGATTGATTATAAACCGTACAAATCGTACTTTAGTGGTACTGGGCTCGAACTCATGACAAGGCCAGCCACGATCCGATACCTTGACCACTCGGTTACCGTGGCCAACCAGTCTTCAGTGGCACCGGTACTCGAATCCATGGCATGCCGGCCAAAAGTTCATGACCATAATTACTAGGCTACAAAGGTCACAAAATGATAAAAAAAAATAATAATAATTCGACTTTAATTTACGTCGTACTATGAAGCAACACGAAGGCTTTAGCAGACGGACCTCACAATTTCGAAACACGGCACCTTGAGCTAATACCCTACTCACCAAACTACCACACCAAGCCAATACGAAGAGAAATGACTAGCAAAAAGATTCAAAATGAAGACCAATCACTACGATTTTATTGGTGTGTGTCACCTGTATTCACCTTTAAAAACAAGTAATATAAAAAATTTAAGTCAATTCCTACTTAGATCAACAAAGAAAATTTTTATTTTAGCTGCTTTTTATTATAAATAGTTACAATTAATATAAATATGTATATACATAGGACAGAAGCACAACATTATATAAGTGGTAATTAATTTCTATTAATTATCATTAAAATATCTATTGTCATCCAAAACAATCGTGTATATAAAATTTCTGTTCAACTGAATGCTTTAAAACGCGAGAAAAACCTTTTCAAGTTTTGACACGTCGGCAAAAGGGTCGCTAAGTCGCCAACGGGATGTGTATTTGTAATTCTTTAAATAATTAGTTTTAATCAATTAATTTTTATTAATTATAATTATATTATTGTATTGTCATCCAAAATAATTATGTATATAAAATTTTAGCTCAATTGGGGGTCCTTAAAATATATTTTATTAATGATTGAAAATTCCCCTAGATAAATAAATAATATATATAGAATGTGAGCTAATAGTAGGAATTTGTGAAAAACCATTAATGAAAGGAAGATATAACTCTCACACCTAAAAAATGCATTTATCTAAAGAAAGAAAGTCTCCGATAGGATGGGAATTTTTGTACGGGCTTTGTTCAGTTTTAGTTTTAAAACATACCATTGATGATGAAATTATAGAAAAGATTTTTGTTGAAGAAAACATGGCAAGCACACACAAACGGCTATTCCATTATAAATAGGTACGAAAGCAAATTAACTAAATTCCCTAAATTAAAGGAAAAAGAAAATTATTATAAGCGTTGTCTATCACTATTACAAGGAAATATTTTGATATTGCTCGATGTATTTTTTCGAAGAACTTTTTTTAAAAAATAGTGAAGCCATTTTTTTTAAAAAAAAAATACTCATATTGCATTTAAAATGTTTTTTTTATATAATTTAAAATTTAATTGAGTATTTGTTATTAATAATTAACTTTATTAATCAAAGCTAATTATTCATTCAATAATTAATTTTTTACTGTTTTTTGTTCCAAATAATTGACAAAATCAAAAGAATATGTTGGGCGGTGTTTTGGAGCATGATACGAGAATAGTGTACTTTCGACCCTGGAACCCCCTTAAAAAATTCCTGTGTGCACTACTGGGTCTTGCTATTGTCGTCAGTTGGTATATACAGAGTCAAACCTCTATTTAAGGAAATCGCTAAATACCGAAAAAAAAAACCCGTTATATTGAGAATGCTAGAGATTCATCTTTTTATGTACTTTAGAAACCACAAAATTTTTTTTTAATTCATAAACACTGTCATCATTTTAAAAAAAGTAATTATTCATGCTTTTTTTCAAAATTAATATATATTTATTTCATAAATGTTACCCATAAAAAGAATCTGCAAGGAAAACAAGGAGAAAAATGAAAACATTGTCCAGGAATACACTATATTTTCAATTTCAAGAAATAATTTTATATAAAAATTAATGAATTTTAATGACATTTTCTAATTTTTCGTCTACAAGTAATTATCAAAATATTTTTTTTTTACAACCAGTACTTTTAATTACCACTTGCGTACTTAAATTGAATTTGTGACGGATCTATCCGCGATCCTCCAACTAATCCTCTTGGGAAATCTTTGGGCTATCAATTCGCGTTTTTCACAACCAAACCTTCGGAAGAAAGATCGTGATATTCAAATTAACTCACAATATATAGTTGAAGTTTTCTAGCTAGAATAGAGAGTAGGAGAGGAGATAAACCAGATTAGGTGTGGTTGTTACTGAAGGTATTATATTTGAATTATTGCGATTAGGAACTTATTAAGAGGAAGTTTTAAAGTGACTATTGTGTTCACTGAGATTAAGTTGATATTAGATTAAATCGGATGATAGATTAGATCTTTTATGAAGTAAGGATCGAGTTTGATAGTCCCCTAATCATTCGTGTATTACCGTCGTTGTTCCACTTTCGTGCTTAGCATCGAGACATTGTCTTACTATTATTAATTGGATTTGTATTTTTTCATTGTGTGATAAATAAATAGATTGATTGGATCATGGCGAGTGTTTCTTCACTACCTCCCACTATATCTAGGCGCCCGAGAGAGAGGTGTCAACCTCTCACAAGTTACAGATAAAATCTGTTAAATTTTATTTGAAAATTTACGGCAATTTTATTGCTCTAGGTGATTTAGGCACCTGATAAAACCAGTTCAAGGCCATTGATCACCATAAAATGTGTTAAAAGAGAATAATGGGAAATGTTCCAAAAATATTTTTAAAATGGGGAGAGAGAAAAAAATTGAATCAGAAGAAAAAATTCATTAAATAGAAAATACACTTCACTATTTGAAGATCACTTTTCGAAGAAAATAATAAAATGTTCTTGGTTACATTAAAAAGTTTGTGCAAAATAGAAAAATTAGCTAAATAGAAAAAAAAAAAATTCGCTAAAATACGCTAAATTTGTAAAATGGAGATCCGACTGCAGTTTGAAATTCCTAGTTTTTCGCAGATAATGATCTTATTGAACCCGAGTCGAGAACGAGATGAGATCCCCTATTAAAGTCGAGGCCTTGGGTCAAAGCCCAGTTGGCTCTTCATTTATAATTCGAAAATAAGAAGGATGACACCTGGATTAATATCCTTGAGGAAGCTTCACCACCATAAAAATCAAACTGTCAGATAACTGTGTTCAAGAGCGAACAGCTCAAAGATTAAATGGCAGTAGGATGAAATCATACCGGTCACGAAGTCTGTGGACTTATCAATAATTTACGGTGGTTCGAAGTTTTAAATCTGTCCTCGCCTAAGGTTAGAAAATAAAAAAGCACTCGGATCACAATTTAAGATAGAAACCTGTCTGAGAAAATCAATACAATGTTATGCGGTTATATGTCTTTTTATCTTAAGGTATCCGACTACTGACAACTTTTTTGAAAAAAGGGGATGTGGGGATTTTATTGTGATTTTTATATTTATTTAGCATATTTTAAGGGAAAAAATTTATTATTATTAAAATGGGAAAAAAATAATGAAAATGTACAAAAAATTACATAAACGGGGCCCGTTCTGTACAAAAATTTTATGAACAAATTCTCAATTTTTCAATTTTGATGTGTTACTTTGTTCTTCATGTTTGAAATCACCTTCAGGATAAGAGATTTTTTAAGTTTTACAAAAACTAGAGTACTTTATCTTAGTGATTATATGAAATTGCTTTAAAAAACAGGGATTATATTCACATAAAGGAGTGTAAATTGTGAAATAAAACAGATTGATTGATAAATCTGAAGGTTAAAACACTTCTACTGTTATACAGAAATGCACAAAAAATTTCAGCAAATTATTTTCAAAATGTTTTGAGCCATCACTGTCCGCGTTTGAGCTTTTCGAAAAAAAGACACATTCCGAGTCAAACGCATTTTAAAATTTGACATCTTGTGTAAGGTTATGACATTTGCTTTTCCTAAAACACTTGCAGTTTTTGTTCTAGCCAATGGAAAATAAAAAAACTTGGTATTTTTATTAAGCTAATAAGATGACCTACAAAATGAAATCATAAAAAAAAGTCAATTTTTGAAAAAAATCATGATTTTAGGGTAGTCGGGTACTTTAAGTCGCTGTTAGAGCTTACTTCTATTATGTATATACCAGTAGCGCGCACAGGAATTTTTCAAGGTGGGGGGAGTCCGGGGTTGAAAGTTCACCCTTCTTGTATCATGCTCCTTTTGATTTTGTCTATTTTCAGGAACAAAACACAGTAAAAAACTAATTAGTGAATAAATAATTAGCATTAATTAATAAAATTAATCCTTAATAACAAATATTTAAATAAATTTTACGTATTATATACTTAGAATTATAACCAATCGGAAAAAAATCAAGGGCTTTGGGGACCCCTAGATGTGCGCCACTGGTATATACAATTGCACTCCTTAGAATATAAATTTTTGAAAAAGCATTATATATAAGCGTTGAGAATATAAATGTATTAGATATAACAGATTGGGACGGGGGGCGACTCTACTATTACTCTAATTATTTTATTTGAGGTTTTTCTAAGTCGCGCGCACTATGTGTTATTAGTGTGGAAGCAATATTCTATCTGTGGAAAAATGTTCCGAGGTGGAAAATCCTTTTACACAACAATTGTCTGATATTAAAACTCAAAATCGGTACATTTTCAGAAACCCCAAAACCCTTTAATATTCATTAGGTTATGGCTTACGATTGAGTTATTCTAGTCGATTTCAGAGCAGCCATCCAGGCTGTAGTTATAAATCATGATACAGACACCCAGATTGTCTCAGAAATAAGACAGACCTTAAACTTTAATTATAAATACTACAAAACAAACAGATGGGTAACGACGGTAACGAAAAGGCAGACTTACTAGCCAAGAGTTGAGCCACAAGAAAATAAACCAGGCAGCAAAATCAACAGCAAGTTCTGGGTTAACATTCAAGACACTTGGAAAAAGTTTTATCAAAAGCCCCGTAAAGAGACTGTGGCAAGCTTCAGACTGCAAACAGGCCATGATCGCATGGCCCACATCATCTTAATAAAACAGGCAACCTTTCATCTAGTACAGGGAGGGTGAACCAGTGGCACGCGGCCATTGATGGCACGCCACCGATCAAAACGGTTTGCATTTTAATTCAAAATAACTAAATTCAATATGAAGTATAACGAGAAACTTGAGTGATCGGTCGCAGTTTTCAGCGAGATTTTCTCAGTTCGAAGAATTATCGGAAACGCTCTAGTTTCTTATGTACCTTGATGTGACTTCATTTAATAAACTGGATTTGTCCCAGTTCTATTGGTTGTAAATTGAAAAAATTGAAGTGCAACTATGATTGATTTCCAGTCTAGTTAGTTCAATATGGATTCAAAAATTTGTTGAAAAAGGAGAAAGTTGGAATTGATTAAAACATGAAGATTAACAAGCAATATAAGTAAAAATGCTTGTAATGAAAGTTTGGAAACATGGAATTCGATTCCGGATACATTTAACTATTTGAGAAAACTGGCTCATGCTATTTTAACCATATTTTCATCTACCTATGTCTGTGAGTCATTATTTTCAGAGATGAATAACATTAAAGACTCACTTAGAAACCGTTTGGAAGATGGCTCCCATTCAGTTTGCATTCTGGTAAAAGTAACATCTTGCTATCCTAATACAAGTTATTTGTCATATAATCTTTCACAACAGAATTCACAATAATGTTACTTTAATTTCAATT
The DNA here is from genome assembly GCA_019973955.1 of Trichonephila inaurata madagascariensis. Lineage (NCBI taxonomy): Eukaryota > Metazoa > Arthropoda > Arachnida > Araneae > Nephilidae > Trichonephila > Trichonephila inaurata. The sequence goes on from BMAV01012632.1 coordinate 46,685, forward strand.
ACACTTATAATAAACAAAAAATTTACTACTATACTGTGCAAAATGTATTTTTTCGTTGCAATTAAAGAATTTTAAATTGTTAGTATTTAGTTTTATTATTTTCTCAATAATCACAAGTCCAAATTATTTGACGGCACGTCTATATCTCCATAAAGATTTCTTAAAGAAAAAAAAAGGCACGTTGATCCAAAAAGGTTCGCCACCCCTGATCTAGTACATAGCGAATTTGTAATTTGAATGCAGATTATTTTCTTATAAGCCCAGAAACTTAGCAAACTGTACAGAAATGCCAGAACAATCCTGGACTCCTTGTAAGGACTACATCTCTTATGTTCCTTTTCCTGTTGCATAAATTTTTAACTTTTTACTTTTGTTCCCATGTTAATTTATCTTAGTTCTTACTTTGAGAGAATGTTTGATCTTTTTTTATTATTATTTATCTTTGTTCTTGTGCGATACTTGAGTTGTTTTTATGTTTAAACTGATCCTTCCTATAAATCCATATTTAACAACAACAGGTTATGGTTTATCTTTCCTTTAAAGATTCGCCTTTAAAATTCTAAAAAAAAAAAAAAAAATTTTAAATATCGATAATTTTTGACATTTGTTAGAGACTGGGTTTTTTTTTTAAATTTATTTATAACAGGGTAATTTTTTTTCCCCCCGAAATTTGTGTAAACTATTTCAGGGGTCGCTAAATGTTAGTTTTTTCAAGGGGCCGCAACAGAGGATAAAGGGGGAAAATGCTTTAAAGGGCCAAAATGAGGGAGACTTAGAATGGGGGAAAATTGATCAAAATTTATAAGTCCTCTGTTTGTTTTTTTAATTTTGTTTTTTTTTTGCCCAACTAAATTGGGCATTTAAGAAATACCCCTTCAATTTTTTGACAATAAACGGTTTCATATAAACCAAAATCAGGGGCGAACAAGGTTTCCTAGGGGCCCGGACACCCCCATATTGATTTTTCGTTTGGGTTTTAAATTTTTATGATATATTACGAAAAATTTAAATTTATGTATTTGTTATATTCATAATTAATTTTATTAATTATGATAATTATTTATTCAATATAATTTTTATTTTTTTGTTCCCAAATCACAAAATCAAAAAAATATGTTGGGGGGGTATTGGAGCAAGATACCCAAATGGTGGGCTTTCTCCCCGACCTTTGAAAATTTTTTTGGGGGCCTGCCCAAAATATAACAAACTTCAAAGGGGGTGTCATTTTTACCGCTGTGATATTACCATAAGAAACATTCTTTTCCCTTTAAAGAATTGAAACCCATTTATATTTGGGGGTTCGAGGAAACAAAAATAAAAAAAAAGTTTTTTAAGTCAATTTTACAGATCAACAACGAAAATTTATTTTAGCTACTTTTTTTAAATAGTTACAATTAATATAAATGTGTTTTACAAAGAAAAAAACCCAAAATCAAGTGGTAATTATTTTTTAATTATCAAAAGTATTTTATTTTCTTTTTTTTTCATCCCAAAGAAGCTTTTAAAACGGAGAAAAAAACCTTTTTAAATTTTGAAAAAGCGCCAAAAAAGTTGAGTTGCCAACTGGGTGTATTTGTAATTTTTTAATTAGTTAGTTTTAACAAATTTATTTATAATTATAAAATTATTGTTTTCATCCAAAAAGATCCTGTTTATAAAATTTCAGCTCCAATTCAGAGCTTTAAAATGTATTTTATGAACGATTGAAAATTTCACCAAGATAAATAAATATACAAATATATAAATATATAGACAGTGCGAGCTAATAGTAGGAATTGAAAAAAGTCATTGAATGATTCCTGTTTATTGGTATTTTTTAATGTAGCACTTTCGTGACAAATCAAACAATTACTGGTCCATGTTTGTTTTTCACTACAGAATAGTCAACCTCCCAATCGTCTTGAAACGATATATTTTCTTCGAATACTTTTCGCTTGTAAGATGCGAAAGATAGTTAAAAATTAGTTTCATCTATAAAATTGTCGTCACTCCACTGTTGTCTGTTATCACTAACCGTAACGTTCCAAATTGAAAAAGAATATCAATCGTACTCGTACGGCATCGACAGCAAAAAACAAAATGGATATATTTGATTTCTTGACAAAGAATTTCCCACCAAATTTTTAATACAATGTTCTTAAATAATTAAGTTTCTCAGAGCAACAGGCCATGACCGGGCCACTTAAAAAGGCTCGGTGGGACGCAGGTTGAGTATCGCTGATTTAAAAGCAACATAAGGCTATTGATGATGGATATCATAATTTTGAAAAAGATACCACAGTTCAAAATCACTGAGATTCGGAAGCGTGGAAGACCAAGGCTGAGATGGACAGACGCAGTAGAATTAGACTTTGGGATTGTAAACGAGTAAACTTGGAAATCGCAGGTGAATGAGAGGTCACTGTGGTGGACACTTCAAAGAAAGGCACTGGCTCACGAGGGGCTATTTTGCCAGATATGATGACGGTAATCATAATTTTAAACCCCAATCAAGTGACAAGGATGGCACCTGACTCAAAATTTCCGTACCACGCCTATGGAGCATATTTATGCTGCAAAAAAATTGATCAATGTAAACAAAAATAAATAGCATAAGATAATGTACTCAAAAACGGATTTCATTTCAGAGTGTTATACAAAAATAAAAAAGTTCGAATTCTTGAAAAAAAATTCCGGTGTAGGGTTTCCGCCATTGACATTCAACGAAAAAACCTTTAGTTAAATATGCCACAAAAAATATTTAACACCTATATATCAAGAATTTTTAACTCTCTCTCTCTCAGTAGTCTATATATATATATCCACTATAAATATATATATAAAATCCACTCAATCTGCGAACTTTTCATCTACCATTTTCTCATTCAGCTGTCATTCTATTCATTTCCATCATCTCATTCACACTTTTTCTTTTATTTTTATTTTTACTACAGTTTGGTAGAATGCACGTCGCATGTCAACCCGCTTTACCATTTCTCCGACACTTAGGGGAGCAGAAAGGGGGCTGTAACGCCTCCGTACATATGGAAGGTTTTCTAGGGCTCATTCTAAATCCCCCGTATTCATCCGTCTTTCAGAATCAACATCCGGTGATGGTAAGGACCAATCAGAAGCGAGAAGGATATTCAACAACCCCCCACCAACTGCTCTGGTGGAGTGTGAGTGCCCTCCCCCAAGCATTCTTCCAACAGCCCCAGGAATCGAAAGCTATTTGTAGACCCCTCGTTTCCCTCCCCTAAGGGAAAGGAGGGAGACGAAGGAATTTCTGAAAGTGATCTTTCCTACTTCGGGGGTCGGGGGCAGATGGGGGTCGGAGGAGGGAACGGCAAATCGAACATCTGAAGAAGCAATTGAACTCTTTTGTGAGAGAAATCTGTGTCAAGATTGATGCATTTGTGCATTGATTGATGCATTGATTGTGTTGATGCATTTGGAACGGTAGAGAAATGGTGAGATTGTTCCTCTTGAAATATATAGTTTTTGTTCTGTTTTCTGTAGTTTATTTGAAAACTCTTGATAACCCTGACCGATAGGATTTCAGAGAGAGAAAGTTTTATGGGGGGCGGTCTCATAACGTTAACGTTGTATTTACCTGTTAATGGTCGTTGACGTTGTATTTATCTGTTGAAGGTACGCCGCCGAAATTCTGAGCTTTCTTTCAAATGAAGGGTGAGGGGTTGACCACAAGATTAATGATATATTCTTATTTAATCACCCTAAAACAAGTTACGCGAAAACGCTTAAGGCTACTTGCGGCAACTTTTTTTTATTAAATAAAGATATGAGGATTTTTTTTTTAGATTTATTTAGTACATTTTAAGAAAAATATGCCAAAATTAAGAAGATAAAAAGAAATTATTAAACTAAAATGAGAAAAAATTGGTAAAAATTTACAAAAAATTACATAAATGGGACCCGTTTTGTACAAAATGCTTATGAACAAATTTTGAATTTTGATGTGTTGCTTTGCCACATTCATTTTTGAAAGGACCTTCAGGATAAGATATATTTTAATTTTTACAAAAGCTAGTGCACTTTATCTTAGTGATTATATGAAATTGCTTAAAAAAAAAACAGGGATTATATTCACATTACGGACTGCCAATTTTGTAAGAAAACAGTGATTGATAAATCTGAAGGTTAAAACACTTCAACTATTACACAGAACATACACCAAAAAATTTCAGTTAATTATTTTCAAAATTTTTTGAGCAATCGCTGTCCCCGTTTCAGTATTTTTTTTTTAAAAAAAAAGACACACATTTTGAGTAAAACGCATTTTAAAGTATGACATCTTGCTTTTAAAGTAGTGGCATCTGCTTTTACTAAAACACTTGTAGATTTTGTTTTAGTGAACGGGAAACAAAAAACTTGGTATTGCTATGAAGCTGATAAGATGGCCTATAAAATAAAATCACACACAAAAAAATAATAATTTCTCAATTTTTGGCAAAATTAACAATTTAAGGGTAGTCGGATACCTTAAGTTGAAATATCGGTTTATACAAAATAATGCAACGATCCCGACAAACTACTTTGTATTTTCATGCATATGTTTCACTTAACAAGAAACGAAAATAGCTTAACATAAAAAAAAAATTCCCTTCTAGAAAGGAACAAAATACGGAAAACACCAGCCACGCAGGCGAGATTTAAGAGGGTTTTGATATGAAATTGAAGACGTTTCACGTGCTTCATGCAGAGGAGGCTAGCTCAGCCAAGAAGTACCCTCTGAATAGCCTGTGACACGAGCCAAATTTGTTTATCTAAGCTACTTTCACCCTCCATCCCTGCGAATGCCACACGGAAATATCTTATCTCTCAACAGTTGACTTAGAAATTCGGGGACGAGTACATCGCAGAATGAGTAAAAGCCAGTGAGTTTGGTGCGCATTATTTTTTTCTATTTCAGAAGAAATTTTTGCTAACACATTGGCAATAAACTTAGGGGGAAAGCAAGCTGCCATTTCGCTTAAAATGGAGATGGAGCTTCTTACGGCTGATGATCAAAAACAAGAGATGAAAACGGAAATATTTAAAGATTTTAGTATTGCTTTCTCCACTTGATTAACAATAATTAAAAAAAGAGGGCAAATTAATAAAAAAAGTTCAAACATTTCCTTAAATACATGCAGGTACACATATCTATGAAATAAAATGTACTATAATAAACTTAATTTTGTTGCATATATTTGCAAAATCCTTTAACACGAAAAAAAATATCAGTCCCCTCAGATTCGTGTTAAATGATTTTCACTATAGTTACTACCATTATTCAGACATTTGCCATTTCAGGAAACTAAATTGTCTAACCCTCTTCAAAGAAAGAAGCCGCTGAACAGCGGTTTGTGCTTCGTCTTCGCAGAATACAGTATTTGTCCCAGAACACAGTGCAAATAATTTTTCGTGACGACAACGTTGTTTTGAATTTTTGCCTTGTGGGGGACAATGAGCGCCTCCTCTCTATCGACTGCTGTTTTGATTCTGGAGTGACGTGACAAACTTAAGTTCCTTCACCGGTCACAGTTTTGTACATAATTCATTGCCCTCTTCTTTTTATCGGGCAAAAAATGTCAAAGCACTCCGAGTAACTTCGTTTTGTGGACATCCGTAAACGTTTTCGAAACTCAACGGGAACGCAAATTGCAAACATTTAAGCTATTTCTGAAAATCAAATCTCAAGCAAAACAGTTTTTGAAATTGGTGGGAACTCATCACAAAGCAATCTTATTGTGATCCATCTGTTTTCACGAATTTTCTCATTCATTTTGTCTACGAAACTCTCATTGACAACAGAAATCCGTTCAATCCAGGGACTTCTTAAGACTTTTTGAGGCCCTGGGTCCCTATAGAAAAGTAGTCCCCATCTATGACACATAAAAGTAGACAGTACATAGCACACGTTGTCAAATACTCGTTGAAACAATAACCCAAAACAAATAAATGTGGATGACTTACAATCGCACAGATCGGTTCGACCGTCTACCGCTTTTTGACTGAATGAATAATGATGGTGTATGGTGGTAGGCCAAGGCCAATGTATGAACGATGGTCATCACGTTGTAGTCAGTTGGCATATCATCTGAAATTCCCAGTTGTTCGGAAACCGGAAAAAACATTTGACCGTTGAAATTATTCAAATAATTATCTTATTATGGTTGAATCGAGAATCAGACGAGGCCCCCTTTGTGACAGAGGCCCTGGGCTTGGGCCCAGTTGGCCCATGCCTTAAGACTCGCTGGTTCACTCCGTCATGAACATTGGTGCACCCATCAATGAATTTCCCGAACCACTTTCTCACCATTTAATCACGCATTTCATTTTACAAGTTGAAGATGAATTTCAACAGGCTTGACATTCTTTGAAATTTCAGAACGCACTGTACAGACGGTGGGATCTGCAATCGTCTTATGGTATCCGGTTACCCTAAAATCGTGAATTTTGCCAAAATTTGGCAAATTTTTCTCTTATTTTATTTTATAGGTCTTCTTATTAGCCTTATAAAAAATACCAATTTTTTCCATTCCATTCCCTAAAACAAAACCAAAAGGCGATAAAAAGAGATGCCACTATTTAAACAGATGTCAAAATTTAAAATGCGTTTTCCGAAAGGGTTTTTTTAAAATTTCAAACGGGGACAGGATTCCAAAAAGTTTTGAAAAAAATTTAAACGAAAATTTCTGAGTATGTTCTATTAATAGAGAAGTTTTTTTAACCTTCAGATTTATCAGTCCCCTTTTTATTACAAAATCACGTCTTTTATGTGAATATAATCATTTTTTTAAAGAATTTCATATAATAGCAAGAAAAAAAGTCTCTAGTTTTTTAAAATTTAAAATATTTTTTATCCTGAAGGTCTTTCAAAAATAAATAGAAAAAACAAAATAAAAATTGAAAATTTGTTCATAAATTTTTTGAACAGAAGGGGGCCCGTTTAAGTAATTTTTTGAAAATTTTTTTTCACTTTTTAGAAAATAAAATTTTTCTTTCCTAATTTTAGCATTTTTTTCTAAAATGTACTAAATAAAACTCGTCTTAAAAAAAAGTTTTTGGGGCCCCGGGTCCCTACAAATTGTAGCCCGTCCCCCGCCCCTTTAAAGAGCAGTGCATGGGTTTTTAAATACTTAAAAAACAATAACCCGAAATAAAAAAATTTTGTAGGGGTTAGAACCCACATAAAAGTGACCGGCCCCACTTTTAACTAAAAAGAAAGATGGTGTATGGTGGGTAGGTTTGCTTATCAGGGATGATGGTAGGCCCATATGTAGCCAGTTAACATATTGTCCGAAATTCCCAGTTTTTTGGAGAATACAACTGGAAATAATATTTGACCGTAGGAATTATTCGAATCGTGATCTTATTATGGTCGAATTAAGAACAAGGCGAGACCCCATTGTGTTAGTGGCCCTCAGCCCGGGCCCAGTTGGCCCATGCCTTAAGACGTCCCTGATCACAATGTGAAATTGCCCCTCTAGGGTGCCCTTCTCTTTGATTATCTGCGAGAGCTAGAGGTGTAGGATTAACAAAAGAACTAGACGTATCCATATTCTAAATAAAAGCTTTTTTAAAGAGTTTAAAACCTTTTCGATTAGATAATATATGCGAAAAAATCTACGATGACAAAAACACAAACAATAAACGAAATAAGAACTGGGACCATATCAATATCTAACCAGCCTAACCAATTCCAAAATACCGCCCTAATTTAAAAGTCAACCTCCCTTTGATCCGATCGCCGATCTAATCAAGGGGAGTTGCGTCTTTACTCGGGAAAGGGGTATGCACCTTGCCCTAAGGTTCTATCTTGGGGATAACCTTGTTGGCTGTCACTTCACAATCGTATCCACACTCTCTACCCAAACATTCCCCAAATTGCCATCTCGTTTCCAAACTTTGATTTTTAAAAAGTTTTTAATTTGCATCTTATATTCACTTTCACTTTTTGGGTTTTGTTGGAAAAGAGTTGCCTTAATCCCCCCAAAAAAGAAAAAGAACATGTTAATGAAAGGACGCGTGAGCCCGTCACAGCAAATTGAAATTCAAAAATCCTAACAGATTTAAATTTTAGAATGTACATTAAAAAGTGATTAAAAGTTAACAGCAAGAAGATTTTATATTCACAGATACAATATTTTGCTTATCTATTTGATATTACACAAGTGAATTTCATTCTGAATCTATTCTTGAGGAGTGCCAATTCAGTCTAAGTCTTCTTAGCTCACAATTCACATTATTTTTCTCTACACGCACCTTTGAGTTTCGCGACAGTACAGAGAAATAATCAACAAACTCAGCAAAGCGAACTATTTCATTTCTCAAAAAAAGTAATTCATGCAATGAGTAATTTATATTTGCCGATTGCAAGTCAGAAAGAAAGGACTCCAGGCGATAAATTGTTTCCTATTCAAAACAATTCAGTTGTGAAAAAGAAGGTTCGCAAAAGATTCTAAAGGAACTGCAGTCTCTGATCAATTACAAAACCGAATACAGTTTTACAGATGCCGGGGACCGGCAGGCGGATTTTCCCCCTTTTCAAAGGAATGTTATTCAAACCCCCCCCACTGGTAGAAGGGGAGCAATCACCTCGCCAAACGATTTTTCCACTCTACCCCCTAAATGCATTTCATTCTCCCTCCACGGTAACGAGACCTTTCGAATAAATTTCGCGCAAGGGTACGGGGAGAGATAATGCATTTAATTAGCAGACGATTCAACCCCCTGCCTCGCTCTCGCATTCTTTAATCCCGAGTAAATGATCACAATTAAAAAAGGGGTTTTTAATTTTGGGGGTTTTAAAAGTTTTTGACGGGAAAGTTTAAAGATTCAAATGAACCCCTTTTTTTGTTCTGATGTTGGTAAATAAGAACTGCATTTTCCATAAAAGTGGGGAAATAATATTTTCTTAGCTGAATGCTTACTGTCATAAGTTTTTTTTTAAATACAGATTGAAAACATTCAAATGCTCGAAGATTGAAAATGACTCCATTCCCGGGGAACAAAAGGGGGGTCCCCGGGGCCGCTAGGTTTCTGATTTCCCCAGTTTTTTCCCTTCCCAAATTTTATTTGGGGTTCCCAAAAAAACATCAAAAAACAAAAATTTAAAACTGGGTTTTTTTTAAATAAAACCCCAAAATTTAAAAAAATAAGATAATTTTAATTTATATTATTTTTATATAAAAAGCTAAAAATACAAAAAAAATTTAATAAATTGATTATTCATTTTTTAAAAAAGGGTTTCAGAAAAAAAAAATTTTACTTTATCACCAACTTAGTTCTAAGTTTTGGGCGAACAATTCGGCACGAAAGTGCCTTTGGTTTTAACTGACGTTGGAAAATTGTTTTAAAACCCCCCAAGTTTTATAATGTTTGGGATGGATTTTTTGTCGACGAAAAAGCATCTTGTTTCACGATTTTTTTGAAACAGTATTTTTGGTTTAACAAATATAAAACTTTTTTTTAGAGTAAATTCGTTCTCTAATTTTTTTTGTGTCCAACGGCAAAGGGTTTTTTTTTCAAAATCTCCATGTCTTTTCTTCTGAGTCGAAGAGTTAGATATTGATTCCCCTGCTTCCAGAAAAACTTTGTCCCTTTTTTTTACTTTTTAACCAAACAATTTTTTCCAGGCAAGCAAATATGACAGTAACTGCAGTACTTCTATTTTTTTCCCCAAATTCAGATATTGCATTAATCCCATTAAATTAAGTTGGGATCTTACTAATTTTTTATTAAAAATATTTCATACTTTTGAAAATTCAATTTTGTTCGTTCAATTTTTCAATAACGAAAGAAAACCCATTCTTGTTTTTAAATGCTTTTTTTGATTTTTCATTTTGCCCCAAAAAGAGTAAAAAACTTTTAAATTAAATTTTTTTTTTAATAAAAATAAATTTGTATTTTTTTTTTAAAATTTTTAAATTAACAAATATTAATTTTACCCCTAATAAAAACTTAAATTATAATAAAACTGGAAAAATTTGGGTTTAATTAGCTTCCTTTTGCAAAAAGGTTTTGAAAAAATTAATTTGTGGGGAAACCTTTTCTGTAGTTTGCAGAGAAGGGAAATGGACCTACAAGGGTTTTTCCTAAAATGGGGTGGAGCCGAGGAAAAACTAAATTCCCCGTTTTGTTCAAACTACGTTTTTAAAAAATAAATAGTCCCGAAAAAAGGGTAATTTTTAAATACCGGAAATTTAAAAAAATAAAGCAAAAAAAAAAAAAAAAAAAAAGTAACAACAATTTTTCAAAAAAAAAAAAAAAAAAAGAAAAAAGAAAATAAGCAAATTGATTATTGTTAATATTAAAAGTTTTTTTACCCTATTTTAAATTTAAGGGGGAAACATGGAAAAATCCCAAAAAAAAAGGGGGGCTTTCAGCTTTTACTTTCGGCATCCTCCACACCTCTTTATTTTGAACTAAACCCCATCCATAATAATTTAAAAAAAGATCAAAAACCCAATTTTTTTGGGTTTGGGAAAATTTAAAAAACAAAAAACTCAAATTTCAAAAAAAGAAGTTTTTCTCAAATTAAGTAACTTTCCGTTTCACAATACAGGGGAAAAACAAAAGCCCCCCTTAAAAACATGTATTATAAGTCAAAATCCTTTAAGAAAATAATTTTCAAAAGAAGGAAAGGAAAAAATTATTAAAAATACGTTAAAGGGAAAAAAAGGAAGGTTGGGGTTTTTCCGGGGGGAACTTCCAAAAATCAAACATAAGACATGGCAAAGGGTGATTTAGGGGAAAAACAAATTCCCATTTTTAAATTGATTAAAAATTTATATTTTTTTTTAAATTAATTTTAACTCTAATTTTTTACAAAAAATGATAAAAAGGGAAAGCAACTAAAAAGTATCCCACTAAAAAGGCCATGAAGAAAACTAATCAACTTTTAAAAAAATTTTAGTTTTTCTCCTTTATATTGGGTTTGGGGTTTTTTTGGGAGGTAACGGAAAAAGTTTTGTTTTTTAAAAATTAAAAATTGTGAAAGGGGGAAAACTTTAAATAAAAAAATTTTTTTAAAAATTTAAAAAAAATTTACTTTTTTGCAATTTTAAAATTTTCTTATTAAAAAAAAAAAAATTTAAATTTTAACCCAAAACAGATTTCCCTTGAATATAATTTTATATACCCAAAAAAGAACCCTATGGCATTTTTCCAAAACCCCAAAGGGGGTTTTTATAAAATTTCAGTTCAAATAAATGCTTTAAAAATTGAGAAAACCTTTTTTAAAGTTTTGACAAAAAGTCCCGAAAGTCAATGAGGTGTTTGTGTGTTTGTTATTCTTTAAATAATTAATTTTATACAATTAATTTTTATCAATTGTAATTAAATTATTGTATTGTCATCCAAAATAATCATGTATATAAAATTTCAGTTCAATTGAGCGCTTTAAAATGCATTTTATTAACAATTGGAAATTCCACCAAGTTTGATAAATAAATATTGAGAGAGAGTGAGCTAATAGTAGGAATTGAATAAAATGACGGTGCTCTCTGAGTGAGAGTGGTAAATACATAGGAAAGTGGAATATTTAAAGAGCGCTTGTTTATTAACTTCACCCTATAAAGCAACACGAGTGCTATTGGCAGAATACCCAAGGGAACCGAACTCACCCGAAAGGGGTTAAGAGCTACGAACCGGTCCCCCGAGAAACAACCACCCCCATTCAGTCTTTATTGAACAAAGTCTTAGTTTACATTTTTTACAGAAGAGAACATTTTAAATTTGCACATAATACAAATTAAAGGTAAATTCATAGTATACATTCATATTTACACAGTGGCGCACACAAAGGGGATGTCCTAGAGGTCCGGACCCTCCCCTCACCCTTGATTTTTTTCTCGATTGATTATAATTCTATAAGTATATAGTACATAAAATTTAATTCAGTATATTTGCTGTTAATGATTAATGTTATTAATTAATGCTAATTATTTATTCAATAATTAGTTTTTTTTTTTTTTGTTCCCGGTACAAAAAAACAAAAGGAGCATGATACAAGAATGGCGGACTTTTTGACCCCGACACCCCCTTAAAAATTCCTGTGCGTGCTACTGTATTTACATGATACAAAGCTAAAAATTTATTAATTACCATTATTTCTGAAATCTTGCAAAATATATCAAGAACAACAATAATCTCCTATCAGTGGCGCACACAAGGGAGGGGTTGGGGGTCCCGGGTCCGGCCCCCCCCAGCCCTTGATTTTTTTTTCAATTGATCTTATGTATATCGTACGTAAAATTTAATTAAGTATTTTCATTAATAATTTATTTTATTAATTAATGCTTAACTATTTATTCAATAATTAATTTTTTACTGTTCAATATCAAAAGAATATGTTGGACGCACTGGCGTAGCTAACGCTGAGGGGGTCCTGTATCAAAATTCCTTCGGACCCTTTTTTAGATATGGGAGCTCTTCTAGTTGGATTGTAGTTACTCTTGTTGGGGCCCCTGCAGCTTGGGGGCCCCGTATTATTGATACGGCTGATAAGGCGGTAGCTATGCCCCTGGTTGGACGGCGTATTGGAGCATGATACGAGAATAGTGTTCTTTCGACACTGGACTCCCCCCTTCCACCTGAAAATTTCCTGTGTGCGTCATTGTCTCCTATAAAAATGCACCGTACATACTTAAAAAAACTTATCTTTTCAGCTGACGCCACCACTTCCTTCTGATACTTTTCGCTTCAATTTATCCACCAGTTTAAAAAAAAAATGAATCAGTATCTAAAGGGAGATGATTCATTTAGGGTTATTGGCGATGGACCTTGGAATTTTGAGTCACGGTGTCAAATAATGAGGACAACACTGAACTAGCACCACCTTTCCAAACTACCCCATCACGCCAACCGGAGTAAGTTTGAGCCAGAATAGATTCAAAGTGCATTTAACGGTTTTCAGCGACCCTAGGGCTCGAACTCATTAAAATGGTATTCACAGCCCTTTAATAATTACAACAGTGTTGCTTAAATTATTTGATAAATAACAGCATATTTATGAAAATCAACGGATAAATTTATGTATTTCTCCTCTTCCCCGATTCCGGGGAAAAAAATAATATTCATCTTTGCTAATGCCCAGTAATGGCAATCGCAAGCTTTGTGGTCGACGCTATAAGTTTAGAATACTAATACCTCCAAAACTCCGTCGCACTGAATTAATTGGAGGAAAGGCACAATCCTTCAAGCCTCGCTTATGAGGTCTCAAGGGTATTAATTAGTTTTATCTCGAGAGTTACATTTTCAAACAATTTTTAAATGGCTCCAATTCGTTGGAACTAAAATCAAATTCTATGATTTTTGAAAGTTGTTTACTAAGGGAACAAGTTATTTTATAAAAACGTTAAGCATTTGTTTACAACATATTTGTAACTTTTCTAATTGTAAATCTGAGAAAAAAAAATGTTCTATTGAAAATATGTCAAGTTTTACATGGCGCAGGATCTTATTTTCTACTAAAACAGCTCTAATTACTTCCAGTAAGACGACTTATACAGCTGAATATAAGAATTTTGAATAAATAAATAAATATTATACAGATAGGAGAAAGGGGAATATTTCTCGAAAAATTAAAACATCGACAAATGTAAACAGTTTAAGGAGTTCAGTAACCTTTCTAATGCTACACACTTGTATGCGGGGAAGCATGTTTTTTAAAAATTAACCCGCTCACGTTAAAGAAAATCACACGGAAACAAATACATTCAATGTTTTAAATTTAATTGGGTTAATTTGCAGCCACCGAGTGATTCGCTTAAAAGCTTTAAGCCCTTGCTGGGGAATATAGGTTTTCTCGGTTAACAAACAGATATGCTGTCAGAAACTGCATAATTATATGAACGTTCTAGTGCGCAGATGAATATTAAAAGAATATTAATAAAGAATAAGATGAAAAAATCTCATATTTACGCATATTGAGTGATTGCTCAAGGTTCCACTTTAGACAGAGTGCTTTAATCATAAATCCCATTTTAACAATTAGTTCGTCAAATTCAACAAAAATATTAAGTATTAGCTCTATCTAATATGTTTTTTTAATTTTATTTATTTGACGATATTTGTGTCTTTGGCTGATGGATTATCTTGCAACATCGCACATTTAATTATACATATACGTTCTAGTATTTAAATTCTTAATGGGTATAAATAATATATTTAGAAACATTTCTACTTGTGTTTTGTGATTTCCAAGAAATGGAAGTAAGAAATGGACGAATTCTAATTTCTAAAAAAAAAAAAAACTTTTTAATTTTGAAAAGTTAACAAGAAATCGTAGTTTTTAAAGGATTAAATTCTATCTTAGGCATGCTAGATAGCGTAGTTGGCTTGGCGCTTTCCTTATACGCTCAAGTTTTGGGATTCGACCCTGGCCCGATGGTATCAAATATCAAAAATCATTTTTCGTATTTGACCGTTTGAACTATTTGTATTTCTTTTTTATAAATTCTTGTCAACGAACTGCACTACGCCAACTTGGTAAACAATTACTCGGAATTCATGCGCAAAGAAACCTGCTGCTTAATGAAAATGTAACGAATGAGAAACCCAAATAAATGTGGTTTGAAAACCGAAAAAAATAAAGTGGATTGGAGATGTTTTGCTTCAAAATCACTTCCAAGATAATCTGATTTCGCGCTGATTTGCGTAATTACATCTTTCAAGGGATTATGCACAGCAAGATAAAAATCCACTTTAGTTAATCTAATAACTTCCTGGAAATAAATCACTTGAAAAGAGCGTGAGAAAAAAGGAAGGTGAGAAATGATTGAATATAATTACCGAGATTATTTCTTTTGATTATAAATTTATTTTTGTTCATTAGTTTCAGGATTTAAAAGTTACAACCTTTTATAATTACAAACTTTCATTATTTAGTCGTTCTAAATTTTATCAGTTATTACATAAGAGGAAAGAAATAGGGGAAATATTTTAGAACCTAATGGGCTTAATCATGTGACGTCAGAGTCCATGATAATGATAACCACGTGTTTCTAGCCAGTCAGTTCAAAAGCTCATGTGACGTCAAAATCACACGGTAAAAGCAATTATTGTGTTTCCAGCTAATCAGTTCATAAGTTTCGTTGTTGCCAACTTTGCTCCAGAAACTTTTTAAAGTACATTTATAATAACGCACACAAATAAACAAAAAACAAGATTTTTTTTAAATTTTTAAATTTTTTTTGAAGAAATTTTTTATAACATTTTAACATCTTATGAAATTTGAAATTTTATCAAAGTTTTACCAATAGAACAACAAATACAATTTGTTTAATGTTTGTTTTGAATTCAATGGAGAACACCTGTTTATCACGTGACCATGAATTGAGCCCATTAAACTACGTTTGTGAAATAAAAAGGCAATAGTAAAATGGAAAAAAGTTTTGAAAGTCTAAATTTTTTTACAAGTATTATATTGAAATAAAATTATTTCAAACAGATTTGCCAGCAAGAATTAACCCTTCGACATACAATGATGAATTGGAATCGTCATTCATTTCATGTGCGCCGCTGCAATGAGTGAGTGAATATTAACGTCGCACTGTTCAGCTACACGAGAGCTTTTGGCGACGGACCACGTAATTTTGAACCGGTCGACACCTGAGCTGGCACCCCTCTCTCCTAACTACCATACCACAACAACGGGAGGACGTTTCAGCTCTCGACAGATTTAACGTGCATCGCTGCCCTACACGGCGGGTCTTTAGTGGTACTAGGCTCGAACTCATGATATACCTGCCATAATCCAATACCTTGACCACTGGGCTACGCAGCCCTGCGCCGCTGCAGACTTTGACGAGTTTATGTCCTCGGAGCTTGTGAGTGCAGTAGCATTGTAGTTATAGTCATGAACTCGTGGCAGTGTATGAGTTCGAGTCCTAGTTCCACTGAAGATCCGCCGTGTTGAAGGGCTGATGCATTTTAAATCTATCGAGGCTCAGTTCTCTCGTTGATGAGGAAGTTTGGGTAGAGGGAGGCATCCCAAGTATCATTCTCATTATTTGACTGAGGTTCAAAATGTCGAGGTCCATTACTAATATCCCTCGGATTGCTTTATAGTGCGTTGTTAATACTAACTAACTCACTCACTCACTGAATAGGAGTTTTTTTTTCGACTGATACCTTGCAGTATTATCCCGGACTGGGCAAGGCTGACTCAGCCTTTCATCCCTTCAGTGGATCGATAAATGAGAACCAAGCTTGCTTGGGAACTGAACACTGAGGTTTTCGTGTCAGACTGACTACTTGACCAAAACATTTGCACATGCACCCCAGCGCCGAAGGTCACGTAAACTGAGATAAGCATAGTAGGCCTAGGCCCTCATCGGCTGTTGCGCCACTGAGTTAAGTAACCTTGCAGTATATCAGGTATTAGATTCTAGATTCACTCGAGCGTCGATTCTAGCTTATTTACTATGTTCAATATGCTTCACATTCCTACCTTCCACACACACAGAGAGAGAACCATAACAAATTAAATAGCATTTTACAGACAAACAAAATTCTTTCTAATTTGTAAGTCAAAGCAAAAACATTTAGACAAAAGATTTTATATTTATTCATTTCAACTTCAAGT
Source organism: Trichonephila inaurata madagascariensis (assembly GCA_019973955.1). NCBI lineage: Eukaryota > Metazoa > Arthropoda > Arachnida > Araneae > Nephilidae > Trichonephila > Trichonephila inaurata. The sequence continues at coordinate 63,261 of BMAV01012632.1, forward strand.
TTTTTAGATTCTTTTGCACATTTTATGGGGCAGAGGCATAAACAAGGGTCTTTGATCTTATAGCCCTCCCCCATTAATCCTCATGCCCATCTAAAATAATTGTCATATGTATGTGACCCGACGGAAAAAAAAGGTTGGGTACCCCTGATCTAAACTCGTAATCAGAGAAAAACGAAGTATGATATCTTTGGTGACCCCAAAAAATTCGTATTTGACTGTTACTCAAATAGCAACAGCCATTCACGAGAAGTTTAGCAAAAACATTTGAGCGGATACTGCAAGAAAAATCTTGAAAAAGGCCGGATACCGTAGTCGAGTGCCTCGCAGAAAGCCTTACATTCAATGACTAACCGGCTTAATCGGGTAGCTTTTGCAAAAGCATGTACAAAAGCCTCCGGAGTTCTGGAGGACTGTGACATTCTCCGATGAAAGCAAATTTGCATGTTCGGCATAAAATGTCGTAAACTGGTGTGGAGAAAACCTTGCACAGCGCTTTAAAAAGAGCATTTAGTACAAACGGTAAAGCACGGCGGCGTTGGAGTCATGGTATGGGGTGTATGGCGAGCAATGATGTTGGCAAGTTGGAGCATATCGAATCAATTATGAGCAAATATGATTATCTTGATGTCCTAAACAGCAATTTAAAGGAAAGTGCCACCAAACTGGCGTAGGATCGTCGTTTCCAACACGACAACGATCCTAAGCATACCGCTGAGATTGTGAAGCTTTGGGTTTTGTATAATGTACCAAATCAACTGCACATAACCCCGCAGTCACCTGATCTGAATCCTATGGAACATCTAGGGGATTTGCTAGAGCGTAGGATTCGTCAACACTATATATCTAGCTAAGATAAGCTGAAGAGTGTTTTTAAGGTATCCGACTACGTTCGGAACCTTGATTTTGCAAAAGCGTATAAATTGAAAATATTTATGATATTTAGTTTCACTCAGATTAGAAAATGTATATGAAATTGTTTTAAGAATATTATTACATTAAAAAATTGTTTAAGTACAATATTTTGGCAAAAAATGAACATAGAAGGACCCATTTTCAAAATATTTTCCTTTTCTGAAAAATGCTTCTATTATAATAATAGTTTGCCTGCATATAGGTCAGACCTCTGTACAGAGACTCAACTAGAATTTTTGAAATATATAACTTAGAAGTGGGTTTATCCATGTTTTATGACAACAGAGGGGAGAAATTTTAAGAAAAAACGCCGATAATTATTTCAATGGGTTGTAACTCTGAAAATAAAGTGAATTTTTCAAAAATCCTAGTTCAGACTCTCTGGAGAAGTCTTTACTTTATATAAGCACACACACACACAAAATATTATTTTAGAAGCATTTTTTATAAAAGGAGAACATTTTGAAAAAAGGTTATTCTAAGTTAATTTTTTGGCAAAATATTGAAATTTAAATAATTTTTTTTTCAAAATGTCCTTAAAACAAATTTATACATGTATTCTAATCTAAAAAACACTAAATATCATGAAAAGTATCCATTTATGTGCTTTTTTTAAAATCGTGGTTCCGAACGTAGTCGGATACCTTAAGGACGAATGGGAGAAGATAAGCGTTGATGAAACTCTAGACTTGTCAATTTAATGCCAAAACGACTTCAAGAGGTTCTCAAAAGGCGGGGTTATCCAACCAGCTATTAAATATCTCATTATCCTTTTTAAATAATTTTTATAGTTACTACTAAAGCAGTGAACGCGGACTTTTTCTACTTGATTTTTGGTTGGTATCGCTACAAACCTGTCTTTATTTTAAAAGCTTTGAAAGGAAACCAAATTTACTTTTGTTCTTCTCAATACTTGAAATGAACTAAATAAAATATAATTTTAAATTTTTTTTTCAAATTTCAATCTTTAAATTTTATTTATTTATTGTTATTTGTGTGAGCAATATTTCTTGAACGCAGATTTTTTTTATCAAGTATATAACATATTTTTATGCGTCATCTTTCTACATGTTTTTATTACTCAATCAAATTTGTTTGAGTTAACCAGTTTTTACCCTGTTTATAAAACTTTATCATATTCCTTTCTTAAATTCTCTAGTCATCAAAATTACCTAAAAGTGTACCTAAAAGCAAAAAATTATCCTTTGGAAAAAAAGTGAAAAAACCAAACATGTGTAAAAGTTAAGTTACATTTTTATATGGTGTAGTCAGGGGTGTAGAGAGCTACCACCGTATCAGCCGTATCAATGATACGGAGCCCCCAAGTTACAGGGGCCCCAGCATGTGTAATTATAGTACCCCTAACAGGATTTTCCTTTCTAAAAATGGGCCCCGAAGGAGTTTTGATACGGGGCCCAGTATGAACTAGCTACGCCAGTGGATGAAGTGTAATTTTAATTGAAGTAAACATTAAGGACGACATGCGATAAGACATAACTGCTATAATCGCAGTAAGTCGTGTTGATTTTCTTCGACAGTTTTTTTCTTAAATTATGGTTGAATTTCTTTTTATTTCTTAACTTTAGGAGAGGAAATATTTAACTTCGAACCTCCGTAAACTAATGATAAGTCGACAGACTTCGTGACCGGAATGATTTCATCAGACAGGGATTTTTTTTATGCTGTTCGGTCTTGAACACACAACTATATGACAGTTCAATTTCTACGGTGTTGAAGCGTCTTCGAAGGTATTAGTCGAGCTGTCCTCATCCTTTTTGAACACAGTTAAAATAATTAAGAAATTCGTTATCCCTTGTTCATAAATAATTCTAAAGGGACATTGTTAAAACAGTGCAGAATCCAAAATTCTAAAATCTTTCAATTTCATTAGATCTTTGTTTGATCAGATTTTGATTAACAATAAGGTGACCAATCGTCCTCCCTCAAAAAGTGTCCTCCTATTTGTCCTCCTTTTCAATATTTTAAAACTAATCTGGTAATCTCTATTCAGAGATGAAGGCCAAACTGTTACGCGTCTGTTTGAAGAAATTAGAATATTGAATGTATATTTAAATTTTGTTAAATTAGAACAATGAGAAAATCAACATGTTGAAATTAATAAAAGATGGATGGAAAATTTTTATCATTTCAAAAAGGAACAAATTCCATATGAGAATTCAGTTATTCTTGTTGAATTTACGTTGTGCTGCCCTGGAACTAATGCAGCACGGTTTTTTCAATTGGTAATGATTTTTGAACAAATGAGAAATCAAGATTGAATGTTGATACTTTAGCTGTAGCACCTACCGTTAAGCTCAATATGAAGGATATTTCTTGTTCCAAAATTTTCGATGTATTAGAAAATGATACGCTGACAAAAAAAAAATTCATTCAATGGAAAAATACTCGTTTAAGTAAATAATTAAAAGTGATGTAAGCATAATTAGTGTACATTTGTTTGAGTTCATATAAAATGTTTCATACTATTACGTTGTAATTTTTTCTTAAATTTTTCGTCCTCTTTTTCATTGTAAAAAAATCGGTCACCTTATTAACAACGCACTCTGACGCATGAGATCTCTATGAAACTCGGTCAAGTCACACCTGAGCACGCACCCATCACTCCAAACTTCCAAATCATGCAGACCTGAGGACTTCGAATCCGACAGATTTAATGTGCTTGAGTGATGTTCAACCAGTGGCCCAAGGGTTTTTTTTGAGTGACTCGGTTATAGCCCCGGCATGTACTGATGGGGTACCCAATGGATAAATCGACACTGGAACCCTTGGTTATGCATTGTGGAACTCCAGGGTTCCGTGGAACACAGTTTGAAGCCCACTGGAGTAGAGGAAGTGATTTTGCTAGTTTTCTTTACTCTCATATTTTGCCAGCCCTTTTATCCAACTAAAAACTTCCAATTTTTATCCTGCCCTGTTTGCGAGTGCTTCTGTTGCCATGCATGGTCCAAAAATTTCTAAATAAATAAATAATTTTGAAATGCGATATTCATTTTTGCCTTTGAGAAATTCAACCAGTAAAAAAAGTGCTTATCTTCTTACAAAAACAAGCCGAGCGCCAAACGATTTACGTCCGAATATTTCCCAAATCAAGCCTATCTCTACTATTATCATTACCGTTTTTTCCCCGAAAACTCTTCTTATCAACCGAAAAATTTCCCATGAATTAATAAATGGGGAAGGAGCATTTTTTCCCCCCCGCTTTTTCCTTTTTTGTTTAATTAACCACCGCCAAAAAAGACCCCTTAAAAAAAAAAAAAAAGAAAAAAATTTCTCAATTTCCAAAAAAGGAACATATCTTCCGTTCGAAAAAAAAAATAAAATTGAAAAAAATAAATCGTTTGAACGGGGCTTAACGGAGGAAAACAGACGATAGTTGCGTGGTTCACCCAATGATAAAAGTTCCTTTTCTGCTTTTCTTTTTTGTTTGGTTCTTCCCCCTCCCCCCGTATCACGTGCAAGGTGTCTTTTTAACCTCGAAATGCCAGATGGGCCCAGACGATTGTTTATACCAGCCCTGTTACTTTATTTCTGAAAATGATGTTACATTTAAACTCGCTACTGACTGTATAAATCTGCGTAATATTTTATCTCGAAGTGTTTTTAAAACGATAATTGTTATTAATATTAATTGGGAGGAGTTTTATCATAATTGCTGTTTTCATAATTAGCTACGTCATCGGAATAAATTGCTTTCTATTAGCCTGGGAGATTTTACTCTTCTATGTATGAAGATGGAAATTTCTATCACATCATTTGATGAACAAAAAATTGCACTCAAAATAGGTGTAATGTAAATTGGTTGTTGCTGACAGGTTTTTTCACGACTATTACGTAATAAGAACGTAGGTGTCAAAAAAAAAAATGTCCGAATCATTATAGTGGGGTTGAACTTGTCATACCGCTATTTGTTGTGGTTGGAAGAAAAGTAAGTTTTCTTGAATTGCAGTCGAACCTCTTATAACGAACCTCTATATTGCGAATTTTTTTAAAAAAGGAAATTTTCCCGGGAAAGAAAAATTTCACGAATTTTTTTGCAAAAAAACCTCTAGCGAAGTGCATTTTCTATGTAACGAACTTTTTTTTTTGACTCAATTTTTTTTCTCCCTTTTTTAAAACGAAAAAAAATTTTGTTTTTCCCCCTTTAACGCATTTTTGATGGTCAAATCTTGAACTGGTTTTATTTGACCCTAACTGCCGAGAGTAGAGTTCGGGACGTTTTATCCAGGAAACCCTTTTAAACCCCTCATTGCCCAGTTCACTAGAAACTTTCGCGCCCCCTTTCACCCCCCCAAATGGATTTTTGTCCAGTGTCTCTGTGTTCAATTATAAAATAATGGTTTAATATTACAAAAATTTAAAGTTATATATATAAAAGGTCTTTAAAATTCATTTTTTGTATAAAATTATTTACTTAATATTGAAAAAAAAGTGAATTTACAGATTCTTTTTTTCTTTTTTTTCCTTGCAGTTTTTTTTTCTTTTTTTCGATGGGAAGATAAAAAAAATAAAATACTTTAAATTTTAAAAAAAAAGGTGCAATAATTACTTTTAATAAAAAGTGCTTTGAATTTAAAATTTGTTTTATGGGTTTAAAGAATATTAAAAAATGAACCTCTATATAACGAATTTTCCGTATAACTAAGGTGATAATTTTTTTAACATTGAAAAGGGACGAAAAATTTAAGAAAAAAAATATTACAACTTAAATATATGAAACGTTTTATCAATTCAAATAAAAATACGCTAATTACGCTCTTACAATCTTTTTAATTATTATCTTAAACTAGTATTTTTCCATTGAATGAGTTTTTTTTGTCAACATATCATTTTTCTAATATATCAGAAAGTTCGGGCAAAAAATATCCTTTATACTGAATTTTATGGTAAACACTGAACAAAAAATTTAATTTTTAAATTTTTTGTTTCCACAGTCATTCAAAAAAATCACTACCAACTGAAATAAACTATTTTAACTGCTACATCAGTTCCTGGACAGCACAACGTAAATTCAACAAAAATAGTTACATTTTCACATGGAATGTGTCCATTTTTGAAATGTTTTAAATAATTTCTCCCGTCTTTTACCCATTTCTCAGCTTGTTGATTTTCCAATTGTTCTAATTTATTAGAATTTAAATAAAATTCATTTTTCTTTCTCCAAAAAACAATTGTCGGGATTTTATTTAAATCAGGCATTTCTTTCGATAAAACTCAACGTAATTTTTCATATCTCCCCAATTTACTTCCGAAAAAAATCAAAAAAAAATTAAAACTGTTATTTCCTGTATATTTGTTTCAGAATATTTTTCAAATTTAGAAGATGTTTGATCTCGAATACAGAGGGTTTAAAAATCGTTTTAAAATATTAAAGGGGAGGACAAAAAGGAGGACACTTTTCGAGGAAGAACAGAACCTATAAAAAGGGGAGGTTTGGGCACCTTAGTATAACGAACTTTTGTTCCGGGGGTTTTGGACTCCGATATAGAAATTGACTTTTTTTTTAACTAATCGAGATTTTCAAAAAGCGAATGAGTGGAAAAAGTTTGTTTTTTACGTATCTGTTAATTTATGTCGAATACCCCACACAATCTTCCCAAACCTTGTGACGGAAATTTACATTACTTTACCACAATGACATTAATTATCTCGTTATTTATTTTTATCCCTCGTTCTATTACTGTTTAGTTCGATTAACTATAAAAGCGTATTTTTTAGCTTTTTTAAACTATAATTTACTTGGTATCGCACTATGAAACAACGTGAGGGTTACTAAGCTAATTTCCTTAAAACCGGCGCCGGCAACTTATGGTAGGCGTAGCACATTTGGCATGTGGTACAATTCTCAGTCGTACCACTATAGAAATTTGTCAATTTTTGTGGGGAGGAAAACTGATAATTTTAAAATGGAACTTATTGGGAAAAGGTTTCCATTCTTCCCGAACCGTGATTTTAAAAAGCGATAAATGGATAAACAGATATTTAGTGTCCAGATTAGACTCAGTGGCGACACAAGGGGGGGGGGGGTCCTGATTTTTTCCCCTGGTTTAAATTCTAAGTATATAATAGAAAATTTAATTTAAAAATTTGTTATTAGAAATTTTTATTAATTATATATTTATTCAATAATTAGTTTTGTACTGTGTTTTGTTGAAAATGACAAAATCAGAAATAGCATATCAAGAATGATGAACTTTTTAACCCCGGGCCTCCCCTCCTCCCTGAAAAAAATTTTTGGAGCGCTACTGATTGGGTACATTATAAAAAGTTTTAAGGGGAAATTTTTACAAAAAATTTATTTAAATACAATATTTCGGCAAAAAATTAACTTAGAATAACCGTTTTTTCAAAATGTTCTCCTTTTGTGAAAAATGCTTCTATAATATATTTTGCCTGAATATAGCTCAGACCTCTGTACAGAGGCTCAACTATGATTTTTGAAAAATTCACATTAGTTTCAGAATTACAACCCATTGAAATAACTACCGGCGTTTTTTCTTAAAATTTCTCTCCTCTGTTGTCGTAAAACATGGATAAACCCACTTCTAATTTATATATTTCAAAAATTTTAGTTGAGCCACTGTACAAAGGTTTGAGCTATATACAGATGAACTATTATTATAATAGAAGTATTTTTTACAGAAAGAGAATATTTTGAAAAGGGGTCATTCTGTGTTAATTTTTGTCAAAATATTGTACTTAAATCATTTTTTATTGTATAATACTGTTCTTAAAACCATTTTATATACATTTTCTAATCTAAGTGACACTAAATATCATGAATATTATCCATTTATGTGCTGTTGCAAAATCACGGTTTCGAACATAGTCGGATACCTTAACATCTTTGGAATTATGGAAAGCAACATTGACAGAACTACTAAAAAATGAGGAAGATAACTGCAATGATAAATTGACAGCTATTTCAAATTATTGATGTCATATATGAGAGATTTAATTGTTTGAAGAAAATTACATGCACTCTGTTTTTCGCTTTTGATTCTACACATCTATGCGAACAAATCTTTTCTCATATAAAAACATTTTGAGACTGCAAAGTTGTTTAACAACTGAATGTTCAGAATGGTGTCTAACTGAAAGTCGCAAATTATACTCCCCATATTGCGATATGAAGTAAGCAATGCAAGGACAAAAGGTTAGCCTCAAGGCTTCTCAAACTTTCAATATTCGCGACCCAATATTCAATCATTTTTATCGCGCCCCCTCCATACAACAATAATACTATACTTTGACTCTAAAAAAAGCAACAATACTACTTTACCCTCTTATATGCTACCAACGTATATAAACGTCTCGCTCTGCCAAAGCATTAATTTTCTGGACGTATATAAACGTCTTTCCGAAGTACGATCTTTTCTGTGCACTGCTATTCATAAAATTATTCCGAAGGCTTTGGAATGCAATAAAAGGGCTTTGACAGTGTTTGCAAAGGATTTACTCATTTCAGAGGATTTGCTTATTTATTCCTGTTCTCCCATCAAAAAATACGCGCATTGGAGGGTGGCATTGGGGAGGAAAAGGGTGGCATTGGGGAGCGAATCACGTAACTTTAAATATCGGCAGTTAAAAAATTAATTATAAACCGTACAAATTATCAAGATAAGTGTTAATACAAGCCCGTGGGTTCACCGTTAATAATCAAACTTGTTCTTAACTTAATATTGTTAAATTAATAATGAAACACATTGTAAAGTACTGTTACATTTGTAAGTGTATTATATCAGTGCAAATGTATATTTTATAATATCAGAAAGTATTTTGTTTGTTTACTTTCAGTAAATTTATAATTTTTTTAAAAAATCATTTGTTTTCGACTTTTCAAAATGCTCGCGCCCCCCTTATAGAGTTATCACGCCCCCAAAGAGGGGGCCTACAGTTGAGAAACGCTGGTTAGTTTTTAATATATATATATATATATATATTATTTAACTACATTGAAGGGAAATACTTATACTTTATGTTGTTTACTTCTTATTTTAATAAATTTGTTTAAAAGATACCTAAGACATAATATGTAAAATGTACAATTTTAATTTTTTTAATTTACGTTGAAGTAAGTTACATTTTATGTGTTGTTCCATTTTTAAGTTAAAAATATCTTTAAATGAGGCAAAATTACTTATAATAAAATCGTAAATATCTGTATTCTTGATCTCTGTTCCCTAACTCTGCATGCATTGCCGCGAGAATCTGTCTCATTGTTTCAAATGTTTCTTACAATGTGGCACCCTGAATTATATTGACAGATTGGTTTTGCTCGGGGCCACAGTCACAAGGATGTCGGCCGACCCCTGCTTTAGAAGTTTCAAAAATTGAGAACGGAACATTTTTATCGAATCAACGAGATCGGGTAAGAAATTTCAGGGGTTAAAGGGGAAGCTACAAGGGGGAAAGGCATTATTTGAAGTCAACGAGCATGAAAACGGGCGGGATAAGGCTCATTGTAGGTCGGAAATTGCGTTTGAGGACATCGGGAAGAATAGTCAGATGGTGAGGATATTTCTAACAAAAAAATGTTTTAGGGGGAGAAATATGGATGCCTCGATCAATTCTTCAAAAAGAATCCCGTTTTATTCACAAACCGCAGTTGTGGTAATTGGATTACGGAAATTAATTAATTTAAATGAGAGGGCTTTTTAAAGACGAAGAATAATGAAAAAACATTTTAGAATGATTACGTTGGGAACCGTGTTTAAAATTTTTTTAATAGGATAATTTCGATATTTAGTGTCACTCAGATTAGAATTGATAAAAGTTTTGATTTTGAATTTATTTTAAATACATATTGGCAAAAATTAACTTAGGTAATTTTCCCAATGTTTTTGCAAAAGTTTTTATATTTTTTGTGATGCCTGACTTTTTACAGAGGCCAACTAGAACTTTTGAAATATATAAATTAGGGGCTTATCCATATTTTACAAACAGGGGAGCAATTTTAAGAAAAACGCCGATCATTATTTCAATGGGTGGTAACTCTGAAAATAATGTGAATTTTTCAAAAATTCTAGTTGAGCTCTTTGGGAGATCTGAGCGATATACAGGCAAAATATTATTATAAAAGGCATTTTTCGCAAAAAAGGGGAACATTTTGAAAAAAGGTTTTCTAGTTAATTTTTGCCGAAATATGTATTTAAATAAATTTTTTTGTCAAAATGTTCTTAAAACAATTTTATACATGTATTCTAATCTAAGTGACACTAAATACCATAAATATTATCCATTTATACGCTTTTGCAAAATCACGGTTCCGAACTTAGTCGGATACCTTAAAGAAAATTAAATTAATTTTGTGTCCCTTCAATTGTGTGGGTGTTTTGGATATAAATTTCAAAACAATGGTAGGGGAGCCTAAATTAAAAATTCTACTGGATAGGACCAAGCTATGGATGTCTGGTATGTTTCATAAGGTAGAGAACTGAAAAATAAAACTCACATACTCTATTCTGACACTGTTTCCAATCTTGCAGTTTCAGTGGTACGATCATATATTTTGAGCAGTATGTAAATCCAGAGATGGTAGGTTGTCCATAACGGCAACTCATCTAGAAAAAAATGTTATAAAAAAAAGAATTACCTCAAGGGACTAGTGTTCCAAGTAGTACTTTCCTTTCAGAAAATCAGAGAAAAACGGAAGAATTTAAGGAAAAGAAATATGGATAGTTATAAGTAATTGAATGCAATATCGTATAATCCGCTGGATAGCACTTTACTTTTAACACAACCGTTATAGTTTTAAAAGCTGCAGCACATGTTTCATCGAACTAAAAAGTAAAAAAAATAATTCTTATATTAAGAATTATTTGTTTTACTTTAGTTCGATGCTATAAAAGCGTGTTTTTTAGTTTTTTTAAACTATAATTTATTTTTCCTTTTTTAGATTGACCTACAATAAAAGCATGTATTTTTAGTTCCTTAAACTATCATTTATTCATACACTTTTTTTAAAAAAATTTTGGCCAGTGACCGAAAAAAGTTTACTTATCCCCGAGTTAGAACAAATTATTTTTTTTTCACATGCACGAGTTTTTTTTTTCCATCTTCAGAAAGAGTGGACAATTGTTTATATTATGATAAGAAATTTCTGACACAAAAAAACAAACATTTTCGCTTTTAGGGTTACTCTTAATCTTTTAGTCTCCAAATCTGGAAACGAGATCTGGAAATAGTATAATGAATAAGTCGCCAAATCTGGATAATCCTGTTCAGGACAAGGGAAAAAATTGTTATTATGAAATTATTGTATTGTCATTGGCCCTTGATAGGTGTGCAAAATTTCGAATTAATCTGACCTTTTAAAGTGAGTAAAAATCGAGTTCAAAGATTCCGTTACATACAAGTGAAACTTAAAAAGCGTGTTAAAAAAATAAATAAGAACTAAATTTTAAAAAATTATATTTAAAAGCGAATTTATTATTCCATACATCAGGGGTGGCCAACCCATGGCACGCTGGAGTTGCGACAGCGGCACGAGAAGACTTAATGAAAAATTGAAAATTTTGAAAAGATTATAATAAATAATCACATTTTTCACAATTTTATTGAAATAAGGTTGTCTCAGACAAAAACCTCGAAATTTGGATCCAAGTATACTTGTGAATAAACTTTTTCAGTTCTGAACATAGTAAAATTAATTTAACTAAAACCTAGCCGATATGCACTAAAAAAAATATAACCTAATTTTATAAGCATTTTCGAGAGGTAATCCTAATAGAGGTGACTTGTTAAAAAAAGTAGAAATTCATTTCTACATTAAGTTCTGAGTATTTAATTATTATTTAGAATTAAATGTGATTCAAGTTAAAAATTTTTACTTTATAGTTAAACTAACTAATTGAATATGTAAAAACTTTGTTAACAATAAAACCAAAATTTGTATTTTTGTATTATTTATTATATTACTTTTTTAATTTTGACCATATAGACTTGTGCATTAAAGACTTGGCTATATGCGTAAATATCTCATAATAGCCAATAGGTTGCATTTTTTCACTTTTCGTATTGTGTTTGTTGGAAGTGACACGCATAATTTTTTATCAAATAGGGGCACTCTTCTCAAAAAGGTTTGCAACCTCTGCCATAGATCCTTTTAAAGATATTATTATAAATAATTTTACAGAAAAACCCCACAGTTTCCAAACATGAGTATAAACAATGTATATCATAGGTTCCTAAACTTTTTTGTCTCGTAGACCCCTTGCCATGATTTTGGTTTTGTGTAGACCCCTTACTTACCTCACATTAAATTTTTGCAAATGTTACTTTTATGTTTCCAACTGTAGTTAAGTAGATTGTTTAAAACTTAAGAAACACATTTGAATTAATTAAAAATCAAAATTTAATTAATATATAAAATAATTGTTACATAAAATAACAAATTTTTTAATGGGTGGGTTGAATATGTTGCTCTTCAATAACAAATTTTTAACATTTGGCTTTAATCTTTTCCGATTTAACCCTAAATCTCCTTGGTTTTACTAGTATTCTTTTTTTTCCGTTTTTATTTTGGAGATTGGAAAGCCCTCTGAAACTCCTCCTCTCTGGGAAAAGCAATTAAAAACACACTTCCTTGAGATGTTCCATAATTCGGGATAAATAACAGGTATCTTTTTAAAAAGCCATAACTGCTGACATTCGTTTCTAAACGTTACCTTAAGATCTTCGTTAGGGCTATTAAAATAAGTTCCTTTTGTGATCAGACATTTTTTTTTTTAATATATGGCGACATAAATTCATTATCTACTGTGATATTACCATAGTCAAAGCATTCTCAAACCTAGTTTCAAAACCTGAATAAAGGACATTTAAATGTTGTGAACATAGGTTAAAACGACATTTTTTTGGCAGATTGTCTATGACAAATTAATAAACTGTTATAATTCACGACGTCCACTTTTATATTCCTTTAGTTGGATTTTGGCAAGAAACACTGAAATTAGGATCCTTTTTTTAATATGCTGTCACCTTGTAACTGCAAATTAACGCCCAGTAAATTTAGTAAATAAATCTATCGAACAGGTAAATGCAATTTACACTTGATTAAATTTTCGTTTAAAATTGAAGTCACGACCTGGTTTAGGCTATCGTAGAGCCCCATTTACAGCTCATGGACCCCCAAGTTATTTTTTCGCTGACTTGGACCCCAGGGGGCCCATATAGACCACTTTGGGGATAACTGATATATATCTTCAAAAGCTTAATTCTTAGTAATTTTTTTTCTTGCACCTTTATTAAATGAATGCGCCATGGGTTAAACTTTATGTACCGGAGAAATGTTTGCTATATAAAGATATGATAAATGCTCCTTCATTATAAAAGAAAAAATAAAAGAAATAAAAAAAAAATAACAAAAACGTGTTAAAAAGGGTGTACGCTTAAAAAATATTTAGAAAAATTCCTTCATATATAAAGGCCATCGTAATGCAGTGAAATATGTTTAACGCGAAAACGCTTAATACGAACCATCGGTTAACACGAAAAAATACAACTGTACCAAAAAGTGCTACGTATTTTCATGCATTTTTTTCTCATAACACGAAATGAAAATCGCTTAACACGAAAAGATTTATGTTCTGGGAAGGAACAAAATACGGAAAACACCTGCCATGCAGGCAATATTTAAGAGGGGGTGTGAAATGAAAGAGAGATGGTTTCGCATATTTCGTAGAAAGCAGGATAACGGCTTTGAAATATCCACGGAATAGCCTGTGACACGAGCCACTTTTGTTTTTAAGCTACTTTTACCCTCCACTCCTACAAACGCCACACACAAGAACGTCTCATCTGTTGACTTTGGAATTCGGTGAAGAGTACATCGCAGGATAAGTAAAAATCAGTGAGTTTTGTTCTCTTTTTATTTGTATCTTAGAAGATTTTTTTTACGAGCACAGTTTCAAATAGGTCATGGGGAAAGCAAACTATTATTTCGCTGAAAATGAAAATTGAGCTTCTTAAGGCTTTTGATCAAAAACGGAAGACGAAAACGGAAATCTAAAGATGTTGGTATTGCTAACTCTACATTATCAACAATAATTAATAAGAGAGCAAATTACGGAAATTTTTGAACACATCTATGTAAGTAAAATGTACTCTAACAAACTTCATTTTGTTAAATATGTGTTTTTTTTTTAAGTGATAGTTTTTTAGGCGCGTTTTGCTGGAGAGTGAACTTGAATGATGCGTTTTAAAAAGCCAAGCATTGTTATGCTTGGGTTTGTAACACTCGTAACAATGGTAACAATACTAATGAATCATTTGGGTTTAATGAGTCATGTATGAGAGAAATTTGTGCAGCGAAATATAGAGCAGAAAATGGACAAATAATTATAATGGTTACTATTTATATTTCACCAAATCAAAGTGTAGAGAAAATTTCGAATTCATTCACAAAAATTTAGTTGCCTCCACTGAAGTCGGATCAACTCTTCTGAGCAAATTGCCAATTATTTTAAGTGGGGACTTAAAAGTAGATTTTTCAAAAACAAATCAAAGCCTTTAGTAGATTTTTTAAAATCAAAATTCAATTTAATGTCAAATGATCCAAATGAAAGCACGACAAAGTACGGAACAATGCTTGATGGAGTTTTTAGATATTTTAATAATTTTGAATCTAAAGTATTTATAACCTATTTCAGCTACCATAAACCTATTGTTTCCTTCTTAGAATACAATTAATTCACAAAGATGATTGTATATTTCGCACAAAAATACTACTTTATTACAGACATATGATTAAAAAATTTTATGGAACAATACTAATATCCCCTTGTTTTTTATTCACCTAACTAATCCCTGAAATAACATTACAAAATTTGAAGTTACCACTTCTAACGTGGGGTCATAAGAGCACACTTTTTTTTTTGCAATATTTTTTAACACAAAAAATATTTCAGTTTTCTTAGTTTCGTGAAAACGATTTTACTGTACATATATATGTATACATAAACTTTTAGAGTGCTTAGCAACAAAAAATGTTGACGATTAAATTAAGTTTTATCTTCAGTGTGCACGTTTTACTCACTGCATCCAAATTCTATTCGTAAAAACAACAGTTTCGTATAAAATAAAACTAATGTAATCTAAGAACTGTAATTTCATATAAACGCGAATTGCAATTGGGTCACAATCTTAGCCAACTATCTTTAGAATGACACTCAAACGCTTCTGCACTCATGAAATCTGATCGCAATAAAACGACAAGGCTGTCCATCACTGTCATTCGGAAGAACCAAAATGAAGTGTAAGGAAAAGTATCAGATATTTTTTTTGTTCGAGTGAGGAACAAATATATACATTCAAAGAAAGCTGACTATCTTTTTTACACACAAATTAAATAGAAAGCCTACTTTTGATGCATTAGTTCTAACTGCAAAATGAAGAAAAAGAAATGACTTTTTTTAAAGAATAAAAATAACTAAATAAATTTATCGAAAATTTATAGAATAAAATAATTGTGATTTCCATTTGTGTTTATTTTCAACTAAGTTGTATTTTTTTTCATTTTTTTTATTTGAATTGATATACCAATTCTTTCTTTATAACTATTCTTTGTAATTTAAATCTCTGAAAGTTCTTAATTCAATATTCAACTTTTTTCAACATATTTCCAAAGATTTTTTTTGGTGGTGGGGGAAATCCCTTGTGTAGAATATATATGGGTTTTCTTAATTTTTGCCCATTTCTTTTACCACGAATGGGTTGCAGTGTTTTGTTAACTACACAAAAGGTATTACATGAACATTTTTCGGTGATTGATGATGATTTTTGAGGAATGAGGCGTCCGGATCGCGTCAGCAATCTTCAGCTCTCTATCTGGTACTGAAAATCTGTGTATTGGAAACATGGCTGGAAAGTATTATGATGCGTGACTTGAAAAGAACAGGACAATGGGGTGGCTTGAGATGAACAGTTTTCATAATTTTATCTTAATCCTGTATCATTATTTATCTATATATAATCAATAGCATAGCCTTTTGAAGGTGCTAAGGCTATGTTCGTTTTGTCGAACGATTTTTAAAAATTAAACAGCTAGCATAAGCAATTATGTTTTAATTTCTGTTAAAAAAATTCTCTGGGGTAGTTTTAATTCTTTAAGAATTTGTAAAAATATTGTTACAAATTTTGTGTCAAATAGTGTAAATAATTTGTATTTGGATGTGTGATGCCTTTATCTTACTCCAAATTAGATTTAATTTACGTTAAAATTGTAATATTCACGAGCAACGCCATCCCCCTTACGTTATAATGGTGATTCAATGGGAACTTGGCGAAATCTTGGTGATAAAGCCAAGTTGGCGTCATTTTTGGTGACCAAGTTGGTGACGGTGATCAATTTGACGACTTTGGTGACCATTTTGGTGACTTGGCGATCATGTTGGCGAGTTCGGGACCCTCTGGAGTTTTCTAGAAATTAGTAGAGAAATCCACTAATTCCAAGAACTATGACGCAAGCGAGTCTTTCTTGAATTATCTGCGAGGGATATAAATAGAGAGATGATCGCCGGAAGTTAGTCTGGTTTTGACTAGCGATCAGTTAGTATTGCTCCGATTGTTGAAGCGGTTAGTGATTACCTCGGCTATTGAACGAGCGATTGCTTGTGAATAATCTTTTATATATGTGTATTTTAGACACCGATAATTGTGTCCGAGTGCTGCTGAAGGTGTGAAGACCTTCTGAGATTTATTTTATGAAAATTGCTGCAATTTTTGTATTTTTGGTTGACTCTTTTTTTAATAAATTTCTCCCTTAAAAAACTATCTTGTTCTTTTTCGACTATTTCATAAAAAACCTTGAACCCCCATCAACGTAACATTATTTATAGTTATTTTTTGTTTTTATAAGCTTATTATTTATTTTTAAACCATCTTTCCTTCAAGCACATTTGTTGCTTTCTCTTTAGTTTTCATCTACTTTTAGGTTTGTGCAGGCTAATTTTTCTCATAGATTATTTAACCCCTTGTTAGCTTAAGTTAATATTGATATTTGTAGTTTATGACTGTTTAGTACTTTAGGTTTATTTATTCATTTATTTTTTGTATAGCACATATAAAATCATTCTTTTGTTCAATTTTCAAAAAATTCCTCATTTTGTGTTGACTTTTCAACTGCGGGAGATGAAGGCAGCCCATTTAGTTTTTAAAAAAATACAATTTCGAGGGTTACATCAGTATGGCGAATAAAAATAGTCGACAATTTTATATAATATATAGATAAATAAGTCACCCGTGATCAGAGAATAAATTAACCGTTAAGATTTGGTTTTATATATCATGCTGCAATAACATATCAAATACCAAAGACTGCACGTTATTGAGAATTTCTCATCTGATTCAATATATAAACCTATCTTTTTTTACAAAAAAAAATTTCTTTAATCAAGTTAACTGTCATTGACGAGTATATTCGTCATGGAGAAGTTGCAGGATTTTATGTATTGACGAGTTTACTCGTCATTCGTAAAAAGTAGTGACCATTGGTTACTTAAATTGTAATTTTTGAGAAAAACAAAATATATTCTCAAATTTCAAGATGCTTAGAATATTTTCAGACCAGTCTGGAGTAAAACAAATAAATAAAAAAGTATGAAAAATTTAAAAATGATTCCTGGGCCCCAATGCACTGGTGTGTGTGTGTGTGTGTGTGTGTGTGTGTGTGTGTGTGTGTGTGTGTGTGTGAAGTTCGCATGAATTTATTTAAGTGTGATGATAATGTTTTTTAGATGGTAGCCTAAAAAGTGCCAGAGCAAAAGTCGGAATGTTGATTGAAATAGAGTTCCTTCAGGTATGGTCAGAAAAGGGACAAATGCGCAATGCTGACCAGGAGGTAAGCCCATTGATAGCTGTTGGCCTGAAGTCACCTAGCTATCGAGAGGTGTAAATGCCAATTGTTTGATATTAGAACCAAGTGCTGACATCAGGGGCGGCTCTAGGGCCGGACAATCCGGCCCTGCTCGGGGCAGCAAATTTTAAGGGCGGCATTTGGATCGAATATTTTTTTGTTACAAAGAATTTGAAAAATTTTCTAAACTATTATTGGGTGTGAATTTGGTATTACACATTTAACGTATCTTATTTTTTTATTTTGTACTGTTTATTTAATGATGGTTTTCTTTTGTGTTTAAACTTGAAGGGTTTGAGGTGGGAGTATATGTTAAAGCATGAAATTTAATATGTTTACACATCTTTCACTTGTAAATTTCTCCCCATCCCGGAGTGAGGTCACAAAGGACGTTCCTTTCACCCTTACGATGCCCGGTGTCAGCTATCCAAAAGAGGACAAGGGTAATATGAGGTTCTGATTGATAGAGAGTTACAGAAGGTGTTTTACTTTAGTCCTGAGTGTAGTTACTTAAGTTAAAACATACGCTTGTAATTTCCACCATCAGTAGACTATTTTTCGAAGAAATTGGCCTGCTGAAATTGACGATTCCTTCTCTAACATTTCACTCGTTTGACATAATAACAAGTAATTATGTCCATAATTTCGAATTGTTTTGAATCTTTTAAGACTTAAAATAATATATATATATATATATATAGAGAGAGAGAAGGCGGCATTGGAGAGAGGGGCGGCATTTTCCATTTTGTCCGGGGCGGCAAAACTGCTAGAGCCGTCCCTGCTGACATTAGAGCCCAGTGCCGTGCTAACTAAAGAACAGGTGTTTTATTGAGGTGGGAAAAGGAAGAAGGGTTTGTGGTAAGAAGACTATGATCAACGCTACAGTACCTCTCCAGAACTTCCTTAGTGTCAAGACAAGTAGAAAATACCTTATCAGTGAAGGAGGAAGTAAATCTGAGAGTTTAGGTTTCAGTCCAAGAATTTAGATGGTCTCTAAAATTAATAGATATCCGTAAAAACTTAAGGTCGAAAGGACCATCGGTCTCAGGAACCCACGACCGAGCTAAATTGCTTTATAGCCCCGTACACATCCCCTCCCTATAGTATAATAAGTATTAGTAACAAAATTGGCAATTTTATAAGATAAATCCATTTTTTTATCCAATATTTTAACAGCGCAACTTACTCTGTGATTGACGAGTATAATCGTCATCGCTTGATTTTCGTGCCGTATCACACGTACACGTTTCAAGCAATTTTTCGTCCAATTCGTGCAATTTTTACTCAGTTACCATAGCAACAGCTTTAGAACAATTTTTTGCTAGCGAGCTCAAAAAGTTGTTCCAAACAAAAGTTGCTTGAAATTCCAGCCAATGGGATTCTTCGGCGCCCTACGTCATAAACAAGATGGTGGCTTCGGTTTCTGGTAACACTTCAGATATGCCGTATATTTTAATGGTGTATAATATTTGAACGGCGTATAATATTTCAAATAGAATGGTGCTCTGTTTCTGTTTACACCCATCAACAAAAGCGCAAGCGAAATGAAAGAAATCATTTTGGATATTCGTTTTCCGAAGCAGAAAAATCGGCAAGTAATTTTTCAATGTAGAGATAGAGCGCGGCTGACGTCAGAGCATGTCGTTTTGCTTACGGCAATCCTTCCCCCTCAGTAGGACGAAAAATTGCTTGAAAAAATTGCATTGAAAATCTACGGCCTTTAGAGGTGTGATACGGCCTTTAAAGTCCTCTTGTTACGAGAGCTCGATCTTTTGGATTTAAAAAAGATGGGGAAATAATCAGCATCAGTATAAGTTCAAATTAACGAAAAGTTTCAAATAATTTTCGAGGGTTATTTCGAATTCTAAATACTTTCAGTATAATTTAAATAATATTCAAGGGATCCACACAAGCAGTGTTCAACACTTTTCAAATAAGTGAAGAGTAGGTAAAAAAAAAGTTAGTAAAAAGTAATATTCAATTTAGAAAATTCAAATAAATTTGATTTTCCAAATTTATTGAAGCCGAATAATTAACTAGTAAAATAACAATAACATAAATACTACAATTTTTTTGAAAAATATTTCTTCGATCCCAAAAAGAAAAGTTTCAAAATGTTGAAATATTTCAATTTGTATTTTTATTTTAACTTTTATTTTAATATTTCTAATTGAAAATTCTTAATATTTTATTACGATTTCCTATTAATAAAGCGTCTTTATTTGTAGCTGCAATTTATCTTGACACGTATAATCACAAAATTCAATGTATAATAAATACCAATTTATGTTTTTATTTGACCGAATTATACATAAGATCAGAGGAAAAAAAAGGAGTCTATCTTCAAGTACTAATGTTTGTAGTCTTTAAATAAAGCTACCAGGATCAACCACGTTGATAGAGTTATATAATAATACGATTACTTTAAGAGAATTCGATATTGTATTAAAAAAGAAGTTTCATAAAATCGGCGTATAACGCGCACTTTTAACACAAAAAGATAAAATGGAAATTTACGGGTGCGCGATAAAAAAAAAAAAAAAAGACGAGCGAAAAAAAAATTTAGATTTTTACACAGATCGAAATTCTGTTTATTTTAAAGAAATTGTATAACTTGTGAACTTAAATAGTTTGTAGTTCAATAAGTATATATATTTTTTTAAAGCCTGGGATAGTACTTGGAATAAATGACTTCAAAACACAAGAAAATTGTGCATGTATATTCTTCCAGGTTTCTTCGTATATAAAAGTGGATGCGCGTTATATCCTAATATATATTATAAACGCGAAAGTTTGTGAGGATGTTTGGCCGTCTTTCACGCAAAACAAATGAATTAAATCGAAAATATTGGAACAAATTTCGAAAAAAAAGGAAATTTAATGAAATAATTTTTGAAATCACTCAGAAAGCGTACAAACACACACACATAATTGCTGGTGTCATTTAGAAAGAAAAGCCCGTGCAACACCGGGGCCCTGCAGCTAGTATATATATATGGGGAATACACCTAAAAAATTTTATAAAAAATCGCTTAACCTTAACCACACTGTTGCATTTCTGCAACATATGATTTATTTTGTTAACAGACTCAATATTTTTTTTAATTTTATCTACAAATCACTTATCTGAAAAAAAAAAAGATTACTGCAACGAAATACATGCTAATTTTGTCACTAGATGAAAGTACATTTATTCCCGAAATCACAACAATTATAAAAAAAACTCTGATTCGAACTTTTTTTGGCTATAAAAAAAACCATTTTATTTTATGCTTCCTCTTTTTATTGAGAAATAAATTACCAGGTAAGAAATTTAAACATTTTATGATGAATAATAAAACCTCATATAAAAAAAAATTTTTTAATTTACAGCCCACTGCGCAATGTTGTACTTCTGCACCAAATAAAAAAATGACTGAAATTCAATTTAAAGCAGCTTAATTTATATATATATATATATATATATATATATATGTTCCCTTTTATTATTACTTGAGAACTAGCTGATATAATTTTTTCCATAGAAATTTAAAAAATTGCGAAGTTAAGGGTTAAAACTATAGGTGCGCGTTATACGCCCTGTAAATACTAAACTTATAGTCGTTTTGAGAAGCATACGGAATAAAACTCAATGCACATGGATTCTTTAAAATTAAAAATGGACAAAAATTATTAAGATTTGAATGAATTTTTTAAAACGAGGATGCATCAAATTAAAGCATTTAAAATTTAGGTTTTAAAAAAAGCGCGGAAAAAATCATAAAAATTGACAATCTGTTATGATGTCTATATTTTCCTCATAAAAAGAAATGATAACAAAAAATTAAAAAACTGTATCTTAAAATCTTGATGTTAGATCAAATAGCTGTACACAAGGTCATCTTGAAAGCTTCTTTCAATTTGGCCTTCCTCTTCTCCAGCGGCTCTTAATCTTTTTAGCACTAACCACTTTGACACCAAAAACAAATTTATAAACTCGCTCTAAGACAGGTTGTTTTGTCACGAACGTATTTCAAGACCGATTCAGGGACTATGTTTTTAATGTTTAAGAGGTAAAGTCTAATTTTTTAAAATGTTTGGTTTTATAATCAAGTGGCGTACATAAGGGCAGTGCTTCTCAAACTTTCCATATTTGCGACCCAATATTCAATCATTATTTTCATCGCCCCCATACAATATAACGATGCATTGAATTCAATAATACTATGCTTTGAAGCGAAACCTACAGTACGACTTTCCCCTCTTTAATGCCACCGGCGTATATAAACATCTCGCTCAGCCAGTGTGTTAATTGCCCCAGACGTATATTTACTTCTTTCCGAAGTACGATATTTTATGTGCACTGCTATCCATAAATTTATTCCGAAGGCTTTGGAATGCAATAGAAGGACCTTGGTTGTCTTTGCGAAGGATTTACTTATTTCAGATTATTTGTTTCTTTATTCCTTTAACGTTATTAGAAGAAAAGCTCCTTTTTTAATTGAAAAAGACAATAGTTTCAGTGAATTATCCAGTGTACGTCGGTTAAATGATTTTATGTTTTTATGTGACATCACACTCAGGATTTTAATGAACTGAATAAAAAACTTCAAAGATATGGACCAATTGTTTTAACGATGTTTGAAAATATTAACCTATTTATGACGAAACTTGACATCTATCGTAAGGATTTGAAAATGAAAATCATGAAATACTTTCCTCAATTCCAAAATCATTTTCAAAACCCAATAATTTTTCAAAACTCCGTTGACATTCCAGAAAATGTAATTAAAAAATATTTAACGATTCTGCAGGAAACAAAACAAGATTTTGAGAAGAGATTCCATTAATTTAAAGGTGTGGAAAATACATTTCACTTTATTTTATTTCCCTACGAAACAGAATTTGAAACAATGGAGTTGACCTAATTTATGTGGATAGGTATCGATAATTTAAAAATGGAATTGGTTGAGCTGCGAAACATCGTAGTATAGAAAACAAAATTTGAAGACTTAATTTCTGAAGAAGGAAAATTGTGAGAAAATAATGCAGATAATATGCTAATAAAGTAAAAATTGAAAATATTATATTAAACGTATGGGATTCTTATTAAATAATTTTATATCAATGAAAAAACTAGTTAGTGCTCTTTTAATGATGTTTGGATTCACATATTCATGTGAAAAGTTGTTTTCACCAATGAACTTTGTAAAATCTATTAGAAATAGAATTGACAGGGAATTAACTCCAAAATGCATTAAACTAATGAACACGAAATATGAAACTAATTTTAAAAAAACTATCTGAAAATAAACAGCAACAGATTTCTCATTTTAAATACTGTATAATCAATTTCGTTATATATATATATATATATATATATATATATATATATATCATATATATATATATATATATATATATATATATATATGTGTGTGATTGTGTGTATATTGTTGGCCGGGTAGCAACTATATGTATATGCAACAATATTACTATATGTATGTAGCAGTAATATTTGATTTAGTAATGACGTCTTCAGAATTGAATTTCCTCTTTTATTTTGAAGCACACATAGCGTAACTGGTCAATCTATTATTATTTTACCTCTATTTGGTATAACACGTAAGCAGACACATATAACAGAAGCGACTTCTTGACGAACACAAACACAAAAGACAAAGAAAGCCGCAAATATTCACATTCTTACATGATGGCGGAAAGCAGAGGAAAGAGAGAAACGATTACATCAGATTTTTGTTTATATATCAGCAGTGCAAGCGCGTGACTATGACGTAATAGTAGTTCTGATTGGATTATTCGATTACGATTAAGATTACAATATTTATTTTTAAACCAAATTAAAATTTGTTTAAATATTAGTGCAAAAGAGTTAACAAAATTTCACTAGAGGGTATTATTACATATACAATATATATATATGTATAGATATTTATTAATAAATAATATTTTGTAATATGTATTGTATGCAATTTTCGTTACTCCTTGTTCATTCAAACCCTTATTGCAATTTGCACCAAACACTTAAGAACTGTTAATCCCACTAAAGACATTTAAAACGTCAAACCACGCCCATTTTTACCCGTTAAGCCAGTTGAATTTTAAAGATGTTTAGTTTTAAAAATACTCAGTTAAAAATTTTTAAACTTAACTCTGGTGCAAATAGGCATTAGTGGCCCTCGAGCTAGTACTAAAAAAATATGAAAAAAATTTGACCCACGTCTCCGAAAGGTTCACCATCCCTGCTATATACTATCTACTTTTAAAGATTTCCGGTAGGGCCTACTTTTGCATAGAGACCCAAGGCCTCAAAATATCTTGAGATTTCTCTGGGCTCAGGGCCTCAAAGAGTCGTAAGACGTTCCTGGAAGTGATAAAAACATATTCCTGTTTTATGACGAGGTTGAAGGTTAATAAAAAAAAAAGCATTTGTATTCAAGAACAACCAAAACCAACTTTAATTATTAATGTAAGCCTAAAATTTTAGAATAAGGCACTTAAGGTATTCTTGGTTCAGTATCTCTCTTTCACAAGCTTGAAATTTAAATTCTCAACATTATGAAATGTTCATAATGGCTTTTCTTGCATTGAGCCACAAAAATAAAAACATCTTCCACAGTTCTTAATTTTTGTAGCGTAAAATATTACTTTGCATAAAATTATATTCAAATACCGTATTTACTCGAATCTCAGCCGCATTTTTTCCCCAATGTTAATGCTACTGAAAATCGGATGCGGCTTAGAATCGAAGGGGGCAAAAATTCGATGGATGGGGCAATTGGAGCAATTGCAGGTTCCTGAATGTACTTTTAAAAGTTTATATATATATATATATATAATTTTGGTGAAATAAATAATTAATCACTTCTAATTGGTTTTCATTTTAAATTTAATTTAGTAAAACTGGATATCCAATAAATCATTTTACACTATTTTTCATTTTTCACAAAAACTTGTCGAGAATTAGAGGTGCGGCTTAAAATCGATGGTGGCTTTAATTCGCACAAATACGGTGTATTAAAAAACATTAATTGGAGCGCGAGAAGCATGATCGAGGCTCTTCCCTTTTCAGCGCAAGTGCATTCATGTAAACAGTTTAGGTCAGAGGTTTCCTAACTTTTTTTTTGTCTCATAGACACCTTGCCATGTCAGGCAGACCCCTGCTTACCTAATATTGAATTTTTGCAAATTTATGAACTTAAATGTCTTTTTGATAGCTGATACTACTACTTACTTTAAAAGAATTAAATTTCGAAACGTAATGAAGTGTAGCGTTAAAAACTTAAGCAGCTCATGTTAATGAATTAAATTAAAATAAAACATAAAAAAACTTACATAAAATAACTGAGAAACAAACAAATGCTTTTAATAAGAGGGATGAATCTGGTGCTCAATAACAAATTTTCAACATTTAATATCAATTTAGTCGGGTTTACCCCTAAATTTCCTTTGTTAGTAAGTGTCCAGTCCCCCCTTTTTTTTTTTTTTAGATTGGTGAACTCACTAAAACTCCCTCTCACTATTATATTGTAGAAATTTATTATTGAAAAATCAAATGTAACTGTTTGATAAAATATAAATCTATTTAAATCTAAAGGACATAACAAGCAAATACATTGTATATATATATAATTTCCCCTCAAATAAATTTCAAAAACCTGATATTTAAATATTTTTTAAAAAGAGTCGGCGGGCCGCAACTTACGTACAGGTGGGCCGCGTGTTGGACACCCCTGCTTTTGCTACTTACAAATTAGCTCTTCCGTCTCAAAAGTTTGCTGACACCTGGTGTACGCCATTATGATAATAAAGTTTCTGGTCAACAAATCTGCATCATTCTTCCTGTGAAGGGAGGGACTTTCGTAAAATAATCTCCCTTTCACTATTTTCCGGAACCATAATCATAGTGAGCTAGTAGCTATAAAACGTTTCTTACAACACACCCTAAGACCACTATTTCACAGGTGGCTAAGAGGCGGGAGGATATGCTGAAAAGATATATATATATGAGGAAAACTCTGGCACCAGATTTAATTTTGTTAAGGAAGTGCCCAGTGTGATCCTTAGTATATATGCAAAGTCTCATCATCATAAATGTAAATGGACTAAATTCATGACAGTCACATCATAAAGGCAAACACGTGTTAAAACATTGAAAGGCATTACACGTGTGAAGACATTAAACTAACTTCTACTTTTTATTCTATTCATAAAACAGATAAAATTTCAAATTTCATAATTAGATAAAGATGTTAAACTGTTACAAAAAGAAACTTCAACAAAAAAAATTTCAAAATTTAAGAAAAATCTTGTTTTATATATGTTATTTTTAAATAAAATGACAAATATTACTTTAAAAAAAAAAGTTTCTGTAAAAAACGTTATTAGGCAACAACGAAGTGTATGTATGATCTGATGAGCTAAAAATAGATGACTGCATTAATGGTGGCTATGACGTCACGTGAGTTTTTCAACTGATTGTCTAGAAACACGTGGCTGCCGTTATCATGTGACTAAAATGACGTCATATGAATTTAGTCTATTGGTCCTCACTGTGTCTTTTCTCCCTTCTGTTGTAAAGATACAAGTTCTTTTATTAACTATACCGTATGTATAAATAAATTTATTACAGCATCACGAAAGACTTTTATATATATATATATTAAGTACATATTATATGTTTGCCGCAGACCAGGCGTTCTTAAATTTTTTTTTTGGGGATTTTTTCTTAAAAGCTTGGTACAACCTCATAAGCATTTTTCGAAGTTTACACTCTTTGTACTTAATTACGTGTTTTATTTGTAATATGTTATTTTTTTCTGCCATAGTAAACATTTGCGATAGGTTTTTACTTTGAATATAACAATGTAGGAATTTTAATTCAGTATAACAAAATAAAAGAAAAAAACATTTTATAATGTAATCACACGGTAAATTATACATAAACTATAATCTGTTTATCAAATATAGTCATTTTGAGTTCACTTTCGAGATCCTCACTTTTTATTTACAACAGTATATGCAATATTTAAGTATCAATGGGTAAGATGTGCTTGATTATTTTTAATAATGTAATTAAATCTTGTTATAATAATCGACACCACCGGATGAAGTACTTCCTCAATATTTAGATTTGATCTATATTTTGATTTTTATGGTTATTAAAGACGAACACATAAAAAGTTGTAGAAAAAAGGTAAAAGATACCGTATTGCAGTTTCAAAAATTGTTTGAAACTCTATTATTATTAAAGGTGAACAAGTTATTTTATGCAACAAGATATATAAAAAATGCCCAAACCTTAGAGACCCCAGTGGAAATTTTTAAAGTTAAAGTAAGGGGCCGGTTTATATATGAATCCACTAATCTTAAGAAAAACACAATCTAGAATTTTTTTTTTATCTTTTAACTTTTGAGGTGTTTTAAAATTTACTTTTTCCTAAAAAAAAGTCACAAATCCTCTTGAGTTAGAGTCAGAATCCGCGTATCCGAACTGCTCGTAAAATTCACATTTGCTCATTGAAATGTCTGAATGCATAGTATCATTATGCAGCGAATTTTTCTTTCAGAGCATGAAACATAGGTCGACGATCATGTGACGTATGTTAATTAACCTTCAAGTTCATTTTACAAACAAAAATAGATGGCGCAGAAAGTATGACTGGTTCGGATATTGCAAAGGATAGCATTTTTTGCTTCAGATAGCTCCTAATTATTAAAAACGTCATCATTGGCCTTTTACTTTACAGAAATTTGTTAGGAAAACGAAAGAAACTGGAGATAAAGGAAGACCATCAAATAGATGGTTGAATGACATTGAGAAAGACTTAAATACTTCGAAAAGTAAAAATTGCAGAGGAGTCGCATTAAACAGAAGACGCTGGAAGATGCTCGTGGTTGAGGCAGCCAAGGCCTGTAAGGAGCTGTTGTGCTTTTTTGAAGTAGAAGAAAAAACTCCTTGAATTAATTTATAATAAATTTAATTACGACGACCGGTACTTTTTGGAAATAATTTTAAGGTTAAAAGTTCGAATATTACAAAGTATAGCTGTATAGACCGATATAGCACAACTGTACCAATAAGTAATCATAATTTTATCATATGTTTCGCAAATTCATTTCCTTAATTGTAGTAATATGTTCCTTAATTGTAGTAATATGTTCTTTGTGTTGTAGTTTTTGAACTGATTGATGATATTGATTTTATCAACTAATGTGTTGATTGTACGATTGTATTAACTTGATTCTTCAGATATAAAAAAAGTGTAAAAACATCTTTAATTTAAGCGCAGAGAAACGTTGTTGTTGTTCCACCAAAGGTCTCGTTTTCCCTTTAAGGAGTGCCTTGTAGGTAATGTGCAGATTAACAAGTGTCATGCAGGAAATGTGCAGGTTATCTGGGTAATTCGCAGATTACCTAGGCAATATGTGAAATGAAACAATTTTCCACACTTTAATGGTTCACCCTAGTTAATGTGCAGATTACCTAGATAATCTACAGAGATTAATTGATTTCTGCACTTTAGCGGTAACATATACACCTTTAAATTTAAAAATATTTTCGAAAATTGAGAAAAGAAAACTCTAATTTTGCAGAATCGTACATTAGCTTACCTCTTTCGGACTTAATTTATTGTACTTAATTTATTTTTTTATACTTATTATTAAATTCAAAATAGCTGAAGATAGAAAGGGAAAAAAAATATATCCTCTGTTTATTTCTGAATTTTCACAGGGGACATGATAAACAGTAACTCAGTAAAAACCACCACGAATTTTTATTTAATAATAGGACAGATCTTCTGTTTGAAAACGTCTTCCGAGATTGTTAGTTTTGCGTTACGGACCAAAACCCAAAGTCGTAGTACAATTTTCCTATCTTTTATTTGCCCTCCACTGAGATAAAGGCGATAGAAAAATCCTTTCTCAATTGTCCTTCAAGACTACACGACTTAGACAAAAGAGAATTCCCTGCGGTCCAGAACTACTCGAACAAGGAAAGGGAAGGGGGGAGGACTGCCACTTTGTGTGGATAATCGCATAACCTTCCACTCAACCCCCTCAAGAGATTGGGTTGGAGGGGGAGCCTAATACTCTGTACTTCCCCTATTATTACCAGGTGGCACCTTTCAACCGCATGCGCCGTTCTCCCCTTAATTACAGGGAAGGTGAAAATATGGTCCGCGCCGTAAATATGGGTGAGGATTATAAATGACATGTGACCCTGACCGTTAAAAGAAAAGCATATATATGTGTGTGTGTGTGCTTTTTGCAGGTATTAACTTTCTCTACTAATTATGATGCGATTTATGATAATGCAGAAGCATTTACTCATATATTTGTAAATGTCAAGGTCGTCAGTAAAATTGCGCCTTCATGACAAATAACGATCGAGGTACATGTTTTAATGTAAATGCCGTGAATGTCACAAATTGGTGAATTTTTTGGTGGAATGTATAAATAAAACAATTCTCGCGCGCGTCTAGTGAAACGTATATTTACGGAATGTCAACTTAACGACAGGAACGTCTTATGGCCATATGCCAACTGGAAGCCCAAGGCATATTTGGCGCTTGTCTGGTTTTCGACCTCAATAAAGTCATGATCAGAATAATTTTAATGGTCAAATGTTATTCCAGGACATATTCTTCGAGAACCCGGACAACATGCCAACTGGCAACATTGTTATGACTATGTCTAGGCCAATAGCGCTCACAGGAATTTTTCAAGGGGGTTGAAAGTTCACCATTCTTGTATCATGCTCCTTTTGATTTTGTCGATTTTCGGAAACAAAACACAGTAAAAAACTAATTATAGAATAAATAATTAGCATTAATTAATAAAATTAATCATTAATAACAAATATTTAATTAAATTTTACGTACTATATACTTAGAATTATAATCAGTCGGAGAAAAAATCGAGGGATTTGGGGGGTGGGTTCGGACCCCCAGGACCCTCCCCTTGTGTGCACCACTTGTCTAGGCCTAGGCCAAAGACGTTGCTACCACCGTATCAACCATATCAGTGATACGGGGCCCCCAAGCAACGGGGCCCCAATATGTGTTCGCAAAAAATCGTAAAATGTTAAGGGATCCCAAAAAAAGGGCCCCCAAAGAATTTTAATACAGATCCCAATCAGGACTAGATACGCCAGTGGTCTAGGTCTACCACCGTACACCATTATTACGCATTTCATCGAAAGGCGACAACCGGTCGAGACAGTTTATGCCTTAATTTGTTACGGGTTATTATTTGTACGATAATCGATTGATTGATTGATTAAATATTAAAGTTGCACTGTTCAGCTACACGAGGGCTTTTGGCGACGGGCCACGTAATTTTGAACTATGGTCAAGTGACGTGGACGACACCTGAGCTGGCATATCTTGTAATTTTAAATAATGTCAACACCTGAGCAAGCACCCTCTACAGCCACACCACGTCGGTGTGGAGACTTATGATTCCGAAATCTTTTATGCGTTTGAGCCTCCCTACATGTTGGGTCTATGGCAGTGCTTCTCAAACTTTCTATACTGGCGCCCCCCTTTTCAATCACAATTTTTATCGCGCCCCCCTTATCCATTAATAGAATTACTGAATGCAATAATAATAATGCACTTTGACGCTAAAGCTTCAATACGATCTTAATTATAAACCGTACAAATCAATATAAGTACCCAAATTTTGGCATAATATTTACTTTTTAAGCACACAAAAAATTAATTAATAGGATAATTATTATGTTATTTTTCCTACTCCTAATTTTTAAATAGGAACATGTTACCAAAATGCGGTGGCCTAGAAGACAAAATATAGATATCAGCTAAATAGAAAAAGAACTCAGAGGGTCAATTTCTAAAAAAACTTTGAAAAACTTTGCTCTGCAAGACAAGCCCATGAGTCACTTCAATATTTATTAAACTTGTTTTAATTCAGTATTAATAAGATAAGTATTAAATTTTTTATATATGTTACTCTTAAGTAATATATATTTTAGAAATAAAGTGTACTCTAACCATATATATATATATATATATACACTTTTTAAATATGGAGTTAATTGGTATTTCTTTCTCTAATTTTTAAATTGGAAACAGATTGAGAAATAATATTTAATTAAAGATTTATTTTCCTTCCAAGATCCCACTTCTAAAAGTACAAATGTCATTATAAAAAAATAGCCTAATCTATGTTTGCTCTTTATCATATCCATTACATTTGGCATTTCTCGCGAACGTTCACGTGAGTCTAGGCAACAACGGACGTCTGCACAAAACATGTAAAATGCGTCGTACAATTCTAGTCAGTCTTGGCCGAATCGATTAGCTACTGAATCTCTCTTGAAAAAATGTACGCATTTCATAATTTACGCGTTAATACATTGATAGTATTTACCACCAATGGATTAGAACAAAATCATAGATATATTTTTAAATCGCAGCGAGCATTCGACGATATCTAAAACATCAAGTACAGACGAGGAGCAAATTGATAGCAAGTTACGAATGGGTTAGGAATCCATTTCAAATACTTTAGAAGGGCTCTCAACTGCCGAAAAAGAGATCTTCATAGATTTCACATCCGTGATTGAAATTAAAGGGCAATTTTGTAATAAATCACTCTTTGAATTTTGGATAGAAAAATTGGATGCTGAATTTTTCTGCACTGAAAACAAAAACGGCTAAGCGCCACTATTACCATTTTAACATCCTTACCTTTTACATGAATCGGATTTTCTGCGATGGCTACTCTTTGAAGGTAAAATATAGATCTGAGCTAAATATCAAAATAACTCTTGAGTGTCAATTTCTAATTTTAGCCTTCTTTGAAAAACTTTGCTCTGCAAGAGACAAACCCATAGAAGTCACTGATAATTATTAAACTTGTTATTATACTGGCTGAAGTACCCACTCTTAACACAGTTTATTTTTTTTTTTTAAAAATATTAATATATTATATGACATAATAAACTTAATTGTGGGAGAGTAAAAACCAAAGTGCATGACAATGTATACAAAAATGTAAAAAGGATTTATTGAAATGAATACTCATAATATAAGCGGTTTTGAATGAACTGTTAATTTTAAGCCTCGCAAATTAATTTAGAAGATAAATGTTAAGTAATAAAAAAGAATATAAAATTCTAATGAATAACAATTGTGTTATTTTTTAATATTTAAAAGCGAAAACTTCAAAATGTTTTTAGCCGGGATCAAGGTGTACTTGCGCACTCGATACTAAGGTTAATGGTCGCGGTGATGCACCCCAATTCTTTTTTATAATTATTTTCAATATACAAGATAAAAATCACACCACATTTCAGTGAATAATTCAACTAAGGAAAATATACTTTACCTATTTTCTGGGATTTTTCTTTTTGTCTTTCATAATTTGAGAAAATATTCAATAAGGCAGGAACTAGAGTACGTTCCAAATGTGCGTGACCTTAATAAAAGGGACACAAATCCAGACACTTTTGCTAACATTACCGGAAAGTTATTTGCAAACAAAACTGTCACATTTTGTTCCGCATTACAGCCCAGCCAATTTTAATGTCCTTTGATGATCGACAAATATCCTGTTGAACTTTCGCTTGTGTCTTTTTGACCCCAGGGCGAAGTGCATTTTGCCCGGTACACTTATGGCTTCATATTTTTTCTTGATAAAGTTCTAAATGCTTAGCTATTAGAAATTTCCTTTCGTTTCATGTATTGCTTTTCTCAAATTTTGCTTTCCTTAACATGGTCATATGCATTATTTTCAGCAAGTGTTTCCCTTGTTTGATCAGCTTCAATTACCTTTCAAGGAGATCACAGATGACCAATTCTTTTTTTATATTCTGCTCATTTACATTTTATAAAACCTTAATCAGTCGTACAACATCACCAATTAAAACCACTAAGTTATTCGCAGCGGAAAATGCAGCATCTTCAAGAGAAATATTGCACGAAAAATAGTGAGATGCATACCAGGAACTAAATACACAAACGAATACCTTAAGATTCTAAACGTTTGCCACTCCCAAAAAGGAGATATGTTATCAATTCATTTTTGGCTCCATTAAGACTGTAATAGAGGATTCTCTGTCAAGGTCATTGGTAACAAATAGAAAACAGTTTTCAGAATTAACGATTTTTGTATTATATGTTTCAGTATACTCATAAAAAATAAATCGGCCAATTAATCCTTCAAAGTGCTCAATATATACTTATCCATGTATCGCAAAACTCTTTCACTGTGAAAAAAGCGCAACAAGTGTATAATTTCTTAGCACTACTAAAAGATGCAGAATAACCATACAAAGTAAGTTCGAGAGCCAGCAAAAAGTAATATTATTTTAGGTTAAAAGAAACGTAATAAAAAAAATCTCTCATCGTAGGATTACAGCAAAGCAAAAGCAAAATGTTTTTTTTATTGGTTAGGATCAAAAGATAGCTAATGCGGCGTTCAAAGTAAGTCTTTTATTTTTGATGACTTTTTTTTCACCAGGGTGATATATAAATCACTTATCAATGTAAAATCTGTATTTTTATTATATCAGAAAGTATTTTGTCTTTTTTCATTCCAGTAAATTAATTTTTTTAACCTTTTTTCGATATGTTCGCGCCCCCCTTGAAAGGTTATCGCGCTCCCCAGAGCCGCGCCCTGGTTGAGAAACACTGGTCTATGGTGTAAACAGGATTCGTGAACACACGCTCAACTAAAACCTCGCAAGTTGTGAGTTCCATTATTAGGTTACCGACACACTATCTTTAATCCTAAGCGCATATTTGAGGAGTGAAGATCTATGTTTCGATTTTGTAGTCACCCTGGAAAAAGTAGGATGCTTCATAGATTTCTTCTTTTAGTAATTTTTAATAAATGTGTGACATTCATAAATATTCTAAGGAACAGTTTGAATATTTCTGAATATGTATAATTTTTGAATTAAAATTTTAACATTCTTTTAAACAATTTCCGCAGTATCAGAGGATCTTGAACGCTTTTTAAATTGCATTTATATATACACCGTATACTCCGGTATATAAAAAAACGTGCACATCCGATACTTTCAAACAATTTTTAATTTTTAGGTATATTCGCCATATATTTAGCAAAGAAAAATTCAGAAACAGGAATAAAGTGTATCCCATTTGATGAAATACGTGTAAAATCATCCTGCGCTTCTGCAATTGACTTTAGTGCTTTGTGTGTTTATTAAAACGAGCCTTAAGAAAACTGCATCCAATGGACTTTGGAAAAAGTTTCAAGAGGAATGGAGTAAAATTGGCATGACAGTACTAAGAAAAGTTTACTTTCATGAAAAATTCTACCTAGAGCTCTTGTCAAGAATCATAGCTATCAGATAGAAGCAAATTTCCACAAAAAATACGGCGTTTACTGATAAAAATTTACTATCAAAATCGTTTAAAGTGTGAAAAACATTCTGTATCTTATGCTGTTTATTTTTATGTTAAGAAATATCTTTAAATGATGCAAAATTATTATACAATGAAACTATTAATATCTATATTATTTATCTCTATTCTAATCGCGGGACTCGAATTGTTTCAAAATTTTCCTCCCGTTTACACCCAATGTTTTGGGTTGCTTTGGACAAAAAACCTAAAAATTTGACCCGGATAAGGGAATGGATAATAAAGCAGGGGAAAAATTAAATTTGCAAAAAAAAAAGTAACAAAATGTAGCGTTAACAATTTAGATCGGGGTACTCAACCTTTTTTTGCGGACCGAAACTACGCGTTTTTTCACAGGGGGCGATGGGGCTGGAGGGGGGAATATTTGGGGCAAGATAACATTTGAAATTTAAAATGGGAATGTTGACAAAATTTTAAACCCGGGAAATTTTTTTTTTTTTTTTTAAATTCACTAACACTAAATTAGAAAATTTAAGAAAATCCTTCCATTTTCTCCATTAAAGGGTTTCCTATGATTACGAATAATGTAACAAACTTCACAGGATGTCTTTTTTTCCGCTGCGATATAACCACTGACAAACATTTTTGGCTGTTCCCAAAAGGATTATTAAAAAAAAAAAGCCTATTTATCCCCTTTTAAAAGAGATCTTCGGGGAAAAAGGCATTGAAATTTTTTATCGGTTTTTTTTAAGTTTTTCTGAAAACAAAAAATTTACGACCAGTTTTTTTTTACCAAAATGTAAATTTTCCCTTTTCCCCTTGGGGAAACGATCATTTTCTTAAAATTTTTTTTCGGAAAGATTAAGATATTTAAAAAATTAAAACCACGTTCATTCCTTTGTTTTTCGTTATCACTAACCGCAACTGTTCCAAATAGAAAAAGTTCATGCGCTTCGCTTTTGCCAAATTTTTTGTAGAAACGCGCACAGGTAAACAAAATGCACCTAATTTAAAAATCAAATCAAATTTGAAATTTAAACTGAACTTTACAAGTAGAACAAGTTTAAAGAGATTTTTATATTTAATAGAGAAAACGTGATTCATTTTTCATGTGCCCATCATAATTTAGTCCATTAGGAAAAACGAGCTATATATTGGTGCAATTTTTTTAACATTACAAACCCCTTTGTTCGGAAGTAGCAAAAAAAAATACTAAAGCCCCAAAACGGCCCAAAAAAAGATTTTGTACTCGTCTGAGACAGTTGCTCACCAACTTTTTTTATCGCCGCGGACAAATCAACGTTCCACTGAGGGGTAACGTAGATTGTATATATTTTAGATATTTTTGATTTAGTAAAACCTAAATTGTATTTAAACATGCCATCAAAATAAAATACAGTTAAATAAAAAAAAAAAAATGATATAAAGGAATTCGGGAAATTCCAAATCCAAAAATAAATACACCACAATAAATGAAATGGAAATAATTTAAAGTTCTTTTGGGCGAAAAAATATTTGTCCAAAAACCGTCCCGGGGGATTTGCCGAGGCCTACCAGAAAATCTTTAAAAAAGGCCCACCTTGTGGGGGCCCGATTTAAAATAGGGTTTTTAAAATGATTGTTTTGGGTAATTTTAAAAACCCACAAAAATTTAAAAAAAGGCAAACCCGGTTCCCCTTTTACAAAAAGAAAAGGGGGTTTCCCCACCCTTTGTCAAAGGCTAAATACAGTTTTTAAAGGGTTCCGTTTAAATACATTCGGGGGAAATTTTTTGTCATTAAAATTATCAGGATCATGCTCTTATTAAACCATAGTCGAGAACGAAACGAGACCCCCACCGTGGGTGAAGCCCTGGTCCGGGCCCAGTTAGCCCATGCCTTAAGACGTCCCTAGTGAACGGACCAGGGGGAATGGGGACCTGGTCTAAGGTGTGTGCATGGCGTAAGTCGGTGGTTTAAATAAACACCCCTGTCAAGGGTCTACAACTAGTTGCCAAAACATTTTTTCCCTCTGTCGTTACAGATATAAACTAGACAAGGATTCTACCATATTTATTGATGGGTAATGGCATTATTAGCTTTTTAAAACTATGCAAAGCTTACGTAATTCAACAGTATACATATCCCCGGGCAATAGAAGTAAACATACTTTCTTAGAAGGCTGGCAGTAAAATCTTTTTCCCAGGGGCTTTATAGAAAAGTTACACTTTTTGAAAAAAAAGAGGGAGAAAAGGTAACAAATCACAAAGACATAAAAAAACGAGGAAAAAAAATGTAGCATTTTTCCCCATTTTGGAAATTCCAACCGAGGGGGAGCTCCCTTTTTTTTTTCCCTTTTTCCCGGACCCATTACATCATACGTCATGAGGGTGGTGTCGCATAAATACGTCAAGAAAACACCCGCTCACGTCAGCCGAGCAGAGGGAAACCGTTTGGTAGAGGTGATCTTTATTAAGATCTCTTGGCAGTTACGGGCGTACCTAAGAATAACAAAATGGGGGAGTGTCGAATTTAATTGTTATTAATATAACTGATGTAATAATTATGGTAATTTCCTTTTCAGGGCTTTAATTATTCTATTTCAAATTATTATAATTGTACTTAAAGTATTATACTAGCAATTATAACATCAATTGCAATCGGTTATAATTAAAATACAAAGGTAGTAAATATATTACTGAATTTTAAATAAGTTCATATATTAAATAATAAAATTTCATGTTTTTTTTTTCTTACATATTTGATATCATGCATTAAAAATTAGTGTTTTATTCGAACAATATCCCCGAAAGTATGTATTTAAATGTTTAAAGCAGTAAATACACCTAGATGATTTTTTTCTCTGAGGGGAAAGTTAAGAATTTGTATAGTTGTGTGTTCAGAGGCGCCCCAAAAAGGGGTCCCCAGGGGGCCGGGCCCCAGGGAAAAAACCCCTTTTATTTTTTTTTTCCCTTGATTATAATTTAAGCATATAGTATTAAAAAATTTTAAATTTAAAAGTTTATTATTAATGATCAATTTTATTAATTAATGCTAATTATTTATTCAATAATTAGTTTACTCTTTTTTGTTCCCGAAAATCGACAAATTCAAAAGGAGCATGATACAAGATTGGTGGACTTTCAACCCCTTGAAAAATTTCTGTGAGCTACTGAATGGTCATGATCGCATGCTTGTGACCAGCATTGTTGCAGATGTCGTGGGTTCCATTACTGTTGCATGGTCAGCACCGTGTTAGCAAGGCTAATGTACATTAAATATCGAGGCTCGAAGTTTTCATGTAGGTGTAAAAGTTTGGGAAGTGAAGGAAGGGTGCAAATCAGATGCCTTCTCCACCATATAGATGACAGTGATCCAGATTTATGAGATGTCGCAGATAGTTATCATGTTGCCTCTAAAAGTACGACATTCAATAAGCAATCAGTCCACAGAATACTCACACTTGTGCTACTATATTTCTACTGTTGGCATATAAATTATACCCAACTCTCTTTTTTACAAGGTAGATTCCTTCCTTAAAAAACCACGCAAAAAAATCGTGTAAAAAATATATACGTCGCATAGTAAATTTGGGGATATGTCCCACAGCTTTAAAAAATCGTGTGAGATGAAAAAACTAAATATTTTCCCGAAAAAACCATGCAAAGAAGTAATAAAAGCATGTGTGTTGCATATTTATAAAACAAAAACAATTCATTTTTATAGAGAAAAAAAAAATTATTGTATTGTGAAAATTTAGTCTATAAGTGCATACAACATATATTGTTGTGGTTGTTGCTGTCTGGTCTATGCAGTGTTGAGAAATCATATGGCGTCGAAGGCGTCCAAAATGGCTCTTGCTATGTCGACGACCTTTGGAGCAGTTGATGGCTCGTGGGTGTTAGGTCAATGTTGTGGAGTTTAACCAATATAGAAGGACAATTTAATATCGTTTATATCTGTCGTAGGGAAATGATGAAATTAGGAATTTGCT
The DNA here is from genome assembly GCA_019973955.1 of Trichonephila inaurata madagascariensis. Taxonomy (NCBI): domain Eukaryota; kingdom Metazoa; phylum Arthropoda; class Arachnida; order Araneae; family Nephilidae; genus Trichonephila; species Trichonephila inaurata. Next base: position 101,379 of record BMAV01012632.1, read on the forward strand.
CAAATCCCTAAGGGATGATTTATCGACGGGAGATGTTAAAATAACACCTCTTCGGTATTTCCCCTGACAAAAAAAGTAAGTGATTTTATCAAACCCCTGAACTGTTTCATAAAAGATGAAATGAACTAGTCAGGTTGCATTGGCAAAATGCTGTCAGGGGGGAAAAGGCAGGGGGGTCGATCCTTGTACTTCCAACCAAACGGCGTTTTTCACCCCCAAATATCAACTCCATATCTTTAAAAAAATAGCACCAAAAATTAACTGGGGATTGATATTTTGGGTTTTGGGCCCCTCTCCCCAAAACAGGTCATCATTAGTAAGAAATTTAAAAGGGTGGGGGACGGGGTCGATGGACGAAAACCACCCCTGCCCCCGTTTCCGAAACACGTTTGTTTTTTCACGAAACTACCCCCCCAAAAATATTCAGCAACTGAGGGGGAAGATGTTACACATAAAAAAATTCACCCTAATTTTCTAATTATTTGTTAATTGGTTTCAATAAATAATTTTTTTTTCATTGACTATTGTTGTATTACTTACTTCTACGTTTAATAATGCACTATTTTGTTAAAAGGGGTCCGGGGGTGTTAAATTTCTCTAGGGGTCTGAAAATTTAAAAAAATTTTCAAACAGGTGAAATTTTTTTTAAATTTAAATTAAATTTTTAAATTTTTTAAAATTATTTAAAAAAGAAGGGGGCCAAAAAAATATAAAATGTTTAAAATATAACTAATTTTAAAAATTAAGCATATGAAAATAAGAAACTTTTTTTTAAAAAATATTTATTAAGTTTTACGTCGCGCATCTATTTTCTAAAAAATAGCTTTAATTAATAGCTATAAGTAAATTAATAAAATTAAAATTCTCATTACATGAGCTATTTTTTTTATAAATAGAATAATAACACACATTTTTAAAAAATAAAAATTTCATTTTTAAAAAAAATTAAAATTTTTTTTAAATTTTTTGAAACATTTTTTTTACAAAAAATATATAATGCTAAAATTGGTAGGGAAAAGGTATGATGCATTTTTTAATTCTATAAAGTTTTATACATCATAGGCTAATATTTTAGAAAATAGCGTGCGCAACGCAAAAAATATTTAATCTTTATCATAGGATTTTTATACGCTTATGATTTTTTAAATTATTGTTATATTTTAAAAATTTTATACTTTTCTGAGGCCCCATTCTTTTATAAATAATGTGTAAAAGATTCGAATCATTTAATTTAAATTTAAAAGAATTATACCTGTTTGAATATTGTTTATATTTTCAGACCTCTAGAAAAATTTAACACCCCTCTCTCTAAGACCCCTTTTAAATAAACACTTTTAAAATCTTGACAATATTATTTCATCATTTCACTGAAACATATCAGGGATTTGTTCAAATCCCTTACTTTCATAAAAATGACTTTGAAGAGACGTTATTTTAACACCTCTCGCCAATTGATCATATCCCTTAGGGATTTGATCAAATTTCTTAATTTCATCGTTTCCCTGCGACATATCGTTGGGTGGATACAAGTCCCCGCCCTTTCGAGCTAAAACCCTCATACGTAGGTATTTGGTGACTGAAATATTTTTTTGACCTCTGTACGGGGCTCCACTATGATGTTTAAAAAATTAAATTTTCAGGTTAAAACCCCATTGAAATATAATGATCGGCGTTTTTTTTTTTAAAAATTGTCCTTGTTGTCGTAAAATATGGATAAACCCACTTCTAAGTTATATTTTTAAAACATTCTAGTTGAGCCTGTGCGAAATCAGATATCAGGCAAAATATTATTATAATAGAAGCATTTTTCACAAAAAAAGAAATTTTGAAAAAAATTATTCTAAGTTTTTTTTCAAAATATTATACTTAAATAATTTTTTTATTGTAATACTATTCTTAAAACAATTTTATATACATTTTCTAATCTAAGTGAAACTAATATCACATAAATATAATCCATTTAAACGCTTTTGTGCAAAAACACAGTTCCGAACGTAGTCGGATACCTTAACAGCTTCAGTTGTGGGTTTTTTCTTTTCGTTACAAAATCTATTAGCGGTGTTTTTTGGCTACTCAAGTTGTTTACGTAAGGTTTGCTATCCTTCTACACAAAACTCATGATTATGTGAATTTTAATGCACGCTTTATGTCAGGATCCTGAGTAAAAAGATGTTGTTCCATTCTAGTAGCAAATTTCAAGCTCTCGTGAATTAAATCAGCTGTTAATAGCTGAACTTCACCTTCGCCTTCGTCATGATCGGCTTCCTTATTATCATAAACTGTCGTACATTCGATCAAATCGTCCCTATCCAAAGGGCACAGGTCCCCAATTTTTTAGAATTCGTGCTAGAATAAGAAATTTATGTAAAAAAAAATCATTAAATTTTGTACCGTGTTATTTCAAAATTGCGTAATAAAAGATTTGGGTGTACTGCAAAATTTTAAAGAAATAAACTTCCAGAGAGAGAGAAAGTCCCAAAATGTTCCTTTAGAAAAAAAAAAGTTCATAAAACGACATTGTATTGGTAGCCACAGAGGTTATAACACTTTTTAGTCGCTTCTTAAAAAGAAACTAAGCGACATATTAAAAATCATGGTAAGACGCATGTGCTCGCATGCGTCAACTCAATTCACTCCATTCGCACACAACATAGCATTTTAAAGTGCATCGATTCGCCTTTGTTCTTAAGGCTGTCTTCAGCTAGTGTTAAAGAATAGGAGCCAAATTTGGAATATTTTTTCAGATAAAAAGTACTCAAACATTAATACTATATTCTGGCTTCACTATCCTGTAGAGAATCACTTATTTTATGCTACTACTCATTTTTACCCGAATTGATACATTTTTTCTTTTATAAAATGTGTTTCGCATTTTTTCTCCTATACCGTAATGCTAAATGAGCTATCCCTTTACATATTACAAGAAAAAACGGATAATTTATGAAATATTTTGAAATTTTAAAAACACTACATTATAAACAAATGCATGAGTTACAATGTCACACATTTTTATAAGAATTGAGGCATTTTTTTCTGTCCGAAAATGTGCTCGCGCGTTAAGTTCACACTGTCTTACATATGGCGAAAACAGCCTTAATTCAAAACACCAAGCGCATGTTTATAAGTTTCAAATTCATACCTCCAATGGAAAGCTCGAGATTATAAATGACTTTCAGGTACAAAAATGTAATACTGTTGCTCCACCTAAAAAAAACGTGACGGTTTTGATCTTGTAATCCTAGGGAGAAGCCATTCGTCTTGGTCCGTATCTGGACGGCAGAGAAGTAATCAAGAAATGCATTTCAATCGATCATTCGAAAATAGCATTAGCTTTGAAACACTTCTAGAATAGATAACGAAACCTTATTTTCAGCAGGAAAAAGGACTCTAATTAGCGATAATTTAGGATCTTAGTGACTTTCTTTTTTTATAATGTTCGCCCGGTATTTATCTTACTTTATAAAATAGGTTGTAATATTTTGTTGAAACATAATTGTTAATATTCATTATGTTGAGCTCAATCGTTAATCAACATTCGTATGTCATATACACGTAATGCCTTTTTAGAGATGGGTATGCCTTTGAAGGGTCGAGTTGAAAGAAAGTCTTTTGATAGGTACCGTAAAATCCGGCGTATAACGCGACTTTAACACAAAAAATAAGATCAAAATTTAGGGGTGCGCGTTATACGCCTGTATAAAACGAGCTTTAAAATGAAAAAAGATAAGCACAAAAAGTTAGACTCCCACATATATTGAAATACTGTTTATTTAAAATAAACGACATTTCTTATAAATTTACGGGTTTGTATTTATAGAAGTATATATTTTCAAAGTTTCAAGTACCTCGAATAAATACTTCCCAAAAAATGCAGCTTTGATGGGCATTTCAAGATTCTTCGTAAAGAAGGGGGGCCGTTATACGCGAATGTATCTAAAATTAAAAATTGGCCCTAAGTATGGGTGCGCCGTTTTACGGTAAGTAAAATTTATTTTATAACGCAATAAGTAATCAAAAACAGTATTAAGTAATTTTCAAAATAAAACATTGCAAATAAAAAAGTAACTGAGTATGTTTTTTTACGCATAAAATCAATATGTATTTTCCTAATTCTGTTTTTAATACAAACTTCTTTTACAAGGTTTTGATTTAACATGAATTAGGAAAAATATTTTATTCTCTTTTTACTCGACTTATTTCGATTTAATACGATCAATTGAATTTTTAAAAAAAATTTAACAGCGATATTGGAGAACGCGGAATGTCATGCGATTTCCATTTGTGAGAATTCACTGAATTTTACATCCTTAATATAAAATTGTAAAATATGATGAAGATCCTATTATAATTGTAAATTTAATTAATGAAGGTCTTAAACTAGCCAGTAATTGGGTAATCATTTTGTAAAAAAACATGATCCTAATAAGCAACGAGCTGGAAAGTTTCACAACGTGATTTGAAATCACTAATGTCCTCTTACGGAGAATTATACAATGACCTAGCGAAATCACAAACACAACAATTAATTACTGAATCCGTTCTTACATCCAATGAAATATCGGCAACAGGCTAATCCTAATTTTGTTCAAGAGGTACAGAAAAAAATTTCATCAATGGGATACGAGGACAATAACATATTTCTGGTAGTAATAATAACGCAGTCTTTCACAAACGTATGCGTTTATTGTCAGAAAAAGTAACAACGAATAAAATCCTTTTACATGTAATTCATATTATTTTGCT
>BMAV01012633.1:0-32825 GCA_019973955.1 Trichonephila inaurata madagascariensis
CTTCCGCAAATTTTCTAATGCTCATTTCTAGACTCCCCCCCAATAGTAAAACCTCATAATTCACTTAATTTTGTCGAGGTGTTATATCTGAGCCAGATTTGTCCGTTTCAGAAACAGAAATTCTCGAAGAATTTTTCTGACCAGGGTGTTACCAAGGTTAGAAGAATTACCTGAAAAGATACTGTTATTATCCCAACAAACATTTAATTCTAACATTCAATAGCCCTAAACTTCCGTCTTCAATAAAAGCAGGTTATTTAAACTGTAAGATCCGTCCTTATATACCAAATCCCTTCTGCTGCTTTAAGTGCCAGAGGTTTGGGACATTCTCAAACTTCCTGCGTGGACAACTGACTTGCTCTAGATGTGGCATCCACTGGCATGCTTCCACGGATTGTCCCTCTAGAGCCTAAATGTATAACTGCTCCTACCCCATACCGCTGATTCAAAACTATGCCCAAAGTGGAAAAACAAAAAAGCAAATTCAGGAAATCAAAACTAATAAAAATATATCATATGTAGAAGCCCGAAACTAATAGTACCACAGTTAGTCCAAACCTATCCCAGGCTAAAAAACCCCCTCAATTGTAAACAATTCCACCCAAACAGATGAAATATCACAAAAGTAAATTGTCCACCATTAAAATTACTCCAGCCATTTTTTATCCATCCCTAAAACAAATACATTAATATCCACAACTGCTATATCTAAATCCTCCTCCCTCAACTCAAGCACAACTACTGCCTTCTACATCATTAATTGCAACAGCAGTGTCACAGCCTCAGCCACCAACCCCTGTGTCTGATGCCGTGGTCACCGCAACCAATAAAACGATCACCCCTATTGAACCTCCGTGGTGGGTGGAGGCACGCCAGGATGAAGTGGTATACGCGTTGTTATGGATCCCAAGCTGCTGTGCCCGGGTAAAGGCCTCGTATTACCCACAACTCTCAACATTGAACAGACTGCCAGTACTGCACGTTTTTTTATACTATCACTGCCTAATAATGAAATGTCTAAAAATCCCCTTTGTTATTTTTCAAAGCTTCCAAGCTATAGGCGAGCCAAAATCCGTTAAAAAAATGCGATCAGGTGATTTATTGATAGAAACAAAATCAAACATTCAGTCAAAATCTTATCTGTCTGCAAAAACATTTCTAGATTCTCCCCTTATAGTTACCCCTCATAAATCATTAAATCTCCTGTCGAGGTAGTCATTTCTTCCGAACCTGACCTGTTGTGTACCTCTGATGCTGAGATCCTTGAGGGATTTTCACAGACCAGGGTGAGCGCAGGTCAGAGAATCACACAAAAAGATAATTACCATATACCGACCAAACACTTAATTTTAACCCAACAGCCCCACACTACCCCAAAACATTAAAGCTGGCTATTTAAATTGTAAAATCCGTCCATACATTCCGAATCCTCTGCGCTGTTTTAAGTGCCAGAGATTCGACACTCTCAAACTGCTCGCAGAGGACAATTGACGTGCTCTAGGTGTGCGTCTATTGGGCATGCCTCCTTAGGATTGCAGTCTGGAGCTAAATGCGTCAATTGTACACAGGAACACTCCGCGGATTCTAAACTTTGTCCAAAATGGAAAAACAGAAAAGAAATCCAAACAATTAAAACAAACAAAAACATACATCATATTTAGAAGCCAAAAAATTAATAGCCCCCTCAGCCTTCTCAAACTTACGCTCAAGCTGCCAAATCCTCTGTTAAAACAATTTCCCACTCAAACAGACGAAGATATAACCAGTTAAAATGTACACCTTGAAGTTACTTCCAACCACTAAAACCAACTCCCCAAAACAAATATATCAATAACCACTCCTGTTATATCCACATCATCTTCTACCCAAGGAGAACTTTGCCATCCACCTCTGCAACAGAATGTACGCTCCTAAACCTCAACCACCTATTCCTGTATCTGGTGACGCACTTTTCCACCACAAATACGGTGTTTATCCCTATTAAAGCTTCATCAACCATGTCCACTTCCTCATCCGGTTCCGGGGTATTCAACCCCTCTGAATCTTCTACAATACCTGATTTAAAAAAAATGCTAAAGCTCGTACAAGGAAAAGAAAGAAAGAATTACTAAAAAAATGAATGAGGAAAAAAATAGAAATTAAGATGGCTCCACATAGACCTAAAACCGTCGCATGTAGAATATTTAACGGATGAGGAAGACATGATCGTATACGACATGGGGAGAAGAAATAGAACTCGAAGAATGGCAGTACTTCGAAAAGGATCGATACTACTTGTCCGAAGAGTATTGGAAAGATGAGGCTTGGAAACGTGAAGAGTATTCACACACGCTAACTCCAAATGTGTTAGAAACGGCAAGAAGTACAGTTTCTTTTTTAAAGTACTTTGTTAGGACTATATACTTATCTGAATTCGTGGGAAATCCTCACCAAAATTTATTAACTTTAACTTTACAAAAACCTTTTGTAAATTAACTTTCGCTTTTTATAATATAAAAATTTTAAACTAATTTTAAACTAATGTTCATGACCATTTGCTTTTAGATATACCTTGTGCATGTCATTTTAAAATTTTAACTGATTTTTTAAAAAATTTTTATGTCAGTTTAAAACAAATATATGCAGTATAAGCTGAAATCGGCTCTTGTGCCAAAAAAACACCACAATCACTCACTCACCTCTATTGAACCATCTCATCCATAATATCCACTTCCTCATCCAACCTAATTTTCCACTGCAAATACATATCTTTAGAAACTGAAACCCACCCTCTACAACCTTAATAAATTTACTGCACTTTACCTGAAACGCCATTAGTTCCCTTACCAGAGTCTGGTCCCTACTACATCCAATAGTGAACCTCGAATACATCAGAAATCCCAAAAATGTAAACGAAATTCAAGAAATAGAAGAAAACGACCAAAAATACAGAAACTACAGAAATTGAAATAAAAAATGGCTCCACATAAAACCCAGAAAGCCAGCACCTCAGGAGTTTACTACTGATGACGAAGACATGCTCGTATATGACGTGGAGGAAAAACTGGAACCAGATCCTCGCGCATATATACGCAAGTTAACACCAACCCGATTCAGAACAAATTAAAGCTAAATATATATATATTTTTTTAACATGTATTGCCTGACTTTTTGTTTTTAAACTAACATGTATCATTCTCTTATTTTTCAATTGTTTTTAATTTAATATATATCTGACTTGGTGGGGCAAATCCCCACCTCAAATTTTCTTTTTTATTTATTTGAAAAACGATTTAATGTGATTGGAATTTTAACACATTTTAAACTGTATATTTTATAAAATATTTTAAATTTCTTATAACAAAATGTTTCTATGCAGTATAGCCAGAATTGGCTCTTGCGCCAGAAAACCCCACATTAACATTATATCAGGACAAGTAAAAGCTAATTTTATAACATGTATTGCCCGACTTTGTATTAAACAAAAATTGTTCCATCCTCCTTTTCCAATTGTTTTTTATTTTAATATATGGTTCGACTTGGTGGGGCAACTCCCACCAAATTTTCTTTAATTACTTTGAAAAAGGTTTTATGTGATTAGAAATTTTAACTTTTAGAACTGTATTGTCATTATTTCTAAAATATTTTATAAACATTTAAATTTATTATAACAAATGCTTCATGCAGTATAGCTCTAAATTGGCTCTTGCGCCATAAAAACTTATACTCTCACTCTTCACCACCGACCCGCATGTTTGCCGTGTGCGGCCTCCCCCGTAAGGGGGGAAAATGGTGTTCTGGGGATCCTTTGCGTTCCCCTTTGCCCACGCTTCTCCAGTGGGAGGAGGTTAGTGGCCTAGGATACCCTGCGTTCCCTGGCCCACGCTTCACTGTAGACGGGTGGCAGGAGTGAGCCCGCTCCTGTCAATCGGCTGGTGTAGTACCTCTTCGGTGTCCCCGAAGAGACACTGCTGTAGGTTAGTGTTGCAGATATGGGTGTCGGGTTACCTGTTGGACTACCCTGGACTGTATCACTATCTTCTGTGTACTCTGCAAGCGCCGTGCCTGGTTTTGGCCAGATGACCGGCACACTGCCTCCCTTTGTTGGACCTGTGTGGTGGAGGCACGCCAGGACGAAGTGGTGTACGCGTTATTATGGGATCCTGCTGCTGTGCCCGGTAAAGGCCTTAATTTACCCAAAATTAACATCATAGACGAAACTGCTACACATGCACGATTTTAGTTTATCTTTACATAACAATGCCATGTCCCTGGAAATCGCCATTTGCCATTCAAAAAGCTCTAATTGAATAGGTGGTGAACCGAAATCGGTTAAAACGATTGCGTTCTGGGATCTACCATTGAAATCCAATTCGCTGTCCAAACAAAGTCTTTTCTCCTCGCTAAAACATTTTTAAACTCTGCCCTTTAATTGTAACTCCACATAACAAATCTCTTTAACTCTTTTGCAGAGGTGTGTCACAGAACCTGACTTGATGAGCACTTCCTGAATCAGAAATCCTTGAGGGATTTTCACATCAGGGTGTAACTCAAGTCAGGAGAATCACACAAAAAAGACCCTACAATTATTCCCACCAAAACATTTAATTTTAACATTTAATAACCCAAAACTACCAAATACAATAAAAAGCCGGTTACTTGAATTGTTGTAAAATCCGTCCCACATACCGAACTCCTCTGCGCTGTTTCAAATGCCAGAGGTTCGGTCATTCTCAAACTTCCTGTCGGGCAACTGACGTGCTCTAGATGTGCATCTGTTGGTCATTCTTCCACAGACTGCTGTCTGAGCAGAAATGCGTCAATTGTTCGGCCACAATCTCATTCTTCCGACTCAAAACTGTGTCCTAAATGGAAACTGAAAAGAAATTCAAATAATCAAAACCAATAAAAATATCTCGTATCCTGAAGCTCGAAAATTAATAATAGTCCCAATAAATATCTCAAACATACGCACAAGCCGCTAAACCCTCAACAGTAACCACAACAACCCAAACCGATGAAAATATTACAAAAAATAGTATGTCCACCTTTAAAACTACTACAACCTTTAAATAACATCTGTTCCGAAAAACAATGCCTTCAAAATTCCTACAGTTACCAAATCATCTACAACAACTCGCTATCAACTCTTTGCTATTCGCATCTCCTGGTGGCTGTTGATCATCAGAATCTCAACCACCTGTTCCTGTACCCCACAATGTACTTTCCACCACAAACAATATGTTCACACCTATTAAAGCTTCCTCATCCAACTCCAATACTCAACCCCCTACTGGTTTTACAACAGAGAATTTGAATTCAAAAAAAAAAGAAAAATTCGTGATAAGAAAAGAAAAAGAAATACTTTAAAACAATAGTAGACATAAAAATGACTCCACATAAACCGCGAAAACCAGCTTCTGAAGAATACACAACGGAGGAGGAAGAAATGATAATATACGACGTGGAGGATGAAATTGAACCTGATCCTAATTATGTGACAAAAAATGGAAAGACTTATTTCAAAGGAAGTTTACTTTTAACCCCTACAAAACAGAGAAAATAGCTTTTTCTGAATACTAGTTTATACTTGTGGGGAATTCTCCCCACCAATCTGAATTTTTAAAATATATTGAAAGTGAATTTTTATACTTTTTTAAGATTTTAAATTTTTTAACAGAAATTTTATAAACCTTTTAATATTTAAACATATGTTTGGCGCAGTATAGCCAAAATTGGCTCTTGCGCCATAAAACCCCAAATTCACTCACTCACCGAAAACAATGCCTTCAAAAATTCCTACAGTTACCAAATCATTCACAACAACTCAAGCACAACTCTGCTATCATTCGCATCTCCTGCGGCTGTTACATCATCATCAGAATCTCAACCACCTGTTCCTGTACCTAATAATGTACTTTCCAATACAAAACAATATGTTCAATTCCCCTATTAAAGCTTCATCATCCATGTCCGCTTCTCATCCAACTCCAATACTCAACCCCCACTGGCTCTACAACAATAGAGAATTTGAATTCAAAAAAAAAAAGAAAAATTCGTGATAAGAAAAGAAAAAAAAGAAATACTCTAAAACAATAGTAGACATAAAATGACTCACATAAAACCGCGAAAACCAGCTTCTGAAGAATAATAACGGAGGAGGAAGAAATGATAATATACGACGTGGAGGGATGAAATTGAACCTGATCCTAATTATGATAAAAATGGAAAGTAATTTATTTCAAAGGAAGTTTACTTTAACCCTACAAAACAGAGACAGCTTTTTCTAAATAATAATATACTTGGTGGGAATTCTCCCACCAATCTGAATTTTAAATATATTGAAAGTGAATTTTTATACTTTTTTAAGATTTTTAAATTTTTAACAGAAATTTATAAACCTTTTTAATATTTAAACATATGTCATGCAGTATAGCCAAAATTGGCTCTTGCGCCATAAAACCCCACCACTCACTCACTCACTCACTCACTCACTGAGTGGGTAGGGAAATAAAGTTTGATATTGTGAAACTGAAACTCCAAAGCATTTCTAATTCGAGACTGAGTACTGACATAAGGGCTGCAGTCACCGATAAAATAACCTCATGGGAGAATTTCTGTTCCGAGCGGCCCCTCAGGGGGCTCACCTCCTTTAGGTGAGTTCAAGTTTCACGCCCCCCTCAGGCTCACCTTCTTTAGGTGAGTACGCGTTTTACCGCCCCGAGGTACCCTAGTGATCTTTCCTTCTCCTAAGGGGGTTTACTATCTTTGGTGTAAACATGGGCTTTACGAACCCAGGGTAACACCCTAGTGATCTTTTCTCTCATTTTCGGCCCTCCTTCTTGCCATTCAGCCTCTTTCTTCTTTTCCCGTCTAGACCACACAGACCCAAATTACAAATGAATTATACCAAAATTTGTTTTTTTCTATTGAAAAACTCTTTTTATTACCATAGTTATGGTTTACATTTGTATGTGTTAGTTTAGTTCCTTTTTTCGTATATTTCTTTAAATTTTGATTATGTTGCTTTACTTGTTTTCGATTAACACCGTTGTTTTTTTCAACCCGCATGTTTCAAGCCGTGTGCGGCGTCCCCGTAAGGGGAAAATGGTGTTCTGGGGATCCTTTGCGTTCCTTTTGCCCACGCTTCTCCAGTATGGAGAAGGTTAGTGGCCTAGGATACCTCTGCGTTCCCTTTGGCCCACGCTTCAGTGGAGACGGGGACAGGAGTGAGCCTGCTCCTGTCAATCGGTTGGTAGTACCTTTCTTCGGTATCCCCGAAGAGACACTGCTGTAGGGTTAGTGCTGCAGATGGGCGGGTGTCGGGTTTACCCGTTGATCCTCACCCTGACCGTATCACTATGTTCTGGTGTACTCCACCCTCAGGGGCTCACCTTCTTAGGTGAGTACGGGTTTCACGCCCCGAGGTGCCCTAGTGATCTTTTTCTCTTCCTAAGGGGTTTACTGTCTTTGGTAAACATGGGTCAATGGAACCCAGGGTACCCTAGTGATCTTTCTCTATTTTCGGCCTCTTCTTTCTTGCCATTCTAATTTCCCTTTTCTTCCTTTCCCGTCTAGACCACAGAACAATCTTACAAAATGAACTTAGTTCAAATTTGTTTTTTCTATAGAAAAACTTTCTTTTTTATTATTAATATACAGTGATTTAGATTTTCTATTGCGTTAATTTAGTTTCTTTTTTTCGTATATTTCTTTTAAATACTTTGATTATGTTACTTATTTGTTTTGATTAACAACGTTGGTTTTCCGACCCGCATGTTTGCCGTGTGCGGCGTCCCGTAAGGGGAAAATGGTGTTTGGGATCCTTGTGTTCCCTTTTGCCCACGTCTACTATGGGAGAAGGTTAGTGGCCTGGGGATACTCTGCGTTCCCTTTGGCCCACGCTTCACTGTAGACGGGTGGCGTGAGGAGCCCGCCTCTGTCAATCGGTTGGTAGTGTTCTCTCTTCGGTGTCCCTGAAGAGACATTCGCTGTAGGTTAGTGCTGCAGATAAGGGGTGTCGGGTTTACCCGTTGGATCCTCACCCTGGACTGTATCACTATATTTCCTGGGTGTACCTGGTAAAGCGCTGCCGTGCCTGTTTTTGGCCAGTTGACCGGCACACTGCCTCCCCTTTGTTGACCTGTGGTGGGTGGAGTGCACGCCAGATGAAGTGGTATACGCGCTGTTATGGATCCCGCCGCCGTCCCTCAGGGGCTCACCTCCCAGGTGTTCCGCCTTACCGCCCCGAGGTGCCCTAGTGATCTTTTTTCCTCTCCCTCTCCCCCCTCTTCTTTTTCTTTGGACATTTGTGTATGTTTTGGGGATAATTTTCGTTTATGGTTTTTGTGATAAGATATCACCGCTGCTTTAAATAACCACCAATTATTGTTTTTCCTTTTTATTACTATAAATATTGTTTACAAAAATATAAAAATCCAAAAAAACAATGCCACAGTTTTCCATGTAACGTGCCCGTACTGGGGGTGATGAAAAAAAGGGAAAAATAAAAAACCTTCAAACAGTGTCGGGGTTCTTTTTGTTGCATTCCAAGGCCTTCGGAATAATTTTATGAATAGCAGTGCATAGAAAAGATCGTACTTCAAAAAGACGTATATATACGTTCCGGGGCACTTAATTCTTTGGTTAAGAGAGACGTTCATATATCCCGGTAGCACTTAAGAGGTTGAAGTCGTATTGTAGCCTTAGCGTTAAAGTATAGTTTTATCGAATTCAATATAATGTTATTGCTCGGAGGGTGCTGGCGCGATGAAAATTATGGTTGAACATTGGGTCAAAAATATTGAAAGTTTGAGAATCACTGTCATATTTTTTGGTGGGATATGTGATATGCTTACAACTATGCACTATGTCAATTATGTGTGGGAATAGAATAATTCTTAACCATTCCTATTGAATACATAATTCGGTTTTACCACATAAAATGAAAGAACATCCCAGTATCCAATTATGACGAAAATACACTGAACTCTCTATGATAATTTTTTGGGTAGTCAATTGGTAATTATAATTCTTACTAAGCACAGTTTATAGCTTTCAAATACTTGTTTATTTTTTTAAAACTTTTTATCTAATACATTCCCACTTTCAGATTTAAAAAATATGTGTTGTGCTTATATGACCAAACAATAGAAGTGAAAACTTCTGATTTATTCTGACAAGAAAATCCAATTGTTCGGATGAACTAGGTTTTTTTTACTACATGTTCGCTTGGGGGCGTTATGTAGTTCTCCATTTCTGTAAAGGCAATGCTTAAATAATTATGCATTATTGTATATTTATATATGACTATATACGATTTAAATGTCGAATAGTCCAATTACTTAAAAATATTTATTACATTTATATGATATGTATGTTTATATGGTACTTACGTACTATCGCAAGCAATACCAACGTTCAAGATAACTCACTAAGATGGCAACCCTAATTTCCTCGTATCGTACGTGCTGAAATGGCAACCACATTCTTCCTTTCATATAATGTCGTTTTTACCATTGCGATAATATGTAAGTACTCTTTATATAACTTATATAACGCCGCATATTATATATAACTTTTCAAAATTATTATTTTTATTAATTCTTTTTTTTCTCGTTACCATCACTGATATAAACCCAAAATATTTGCAACTTCCTCGCCAATTCATTAAAATTTCGGATTTTAATTCTTTTGGCACATTTTTGAGCCTATATGCTCTTTCTGCTAAATCAAAAAATAAATGTCAACAATAATTCATGCTTCGTTTCTTCTTTTCGATCTCTTACATAAATATAATCCTTTTTTTTTCCAATTATTGTTGCATGCGCTCCTATTCTCTCATTGTTGAGTAGAAGTGGGCTGTTTGACTGTAATATTTAAATAAAGAAATTAAAACTTCACGGGGAAAAGTGTGCATGAAATTTTTACTTGAAAAAAACACGCACCTAAAAAGTTTTCAATTCAAAACTAAGTGAGCGTCGCTGATACGAGCACGATTGCCGAATGGAGCCGAGTGAAACAGATTTAGAGTAATGCAGCCGAACCTGACGTTTAATTCAGATTCACTCTTTAAGAAAACGTGCCTAAAGAAGTTATTCCTTAAAATATATGAATATTTTACTTTAAAATTTGATAATATTCGATTTAGATTTCTTTCTTTTTTAATAGCAGTAGCATTTACGAATGTGATAGCACATGCAATTTAGCTGGAAGCACTTACAAATATCGAATTTCTGATTATGCATCATCAAAATATCGCTTTGTAATCGAAAAATCCTTTAGTTACTTTTCTACACACTTGTATCTAATATTTAAAATTTATATATATTTCTCTTAAAGTATAGTAAAGCCTTAACGAAATTAATCCAGACTTTTTAACTTAAACAATTATAATCATCCTATATCAAAGGGTACTTACTCTCTTATATTTAAAAAAGAAATATTTATATTATCATTCTTTATAACTTTAAAGCTAGTAACAATAAAAAAAAGAAATTCCTACATTTCCTATATTGGGATAGGAATGAAAATTGGTTGAGGAGAAAAATGCTTGCCTAAACTTAAAGTATTTTGCTTTTATTTTCCTCATAAAGGTTTTTCCTTTTACATTAATTGAATATAATATATAAAATTATTTTTATTCCAAAAATAATATAACTTTTTTATGCAAACAAAGCAAAGCTTTAGAAAGGAAATGATTTTCTTAAAATTTTATGTGATCTTTTGTAGTTTAAAAATTTAATGGCTAACTTTCATGGAAAATTGAAAGAACTTCACTTAAGCAATTGAGTACTCTTTATATATATAAAAGTAGCTCAGAACTTCAAAAAACATATTATAAATTTTTTCAAAAATAAAACTAGCAAAAATGTTTTCTTCAAATCTCAGAATGAAATTGAATATTTTATATATTTAATGCCATATGAAATTTAATTAATTCGGTTTTACTTCCAACCTGAAATGTTTTTTTCTATTATTAATATTTTGTGTTTAATATAAAAATATTGCTGCAGATATTTTCACATATTTGAATTATAATTTTTGTAAAAAAATTGCTTCTGAATTTTAAATTTACGAAAATCTACTGAAAAAAGGAAAAAATTAGTTCCAGAATTCTGGAGATAATACAAAACAGACATTTCTGCTTTATAGACTCAAGTCCAATGACCCCTAAAATAATTTAAAAAAATTAAAATTTTTAAGAGCCTAAAATTAAACATACTACATAAACATGAATTGTTTAAATCAGAGTCTACACTATAAATATAGATAATATTCTTCGTATATTAAAAAAAAAGTTAGGTAATACGTGACTTGATTTAAAATTTTACAAAACGTCTAATATTTATGTATATATATAATATAATTTGTACTAGAATCAAGACATTGTGCGTGGCAGAATCACCTAATTATTTGCTGTCACTGACAGATGAATATATGCTGGGTACTTCTAAATCCACATTTATTTACTTATGTAAGAAAGACATTCACAAACAAGAAACAAGTAACAACACACAAAACAAGACATTAATTTGCATGGTTTACATGGCATTCATAAACAACGCCTTTGTTTGTTCCCGCGATTTCGTCTATTTGTAGTTATGATTCCTTGGAAGCTATTAAAATCATGACTTCTTTTAAAGACTTTTCTGTTGGTTTTGTACACGGATGGAGTTTTACTTACATTATTGCATCAGTCGACTCAGTTTCAGTTTTGAGGAAATAAGGTAATGGCTATATTTCCTGTTATGTGGTTAAACTAGAAATTTATTTTCACGCGAAGTCGTGGAGGGCTCAAGACCGCTATGAATTAAAAATTTTTAAAAGAAAATTTAAGTGTTTTACATAAATGTGTTCCAGTGGCTCACAAAGGGTCCGGGGTCGGACCCCCAAATCCTTTATTTTTTCTGATTGATTAAAATTTTAAGTATATAGTACGTAAAATTTAATTAAGTATTTTTTAATGATTAATTTTATTAATTAATGCAAATTACCATTCAATAATTTTTTACTGTTTTTGTTCGACAAAATAAACCCCCTCGGGGGCTCACCCCCTTTTAGGTGAGTTCGGGTTTCACGCTCCCGATCCCTGTGATTTTTTTCCTCTTCCAAAAGGGGTTTACTGTCTTTGGTAAACATGGGTTTCCCAAACAGGGTACCTAGTGATCCTTCTCTTTTTTCGGCCCTTCTCCGCCATTCAAATTTCTTTTTCTTTTTTTTCCCGTCTAGACCACAGCCCAAACCCAACAAAATGAACTATGTTAAAATTTTTTTTTTCTCATAAAAAAAACTTACTTTTTACTACTAACATATTATGGTTTACATTTTGTTTGAAGTTTATTTCCCTTTTTTCATATTTCTTTAAATACTTTGATTATGTTACTTTATTTGTTTTGATTAACAACTTTGGGTTTTTCCGACCCGCATGTTTCCGTGGGCGCCCCGTAAGGGGAAAATGGTGTTTTTGGGGATCCTTTGGGTTCCCCTTTCCCCACGCTTCCCAATATGGGGGAATTGGTGCCTGGGGATACCTCTGCGTTCCCTTTGGCCCACGCTTCCAGACGGGTGGCGGGAGTACCCGCTTCTGTCAATCGGCGGTAGTATTTTGGTGCCCCCGAAGAGACACTGTTTTTGGTTTAGTGCTGCAGATAAGGGGGGGTCGGGTTTACCCCTTGGATCCTCACCCCGGACTGTATCACTATCTTCTGGTTTCCAGGTAAGCGCCGTGCCGGGTTTTGGATTGACCGGGACACTGCCCCCTTGTTGGACTCCGTGGTGGGTGGAGGCACGCCAGGATGAAGTGGTATACGCGTTTTATGGATCCCCAAACGTGTGCCCGGGGAAAAAGGGCCCTTTAATTTACCCCAAAATTCATAGACGAAACTGCTACACATGCACGATTTTTAGTTTTTTTTTACCCAACAATGCCATGTTCGGGGAAATGCCATTTGCCATTCAAAAGCCATTATGGGAATGGTGGTGAACCTAAATCTTTTAAAAAGTTTAAAAGATCCGGTGATCTACTAATTAAAACACCCCTGCCGAAAAAAACAAATCTTTCCTTCTCGCAAAAACCTTTCGAACTACCGTAACAAAAAATTCCACATAAAACTCTTAATTCATGCCGCGGTGAACCCCCTGACCTGTTGACCACCCCCTAAAGTAAAATCCTTGAGGGATTCCCCCATCAGGGTGTTATTCGGGTCAGGAGAACCCAAAAAAAAAAGATACTACTGTTATCCCGGAAAACATTAATTTTAACTTTCAACAGTCCCACAATTCCCCCCAAAACATTAAAGCTGGCTTTTTTAAATTGTTCCGCCCAAATTACATTTCCAATCCTCTGCGCTGCCCCCCGTCGGGGGCCCTTCCGCCTTCTTTAGGTGAGTACGGGTTTCACGCTCCCGGGTGCCCTAGTGATCTTTTTTTTCCCCTCCTCTCCCCTTTTTTTTTTTTTGGACATTTGTTTGTTTTGGGGGGATATTTTTTCGTTTAGGGTTTTTTGTGATAAGATATCACTGTTTTCTTTAAATAACCCCCAAATTTTTTTTTCCCTTTTTTATTGTTTCCCATTGTTTACAAAAAAAAAAAATTCAAAAGAAATCATAAGATACGTTTTTAAAAATTTAAAAAAAAATGTATATTTTCTCATTAACATAATAACGGGTTGACGGCGTATCAATGCCGATCTGTTGCATACCTGACCTTTAGCTCTGGGGGTTCAGTACCACCCTTAAAACCTCCCCCCGGGGGGAAACATTTGGGCAGTGGAAAGGATCCTTGCGGGGGGGTTTTTATGCGGCGGAAAATTTGCGTGCGTCACCGATAGGGCCCCCGGAACGCTCTGCCAAAAAGCGGTCCCAGAGGAAAAAGGAATTTGGTTGGGATCAGGCGGGGGGGACCCCTTCATATCGAAAATCCTCCTTGACTTGGGCCCTTTGGGACCGTGCCCGGCAGCCGTTAGGGGGGTTTTCCCCCGTCGTCTAGTTTTTAAAGAATCCTCCGGCGGTTACACTTGGCACGTTAAAAAGTGTGGGAATTCAGGGCCAGCGGGGCCCCTGATGGAACGGGGAAGGGAACCGTACTGCCAAACAAAATGATGACAACCAAAGAAATAACTTTTTGCTGCCTCCTAGGGAGACAAATACGTCCTTTTTTAACGCCATAAAATCTCTTTCCTGGGCTGACCGGGTTAAAAACTCGACCCCGTCACTGAGCCCGGGGTTTTTTTTGTCCCCGACGGGGGCCAAATCCGTCAACTTCTCCCGTTTTTGGACAAAAATTTCTCGAATAAAAAAAATTTTTTCCATCTTTTTGCACAGCAACAAAAAAAATTTTTGCTAGATTCTTTATTATTAAAACTCCAAATCCCTTTTAAAATTTAAATTCCCCTTTTCTGATCGAGAAAGCGATCACGGGGTAATAAAAGGGCAGGTTAAGACTATTCTGGGTGCCCCCGGGGGACTTATTCCTCAAGTAACATCAGCGAAACAGTCCGCCCCCCCAAAAATTTAAAAAAAAGGGCCCCCATTTTGATTTTACTGTCGTTCCTCAAAAAGCCCCCCAACTATTCACGAGGAGTCATCTCTGCAGCGGATTTGTTGAATGTATCAACAGAAGAAATACAGGAAAATTTGCTTGGATCAAAGGTCGGGTAATGTTCGGCGAATTACGATTCGGCGGATAAGCGGGTGCTTAACACTAAGCACCTCACCCGGGCCTTTTTCTACGCCTGAACCCCCACAGTCCGTAAAGGCCGCATATCTCCATTGCCCTGTACGACCATACTTTTCCAAATCCGCTACTTTGGGCCAATGTAAAAAATATGGACATTGGGAAAACATTTCGTTGCCAAAAACCCCGCTCAGGGTGCAGAGGGTGGGCCATGATGGCGCAGATAAAACAAAAGGGAAAGATGTGTTAACTGTAAAGGGGACCATTCATCATTTTTTCGATCTTGTCCCAAAATGGATATTAGAAAAGGAGATAACGGCAGTCCAAAAAAAATAAAATTTTTCCCATCCGGAGGCTCGGCGTGTTGTATCATCACGCACGCCAGTTTCCCGGAAAAAACTATGCATCTGCAACCAGCAAAATTTTTGTTTTTAAAGCCATTCAAGCCGACAACCTTTCACATTTTCCCCAAACTGAAAAAAGAATCTGAAAAAAAAGAATCTGAAAAAAACCCAAAACTTTTTACAGTGGATGCATGCAATACTGTATCCACTCCACCCCCAAAAAAAAGGGAAAAAGAAAAACACGAATAAAAAGGGAAACTGGGTTCAAACCCCAAAAAAAAAGGTCAAACCTTCAAAAAATCACAACATGGGGAGACGATGTCGGAAATCCATGCATCACAAAACGACGAAAGTCTGATGGAAGATTTATCGCCAAGACCCGTCTGCTAACCCTTCACGAGGAGCCAAAGCGAAATTTAATGTCCTTTATTTCTTTGGGAACCCGCCGTGGTCAAGAACTCGACTTGATGATTTCAAACCATTTTCCACGTACCAACCTGCATGCGTTGCTCTTCAGGGGAAAATTTCTGAAAAGTACCCGGGCAATGCGTGTGGGGGGTTTTTAATTTTGTTCGACGGGATGTAGATGGTGATTCTCCAACTGGAGTGATGCCTTTTACGTCCCCTCTTTATCCCCTAATTGTCACACCGCACAACTTCCGGAGGTTTTGGGCTGTACGGATTCATATCCATTCTTTGGGCCAATCTGCTGTGTTTATTTACCACCCAATGATTTTGTGCCACAAATGGATTTGAATCAATTACCCAGTCAATTGCCAGCTCCTTTTATTTTTTTTCGGTGACTTTAAGCAACGGGCCCCCTGTGGGGCATGATGATTAAAATCTCGTGGACGAAAAGATCGAAAAGTTGATTCTGATCACTGCTCCCGTCTTCTCAACAACGACGGGAAAAATTACTTCCCCTGCACCCCCCAAGGACATTTCCTCCCCCGATCTAGCCATCTGTTCGCCAGTTCTGCTACCGTGTTGAATTTCGAGGGTTGATAAAAACTGCACAACAGTGATCATTTCCCTCCTAGTCTCGTGTTAATGGTGCGGGGGCACGAATTTTCCCCCCCTTATCATTTTCATCACGCAGACTGGGGTAAATTCACACGGTTTAGTTATCCCCGACACAATGGTTCAGAACAGGGGAGTTGATGATACTGTTTTAAATGTCCAAGATTCCCCGGGAAACTGCCGATGCAGCAATTCCAAAAAACATCCCAAATTTTTAAACAAGGGTGTGCAGACCATGGGGAACTCTTCCCCCGCCAACAAAAAAAAGGAACCAAAAAAGAGCGTGGGGTATTTTCAGGAATCCCCCCACTGAAAAACTCCGGGGTTCAAACGTGCAAAAGCGTTTGCTCGTAACCCGTCGCTTTCCAGAGAGAATCTTTGGGTAAAAGTATTTCAATCACATCGTCAACTACCAGCCAACAGTTTTTGGGGAAAGGTCAAAACAGCGAATGGCCTTTATCGGGGGCTTTACCATTCCCATATTAAACATCGACTGCTTTTCCGTCACCCCGTCGATGTGGCCAACGTTGGCCGGGCCTTTTTCTAGGGTCCAGCTCATTCATATAGCCCTGCATTTCGGGGGACTAAAAATCGTTTAGAGCCCCGGGCACCTATAAACTTTTTAGGTGGGCAACCTTTACCCCACAACAGTGACTTTGACATGTGGAATTGAAGAGGGCCTTATCATCAGCCCAATAATACTAGTCCCGGTCCTGATGGAATATCCTATGAATTGCTTCGCCATTTGAATTCCCCCAGGGGGCTCCAACCTTCCAAGGGGAGTACGGGTTTCACGCTCCCGAGGTGCCCCCAGGATCTTTTTTCCTAAGGGGTTTTGTCTTTGGTAAACATGGGCTTCACGAACCCAGGATACCCTAGTGACCTTTTTCTATTTTTTGGCCCTTCTCCTTTCCATTCAAATTTCCCTTTTTCTTCTTTTCTCCCGTCCAGACCACAGACCAATGTTACACAATGAACCCTTTTTTCAAATTTTGTTTTTTTTAGTGAAAAAAATACATTTTTCTTAACAAATTATGGTTTACATTTTGTATTGAGTTAGTTTAGTTCCTTTTTCTTTTCTTTAAATCTTTGATTATGTTACTTTATTTGTTTTGATTAACAACGTTGGTTTCCGCCCCGCATGTTTGCCGTGTGCGGCGCCCCGAAAGGGGGAAAAAAGGGTTTCTGGGGATCCTTTGCGTTCCCTTTCCCCACGCTTCTCCAGTATGGAGGAGGTTTCCTACGGATACCTCTGCGTTCCCTTTAGCTTCACTGTAGACGGGTGGCGGGGTGGCCCCGCTCTGTCAATCGGCTGGTAGTACCTCTTCGGTGTCCCGAAGGACACTGCTAGGGTTAGTGCTGCAGATGGGTGTCGGTTTACCCGGGGATCCTCACCGGACTGTATCACTATCTTCTGGGTGTCTCCAGGTAAGCGCCGTGCCTGGTTTTGGCCAGTTGACCGGCACACTGCCCCCCCTTTTTGGGACTCCGTTGGGTGGAGGCACGCCAGGATGAAGTGGTATACGCGTTGTTATGGATCCCAACTGCTGTCCCCGGGAAAAGGCCTTAATTTCCCCAAAATTAACATAGACGAAACTGCTACACATGCACGTTTTTTTATTTTTATCTTTACATAACAATGCCATGTTCTGAATTCGACATTTGCCATTCAAAAGAATTGAATGGGTGGTGAACCGAAACGGAAACGTTGCGTTCGGGGGATCTACATTAAAACAATTCCGCTGCCCAAACAAAGTTTTTTTCTCCTCCAAAACATTTTTAAACCCCCTTTTAATTGTAACTCCGCATAAATCTTTTCTTTTGCAGGGTTATTTCAGAACCTGACTTGATGAGCACTCTGAATGGAAAAATCCGGGGATTTTCACATCGGGGTTAATTCAGGTCGGGAGAATCAATAAAAAGACTCCACAATTATTCCCCCAAACATTTAATTTTAACAAAAACCCAAACTACCAAACACAAAAAAACCCGGTTCCCTTGGGTGTAAAATCCGTCCCTACATACCGAACCCTCTGCGCTGTTTCAAATGCCAGAGGTTCGGTCATTTAAAACTTCCTGTCGGGGGCAACTGACGTGCTCAGATGTGCATCTGTTGGTCTTTTTCCCCAAAAACTGCTTTTCTGGGAAAATCGTCAATTGTTCACAATCTCTTTCTTCCGACTAAAAAACTGTGTCCTAAAGGGAAAAACAAAAAAGAAATTCAAATAATCAAAACCAAAAAAAATATCTCGTATCCTGAAGCCCAAATTAAAAAATTAAAATATCTCAAACATACCCCAAAGCCGCTAAACCCTCAACAGTAACCTAAAAAAACCCAAACTGATGAAAACACCACAAAAAAAAAAATGCCCACCATTAAAATTACTCCAGCCATTTTTACCCCTCCTTAAAAACGTACTTTATCCACACCTGCTATTTCTAAATCATTTTCCCTCAACTCAACCCGCTCTGCCTTCCACATCTTTAAATTACAGCGCAGTGTCACAGCCTCGTCACAAATTTCCCCTGTGTTATGCCGTAGTTACCGAAAAAAAAACATCACCCCTATTGAACCATCTTCACCCATAATATCCACTTCCTCACCCAACTCACTTTCCACTGCAAATACATCTTTAGAAACAAACCCCACCCTCTTAAAACCCTTTATAAAAAATTTTTGCACCCTGAAATTTCCCCAATTAGTTCCTTACCAGAGTCTGTCCCTACTACATCCAATAGTGAACGTTCGAATACATCAGAAACCCCAAAAATAAAAAACGAAATTCAAAAATAAAAAAAACACCAAAAATACGAAACCAGAAATTGAAAAAAAAAATGGCTCCAAAAAACCCCAGAAAGCCAGCACCTGAGGAGTTTACTACTGATGACAAAACATGCTCGTAAAACATAGAGGAAAAAACTTGGCCAGATCCTCGGGAAAATTCAAAAAGAAAAAATTTTTAAAAACGATCCTCGCAATATACGCAAGTTAACCCAACCCCATTCAGGAAAGTTTTTTATAACATCTTTCCCCGATTTTGTATAAAAAAATTGTTTTTTCTCCTTTTCAAATTGTTTTTTATTTTTATATGGTTGACTTGGGGGGGGAACCCCCCACCAAATTTTTTTTTAATTACTTGAAAACGTTTTTATGTGTTTAAATTTTTAATTTTTAGAATTGTATTGTCATTATTTTTAAATTTTTTAAAAATTTTTTTTTTATTTTAACAAATTTTTGGGCGAGTATACCCTAGATTGGCTCTTGCGCCAAAAAACTACTTACCACTCACTCCTCGCCTTTGAAGAGGATTCACTAATAAGTCTCCTTTACCTATTCAACCGAATATGGAGGAGCAGGTGTATCTCTCCAATGGCAAAATAATGATCCCCATCCTAAAACCGGGAAAAGACCCAAAGAACCCTCTCAGCTATCGACCGATAGCACTCACGAGCTTTCCCTTTTCAAGACATAACGTATGGTCAATGCCCCGTTTCTTTATCAGCTGGAAAAGAACAATGCATTCCCCCGTTTCAAAGGGTTCCGGGGAAAATCCACCTCGACAACATTGTCAAATTGAAAAAAAATTAGAAATGCATTTGTCCCGGGGGAATCATCTTGTTTCTATTTTTTTTGATAGAAAAACATAGAAAACCGCTTGGAATACTCCCCCTCTTTTTTTTCTTTTTGGTTTTTGGGGAAAACCCAATTTTATTCAAAATTTTTTTAAATTTACACTTTTAAGGTTCGTTTGGGTAACACTTTTCTGCTTTTTTTTTTAAAACTGAGGGGTCCCCCAGGGGAACATTCAGTGTCACCCTTTTTATCTGTCATATTTCACCCATCTTAAATATTTTATCGCCTTCTATACAGGCTTCCATGTCGATGACTTGCAGATCAGTTGTGAAGGCTCGGATATGCGCGTTTAACGACGTTACAAACTGCCTCCAATATTTTAAAATGGTGCGACACCAACGGTCGGGATTTCGGCCAGCAAAGTTGCTGCGTGCACTTTGCCGAACGGGTATTTATCCCGACCCCCAAATCGCATCCGTGATTAAAAAATTCGGTTAAATCGATTCCTCGGGTAATTTTTGACCGGGTCACTTTCCTTCCGCATATTTTACAATTCGGAAAAAAAATGAAAAGTCTTTAAACCTCTTGAAGGTGGTCTAACACCTTGGGCGATCGAACATCATTACTCAGAGTGTATCAGGCAACGTACTCTCTCCCCTTTACTACGGATGTGGTATACGGATCAGCATGTAACTCTACTCTGAAAAACTGACCCTTCCACCATAGGATTGAGACTCGTCTGGTACGTTTCGCCCTCACCGGGGCAAGTCCTATTTAACAACCAGCTTCCCTAGATCTTAGACGAAAAAAGCTTTTTTCGCGTATTACTAAAAATCTTGTCCCTGCCCACCCTCTGCAAAATGTGTAATGAATACCAGCATGAAGAGACTTTTTATGCCCGGCCGTCCATCCCGGGCCCTTTATGGGATAAACTTCTTTTTTCGAACTCGACCTACCTAACTGGATATCCCGCAAAAAAACATATTACAATTAACCTTGGAACACGCCCCCTTTCCACTATATCAACCCTTTTGCCTTACAGTAAATCCACGGTAACCCCATCGTTTTCAACGCATCTTCGCTTACCATCCGTAGTATAGAAATTTTTCGCCAGTTTTCACAGATGGTTCCCCAAACGTACGATTACGTTGGCTGGGAGTCGTGATTGAAGATACTACGCACGGGTTTTAGGCTGACTCTTCTTGCAGTGTTTTACTGCGAAGCCCCCATTTACCGTGCCTTAATTAACACTCCAATATCGTAAATCTGCATCTATACTGACAGCATGAGTGTATTAGAAGGGGAAAACTAAAAGATCGGGTGTCATCCGTGGTATGTAATATACTCAACAAAACGAGTCGATTGTACAGCAAGGGTTACGATATCATTTGCGGCTACCAAGCCACGTTTTGGGATTATTGGAAACGAACAAGCGGATAACATGGTCTCGGCAAAACCATCACCGCTACGTACCGCTTTCAGACGGGGAAAAAATATCCCATCATATTTTTAAAAAAATGGCGGAATTGGGTGCGTTAGATAACAAACTGCACTCTGTGAAACCTGTCATAGGGCGGCCTGTGATGAATGCGAAGAACGTGTCAATTGACTCGTCTTCGCATTGGTCATATCCTTTACAAAGGCATTTATTATTTGGGGAAAAAGCTCCCGAATGTCCTTCATGCAAGGTCTTGTACACTTTAATTTTTGAATGTCCCCAATTTTTAACAATCATCGCATCACCTTTTTTCAACATCAATTTTTATCGACTTGGTGGGAGAATTACCAAAAAACTATTGCCTTTTTTTAAAAAAATTGGTTTTTTTATTTAATTTAACAAATTACCCTTAATTTTTTTAACTTTCAAAGTATGTGCATGCAAGCATGCCAAAATATATTTTATAACAATATACAAAATATATTTAATATTGTTTTTATGTTTTAAATGTTTTGGGGGCTTAGCCAAAAAGGCTCTTGCGCCATAAAACCCCACCCACTCCCCCCTCTGCGCTGTTTGGGCCAGGGTTCGGGCCTCTCAAACTGCTTGCCGTGGTCAATTAACATTTAGATTTGCATCCGTTGGGCATTCTTCCACGGTTACCCAGACCGAAATTTTTTGTCCGAACCTCACCCATCAAATTCAAAGTTATGTCAAAATGGAAAACTGAAAAGAAATACAGGTTATCAAAACTAAAGAAATATACCAAAGTAGAAGCACGAAAACAAAGCTCCCAAAATTTCCCCAATCTTTCGCTCAGATTACCAAAACCCTACTGTTACCACTACAACGCAAACAGATGAAAATATTACTAAAATGTTTGCCCACCATTGAAACTTTTAAAACCTTTTAAAACCATTCCCAAGTCACTATATCCTCCCCCCGGGCATTGCGTTGCTAAATCCTCTACATCGGCTCAGGCAACACTTTCCCTCCACATCTTCTGACAATTACATCGCCATCAGTCTGAACCTCCATTTCTGTAATAGATATTGCTCCCACCACTTCTAATAATTTTTCTCGGATCCTCAATCGCCACTCCATCGTTACCAACTGAAATACCCCCCGTTCTTACAACTTCTAATAAATTTGCCCCCTATCAACTGATGTTCAATCATCAGTTTCCCTATCAGAATCTACAGCTACATCCAATAAAGAACACTTAACACATCCCAACGAAATTCAAAAAATAGAAGAAAACGCCCAAAAACAAAAACAGAAATGAAATAAAAAATAACTCCACATAAACCCAGAAAGCCAGCACTTCAAGAATACTACTGATGACGAAGACATGATTGTGTATGACGTAGAGGAAAAACTTGAGCCAGATCCTCTGGATAAATTCAAGAAGTCAAAAAATGTTTTAAGGTATCCGACTACGTTCGGAGACTTTTTTTTTAAGTTTTCTAAAAATCCCTAATATTTTTACATTTTTAGTTTAACTTCTATACACAATAATAGAAAATACAGTTAGAAATAATATATGTAATAAAAGTTGCAAAAACTTAAATTTTTAAAAAATTTTAATGAAATTTTGGACTTTTTCAAACACTCTATTTTTTAAAATATTTTATATTTTTCATAAAAAAATTGCTGCAACACATTTTTAAACACATTTCTAGAGGATGACCTACAAGTGTTAAATTATTTCTTTTGAATCAAAAGTTATAGCCAGTCGAGCTAGCGAACTGGGAAATTCAATCAAATTATCGGAAACTTCCAGAAAAAATACAACTATAAAATAACTAAAAATTGTTCAATTTCTTAGCTTGTAAGCCATCCTCTAGATAATACAATGAATAACATTTGTGAAAAAATTTCATACAAGTATCTCTAATAGTTTTTAGATATCACGTTTGAAATATCATGAATTTACAAAAATAGTTTTGAGAAAATGCATTTAAACTTTATAAAAGCAATTTCAAAACAAGATATGACAAGTATATTACTAAAACTCTCCTGATTTATATTTAACAATTCCACTTTTTTGGTATTTTTAAAATTTTTCATTTTTTGGGCCCCCTTTTTTTTTCTGGTTGATTGTAAAAAAGGCAAAGAATGTTGTTTCGAGTCACCGACTCGAAAGATATCAACAAATCTCTCATCACGCAGTCTATAATTCCCTGAATTTATGCCAAATGCTTTCAAAATACCTAACAAATCAATAAAAGCTTTTTTAAAAATAATGACTGCAATATGGGAACCCAAAGAAAATGTTTTTAGCTCGATAAAAGTTTTTTCGAAACAATTTGCCACAAAACAAACAGGCGTTAAATGATGCATTTGTATTTGTGTCTTACCGTGGAGGCAATTTTATAATAACTGCTTATCACACTGCTTCATGTACACATGTTAAACAATATTTGAAAGTTTCACAGAAAAACCTACACTTTTTTCTGTTTATTGTTTTCCGCAGTCATTTCCTCGCTGATAGTCACGCCATTTCTCAGCTCCAATCAAGCATGAACCATATATGGATTTCTCCTGCGGAGCAACAGTGAAAAATCCGCTATTGTAGCACTTAGCAGAGCTTTGACGTGATTGGTGTTATTGCTACAACCAGTTTAGAATTTTATTAAACATAACATTGATAAGTTTTTCCCCTTTTCACCGAGGTTTTTCTGGCTTTTTAAAAATTTTCTTTGCCGACTACTCAATATTTCTTAGGGGTATCTTATGCACTCATATTTGATGACATTGTTGACACAATACAATCTTTAACAGAAAGGTATCCTTGGAATCACCATCACAATAGAAATACATATTTTTAAGATTTCGTAGAGCAAAAACATACAAAGATAGTCTACACACCAATAGATTCCATATTTGAAGTAAATCCAGACGATTGCAGGAACACGCTTGTATGACTGGACTTTTCAGAATTCTAAAAAAAATTTGATAACATTTCCAAATCTAGAATTTCCCAGAGTTAATGTATAAAGTTTCTATAGAAACCACATTTAACGATGAATGTCCATGTGTCTCTGCCGTCAACGGATATTCCACATTCTTCTACATTTTGGAACATTTTGTAATGCTGTTTGCTTCCAAAGCAATGTCATTCATGGCACCTTTAGCCGTTTGGGGTGAGCAGCCAAGACTTTCTTTCACAAAGTCCTTTTGTCATACAAGGCCAGTTTAGCTTAGCACATAGCTTTTCAACGAAGAATGTCATCTTTCAATCACTCACCTTCCACAAATAAGTTGCAAATTAATAACACTTGCTTTTTAGCTTTTCAGTAGCTGAAAAAAGGACAATAAAATAACTTGGAGCATTTTGAAGTCACATTAGAAGTCCGTCCAAACATATAATCTTCATGCAGGTACAGATTGCTTTCAAAACAATTAGAGAAACACAAACTTGAAAACACACTTCCCAATTTAAATAAAATATTCTATTACCTCTTAATGTTCCACTAAAACATTCTTTGTTCTGTGAAAATGCCTTTACTTATTCCAGTTTTTGTTCATTACAAGTTTGAGCTTTATCCAAGTCAAGAACACTACAAGTCAACAGTTTCACTGTTTTTGTGAATCAGTCACCAGCATAGTTGTGTTTTCAAGAGGTTAATTTAATCCATTTGTTACCCGTTATAAGTAGATAACAACAAAAGCCAAATTTTCAGAAACAATTAACGATTAAAAATTGTACAATTAAAACGAAAAAGTTCAGTTTTTTGAAGAAATTTGGGAGCAACATTCGCAAGATTCAAATCAAAACAAAAACATGTGAGGTCAGAAGAAACAGATGTTGCCAATCGCAAAAGTCCAATTAAAAGATTGAAATTGATGCCTATCAATAAAATAGTTTTGAAAAATTGTCAGAAATTGTTTTTAAAATTATAATTGGTTAAAATTGCAAAAATTATGGGTAAAAAGCATGTTAAGCAGTCAACTTCCGGTTTCGATTTCACCTCTTCCGGTTTTGATTTCACCGCTGTGATAAAAATTTTTAAACAACTGTAACTTCTTTTCTAATTATCGCACAGACAAAACAAAGGCAGATTTAGAAAGATAATCGTTTAAATTTTTAAAAAATATCAAATAAAAAGAAAATGTGATTTTTTGGACCGAAAATGACTTTTTTCAGAGTCGGATACCTTAAACGATCCTCAAGCATATATACGCAAGTTAACCCCAAACCCCGATTCAGGACAAATAAAGCTAAATATATATTTTTTTTAACATGTATTACCTGACTTTTTTTTTAAACTAAATGTTCCATTCTTATTTTTCAATTGTTTTAATTTAATAAAATGGGTCTGACTTGGTGGGCAAATCCCACCAAATTTTTTTATTTATTTGAAAAGGGTTTAATGTGATTGATTTTAATTTTTTAAAACTGTATTATCATTATATTTAAATATTTTATAAAATATTTTAAATTTCTTATAACAAATGTTTGGCGCAGTATAGCCAGAATTGGCTCTTGCGCCAGAAAACCCCACATTCACTCACTCACTCACTGGACAAAATCAAAAGGAGCATGATACAAGAATGGAGAACTTTCGAACCCGGACCCCCTGAAAAATTCCTGTGTGCGCTACTGGTGTATACATATATATTTAAGTTTCCTATATCTCCTTAATTATTTTATACTTGTTGTTCAAGTAATTTCTATCTCTTTAGTAGAGATTATTAAAAAAGTAGTGCACTGAAATTTCATTTAAACTATATTCTATGAGATTAATATTATCAGTATTTTTTTCTAATAGTAGTTTCTACTTTCATTTTCAAACATACATATATAATATTTCTGGCTAGTAGTAATAATAACTGTAAGACGTGGCGAGTGGATGTCATTAGTGTAAGGAAAGGACAGGGCGTGGCCGGTGTTGATGAATACTGTAAGATTGATAAAATTTTAATTATTGTTTATGTTACATACTGATGAGATTGACGAGGTAGTCTTGCGATTACTAAATCCAATTTATTGCTCATTTATATTATTGCTTTCCAACATAACAAGGAGTAGACAATAAGACAGAACAAAGAAACTACGACACTACACACTGCAGCCGGCTACATGATTAAAGACAAAGAGAGAAGAGCGGGATTTCGGAAGATGTCGATATTTATACCCAGCGGGAAATCACAAATTCTGGGCGGATGGATGGATGCAATTCCAAAAGTCCCCGTTAGCCTGATAGCTGGTTAAAATAATTAAACGGTTGTCCTGAAGAACTGGACCGTAGATAAATTAAAAGCTATTAAAGATTAAATTACAGGGAATTATTACATACTATATCTATCTATCTCTCTCTCTCTATATATTCATTTCTATGCTGAAAAAAAAAGGATGTTTGTGAAAGTACGGTATAATGTTCATCCATATCCCTCTATATAAGATAATATGAGGTAATTGTAATAATTTTTTCCGTAATATATTTAGAAATTATGTTTTTGGCATTATAACTTCTTGTTTTCATGTAGAACAAGGGTTGTCAACCCTTTTTTGGGAAGATTGCTACTATCTGATAAAAAAAATATTATGCTTTAAATAAGGTTACTTATAGGGTTTTTGTGGAATTTTAACACAAATTGTTCATTTTTTATGTACATCTAAATATATAGTGGAAATTTAAAACAATATAATAAATAAAAAGAAGTACAAACTTAGGTTTTACTGCTATAAGCTTTTTGCAGGTTCAATCAGTTAGGCTAGGTATAAAATAAAATTGAGTAACTTGAAACATTTTTTTTTTTAATCCCCAAAAATTACTAAATATTCAATACTTTCTTAATGTCTTTTCTGAATTTGTAGTTTTTTTTATTACCAAGTCTATATCTATATTAGAAATAGTTCTCGAGAATGCTAACAAAATAAGATTGTTTTACGTGTGTAACAGTTAATTTTGAGGGATATTTTGATTTTATTATTTTCATAATAGAAAACATTTGCTCACAAAGACGTTGATTCTAAGCCCTACAATATCTGACAGCCACACACAAATCGTGTAAATTTGGAAAATCGTTTATTGGTATAACTTTCCAAAATTAAACATAATTCGGATCCCTTGCAATTGAGAAAAGTTACTTATATTTGCTTTTTATTGTATTATGGTGCTGTAGGTAAATAATTCTCCGAATTCTCCGATGAGTAATAATTAGTGATTTCCGAGAAATTATGAATAAAGACGTATTGAGCAATGATCAGCCTTTTTTTATCATCTTGAGAGACCAAATCTGGCACTGAATGAATCCTGCAAAATGGGCTTAAAATTTTTTAAATCTATCATAGCTTGGGCTGACATTAATTAGGGTAGATAGTTCCTGCATTAATAGGAAATGTGTTAATCTTTTTTTTCTCCAAAATCGAAACAAAAAAAAAATGTTTACAAATGAAGATATATGATCAATTTGGGTAGAAAAATAAGTGTAATCCTTTGAACAAGATATATATAGGGACCGAGTAAACTAATAGTAGGAATTGAAAAAATAATCTGAGCCATGCTTATTCTGAATATATGGGGAAGAAAAGCAGTACGAATCCAAGTTTGACAATGCACTCAATCTCATTTGGGACAATTGTTGTAAAACTAAGTGGCGTAATGCAGTGCTCCGCAACCTTTTTATCGCCGCGGACCGGTCAACGTTTGCTAATTTTACCGCGGCCCTCTGAGGGGGAGGATGTTGATTTTCATATTTTAGACTGTTTTTATTTTATAATTTTAATTTAATTGTATTTAATCGTGACTTCTGAATAAAATATAGCTACACCAAAAATGAATATAAAGTAATTTAACAAGGATATTAAATGGGTTTTCATAAAAAAGTAGCCCAAACCTAAGAAAAATATACCACAGTAAAGAAAAGGGAAATAATTCAATGTTTCTTGTGCGGACCGGTAGTATTTGATCCACGGACCGGGGGTTGCGGAACACTGGCGTAATGCACACCCTCGCAACCCCAGAATCGTGGCGGGGGCAGGATTCTAGGAGGTCGAAAGGTTATGGTTTTGTAATCTTTAGTAAGACCCGGCTTCACACAGGTCCAAAGCTGACTTTTAGGTAGGCCCTGATATTCTTTGTTACACCACAGGTCAAACTGAAATTTGATCACTGTTTTATTCGATACCAAATAGGTTTCTTTAAATTGATCAAAGCAAATGAAAAGAAAATTTATCGTTAAATTATTGTTTTTTTTCGTAAAACTACAGCGTTTATCGACTTTTTTTGCAAACTTCTCGAAACAAAAAGAAAAAATAACTTTTATGTTCATTTAATCAAACATTGTGCTCATAAAAGGGTTTTTGATGAAGAATAAAATCCTTCCAATTTTTTACGAATTGTACGCCAGCCCCCCTCCCACACACACAGGGTGAGTGATCAATTCATGCAAGTACTTTGCCTATCATGCAAAATATATACAAATGCATTAATAAGTGGCAAATTACTTTTCAAATTTCAATGTCATATATTTTGAGCGTAGAAAAGTGCTTCAAAAAACTTTGGATGCTTGCGACCCATAATGATTTCATAGAATTTTTATGGTATTATAAACGTTAATATTTTCCAAGTTTTTTATACGGAAAGTGGGATCTTTCCTCAAAATTTACTCCTAAATAAAAAAAAAAAATTTAGCTGTCACAAAAAAGAGTCTGTTTATTAAAAGCCAGATCAAAATTCATGTAAGAAAAACTCAAATATGATATCTCACTACAAAAGACAGAGACAAAAGGAATTTAATTCATTCAACTTTTTTTTTTAAAAAAAAGCATGCCCTAGTTGAAAAAAAAGTTTTACAAACTTAGAAATATTATTCAATTTGAAAAGCCCCAAAAGAAAACCTTCTAATCCAATGTTGCTAATCAAAATGAAGGAAAATTCAAATGTCACCTAATTCTCGTATTCCAAAAGTCAGTGGATAATTCAAATCAATAAATAAGTAGCAGAATTTCATTCTTTTCTTCAAGGAGCAATTGCGTAGAAATAAAAGGTAAAAACGGAGGAGTAAGTACGAAAAAAATACCACTCTCATCTTCTGGGGAATTTCATCTTGGCTTCGATAGAGAAAAGATGGGTAGATAATTGTGTCAAGGACTAGAAGGATCAATGCGGGGGAGCTATGTGATAAAGAGTTACTTTTTTCCACCCTCAATATATTTGCTCCATGTTTCTCGCTTGATTTCCTTGATTGTTCTTGTTCATATTTTCCCTCTGCTATTCCCTCCAAACAGATGGGATCGACAAGAATGCTGAGCTTCATCTATTACTCCTTGGAGAAAGTAGGTCAGAATGCAAGAGAGCTTTTTTTCCTCTTCTTTCTTTAGAGTTAACAGTGAAAATTGTTGGAGTGACGGCGCAGAATAAGTAGATACACCGTTTCCTTCGGTGTTGCAGGTACAGTGATAATAATAGCTACCACTTTTTTGAATAAAAATACTAGTATCAAATATTAAAGATATTCAAGTAGAATTTTTTTAAATTTTTTATTTCTGTTTTTATTCCTTTTATAGGTATTATATCTTTTTATATATTATCACATTAATTATTTTCCCCTTGTTATATTGGTGGGGAATTCTCCCCACCAATCTGAATTTTTAAATATATTGAAAATGAATTTTATACTTTTTTTAAGATTTTAAATTTTTTAACAGAAATTTTAAAAACCCTTTTTAATGATTAAACATAGGGCAGTATAAAAAATTCTCTTGCGCCATAAAACCCCAAATTCACTCACTCACTCATTCCCCTTGTTATAATCCATTTATATTAATTCTATTTGTTTTATATTTATTTATATTATTATTTTCTTTTTTCTTTCAAATGGGAGTGTGGATTGGTAATTACCTTTGCAGATCTTGAACTAGATAAAAAAAAACTTGCTTGCAAAACTTCAAGATGATTTTTTGTTAGAGGTATTATGGTTTTGTGTTTATTGTGAGTATATTGTTCTTATTTAATTAAAAGAGTATATATTTATGAATACAACTGACTGCTAACGTCTTGATCTATTCAAGTGTCAACATGAACCAAGTGTTTCGCAAGTTTCGGCTATGTTCATATGATGGGGAAGGAACCTGTTGGGGGCTTTCCAAAATTTTTTAAACCTTTGGGGTTTTTTTAACTCATACATATTTAAAATACATTGATCTGATCATTGAATGCTTACTTGAAATATTTTGAAAAAAAAGAATTTCGAATCTTATACCAATTATTTCTGTTCTTTTACAGCAACCTGAAATTTCTGCATTTTAGTGTGAAAACACATTGAACAAATCTTTCAAAACCCCTTTTTCCCCACATTTTTTAATGAATTTTTTTAAAAACAGAATTTTTATTTTACATATGACCCCATATGCATTCAAAATTTCTGTAATAATTACATAACAAGCATCTCTTAATCATTAATTTACTGCCTTTGCCTTTACAAGCTTATTCTTTACATCCCATTTAATTTTGATTCCTTTTTAATATGGTTGAACTACCTTTAATTTAACTGTATTGTACATTTGTAATATCGCGAGATTTTTTTGTATTAAAACCAAAACCAACCCCCCTTTTCATTTTAAGGAAGGAGGGTTTTTGTAAACAAAGTTCCAGTTGGTTGAGTTTAATGTTTCCTCTCTCTAGCCATTGCGCTGTAGCTCTACATAATCCCCTATTTTTTTAAATTCAGTTTGTCTCTTTTTTATCCTTTTTATTTCTGGGAAAAATCCAGAAGCCAAAGAATATCTTTCTTTGATATAGTTGACATTCAGAATTTTGACGAGATGTCAAAAATAGTAAATATATTTGAAACTTGAATTTATGTATCATTTTGAAAAGAGTCATTCGAAATAAATTTTGAATCACCTCGTATCGACTGGAATATTTTCAGGAACGATTTTGAACTGAATTCAAAATGTATAAGATTCTTTTAGAGTAAGATGGAATTTGTCATTCCATTTCTCTCGATGATTAAGAATTTCTGGAAAGAAAAGAAATTTCTATGAATGAATAAATAGATAATTTGATTTAGAGAAGAAATAATTTAACTTTTTAAAAATAAAATGGCTTCAAAATTTTTTTTCCCGGGTAACGTGCATTTATTAAAAAATTTTAAAGGGGAATTTTTGGGAAATCTTCTAAAAGTAGTCATGTAAATATATTAAAAGAACGAATTTTGATCTGTCATTTTTAATAGAAGTTTTAGGGCTCTCATTGATCCTTAGGCACATAAAAATCCATAAAAAGTGTAAAATGCTTGTGAATTTACAGATTTTTAGCTATTGTTATATCACAGGATCTCAAAAAAACAAAAAAAAATAATTTGATGGGGAAATCATTGAAAGAAAAAGTTGAGATTTCTTGTAATCATACATCCCGTCACTTTCAACAACAAAAACAAAAATTACAAGCTTTTATATATGTTTTATTTTGTTCCTTCAATATCTTTATGCTATTGCTTAGAAAAAATTTATTAAAAGCTTGCCGTGACCTTTCGGTCGCTTGTGAATTTGAATGCCCAGATTCAAAAGACATTATAATAAAATCAATACCTTTATTTTACTTATATCAATTCACTATCCAAAGACTATTTAAACAAAGGTTGGCCCATTAATTTCCTAAATTTAATAATTTTTTAAAATTTTAAAGTTATAAATTCTGCAGCCGTTCGTCTTTCCCCGATTCCGCTCTCCTTTCTCTGAAACTCCGAGGACGTCAGTTATTTTAACTATCTTCAGTGCCAACCCGACGACCATCAACCCCCTTTTTTTTTCCCTGGTTTTGAAACTTACATTTCATAACCCCGTTTTCCCCGAAGGGTTTTTATAATATACAACACTAAAAAATTTCTAAAACGGGGGTATCAACCAAATGTTTTTTGGGCCTTGGAAAAAACTTCTGGGGACATAAAATATTACCTTTATACCCGATTTGGAAACAAAAAAAATTTATTAGGGGAAAATTTAAAAATAGAATGAATTATTTTATTGTTTTCATTATTTTTATGTATCGACATAGATAATATAATAAGTTTATTAATATAATAATGAATTAAATAATTTTTAAAAAATTTCAGTTGCCTTTTCTTGAAAATTACGGTGTTCCCTTTTTGAAATTATTTTTTACTCATTGTTAATTTGATGTCTGTCATTCGCAAACGGTTAATATACGTTTCCCCTTTTCTTAACCCTCCTGAATATTTTTTAATTTTAAAAAAATTCTGTTGCCTTTTTTTTTGCCTCCCAAAAAGAAAAGGAGGAGAAATGAAAGTCGCACAAACAGAGAAAATGTATCATCCATAGTAAAAGGATATGCATAATGAATTCGGTTTTTTAAAAAAATAATTTATTATAGAAAAATCAAATGTAACTTTTGATAAAAATAAATTATTTTTTAAACTAAATGACATTTCAAATTTTAAAAGGATTTTTTTTAAAAAAGAACAGGTAACAGACAAATACATTTTTTAATTTATATATATATATAAATTTCCCCCCAAGAATTTAAAATGAAAAACTTTAAAAAACCCCATATTTAAATTTTTTAAAAAGTTGGTGGGCCGCAACTACCAAATGGCGGGCCACGTGTTGGTTTGTCCTAGAGGATTAACGACAGATGTGGAGAGGACCCGTTACAAGCTTAGAATGACACTCTTTTGTGTTTTTGAAAAGTACAATGGAGAACAAATTTAAGGTAAATATATGTTGATTTATATTTTCTTACAAATATTCATACCCAATATCATGCCATCCTTTGTAAACCAAAAAAAAATGATTTCGTTTTCTGAATTTTTTATTTTTAAA
>BMAV01012634.1:3909-17779 GCA_019973955.1 Trichonephila inaurata madagascariensis
CTCGAAAACCGATCAACGTAACAATATGAAGAGTGACCTTCAGCAGACCAGACTCATTTATAAACTATTGTCAGTATTGGAAGCAAAGGCGGGACAACTTTTAGGTGAACATGACTCAATCTTATTTGAGAGCAAATATGGCAGACTTCAAAGAAAACAAAAACTGTGTTTCCAGCAATTCGGATTCATATTCGCTCGATTGTAAATGGTAACTCGGTCAGTATGGGATGCAAAGGTGTGCAAAAAATTTCATACCATTTTCGTAGTCTTCAGGTATCCGGCCTCCACTAAAATCATGATTTTCTTTAAAATAATTGACATTTTTTTTATCATTGCATTTTAAAGGCCATTTTATTAGCTTTATAAAAATGCCAGCTTTTTATTTTCCATTCACTAGAACAAAAAAATACAAGTGTTTTGGTAAAAGCAGATGCCATTACTTTACATAAGATGTCAAACTTTAAAATGCGTTTTACTCGAAATGTCTTTTTCGAAAAGCTCAAACGGGGACAGCGATTGCTCAAAAAGTTTTGAAAATAATTTGCTGAAATTTCTTTGTATGTTCTGTATAATAGTAGAAGTGTTTTAACCTTCAGATTTATCAATTACTGTTTTATTAAAAAAATTACAGTTCTTTATGAGAATATAATCACTATTTTCTTACGTAAACTCATAGGATAACTAAGATAAAGTGCTTTATATTTGTAAAAATTAAAATATCTCTTATCCTGAAGGTCATTTCAAAAAGGAATAGCAAAGTGATACATCAAACTTGAAAAGATGAGAATTAATCCATTTAGAATTTGTACAAATGAGCCCCGTTTATGTAATTTTTTGTCGATTTTTACCCATTTTTTCCCATTTTAGTACCAATAATTTATTCTTCATTTCTTAATGTTAGCCTTTTTTTCTTAAAATGTACTAAATAAATCTAAGAACCACAAAAATATCTCCATATCTTCATGTATTTTTTTTTTAAAAAAAGTGCTCACAATTAGACACTTAACATATTTTACAAAAATTTTATATATAAAGTAACCACATAATCATTGATTTATTTTCTCTTTTTATTGGAAAAATGGAAGATTTTTCTATGGAGCAATAAACTATTTCCAGTGTAATGGCTACATTTGAAAGATAAGAGAAAAAGGGTCTCAATACCTTCTCTTGATTATTGGTCTTATGTAAATATATCTTATCGTTTATCATTGTCAATTAATGCTTCTATTATTACTTCTATTAATAAACTTATTTATGTTATGTTTTATATATAAATTTTACTGTACATATAATGCATTTATTTTAATTATTTTTTATTGAACACAAGGGGCAAACATGTTGATTTCATAGAGGGTGATTTCGTGTCCATTCGGGAATTTAAACTTTTATTTCACCAAAGGTATAGGATCACTAGAATGGGAAATGTTTGTTGCAAATTTAAACTGGAGTAGGCCAGTGGGCGAGTGGTAGTGTATCACGCTTCCACACGACAGGTTGGGGTTTCAAACCCTTGCTGGGCAAGATTGACAAATTCTTTCGCCCCTTTAGTAGGTAAATTAAATGAGCGCCAATTTTGTGTTCTTGGAAACTATAGATTGGTGGTTTTGCCTCAAACTGGCCACCTGCCTTGAACACCTACACATGCCCCGCAGTGCCTAAGATCTCAAAAACTGAGATGGGCACAGTAGGCCTTGGCCTTTCTTTTGCTATTGCGTTTACTGCATTTAGTTAAATTTTAAATTGAAACTGGACAAAGTGTCATTTGTGATAAATGGTAGTTAGGAGAATGAAATAAAGTTTTTAATTGCGTTTTTTAACTACAAATTTCAATACCACAACTAAATCTATCATGTAATTGTATAGCTACATTATTTTTTTTAAAAAAAATAAATAACAATACTTTTAAAACACAAAGCATAAATGTCTTAAATTGATTTACTTTTTGCCTTTGTTTTTGTGTGTATATTCATAAATATTTTACACCACAAAAAAAAAAAAAACTTGTATTTTCATTTCTACGCTAATTTGAGGTTAATATTCCGCTTTCTGCAAAATGCAAAGAAAAAAATATGGATAGGGTTTCCTTAGAACTTAAAAGTAAGTTTATATAACAATTTTTAAGTAATTCTAAAGTTGTGATTACTTTTGAAGAAGTTTGAAATAACTTTGATTTAGTACTTTTGCTGATTGAAGGATATATAATTTGAATGATAGAAAATGAATAATATTGATGTGTAGATCAGGGTTCATAAATTTAATATTTGTTTTTTGTTTACAATTTAAACAAATTACTTCATTAACTGCTGTAATTAGTATTTTTTGCATCAAATCCAATTTCTTTCTAAAACATTTGGTAGAAAAATAAGTTTAAAAAAAATGAGTTATCGTTGCATTGAAATGCATTTGTAAAATGTCTTCATTTGCACAAACATATGCCTTTCATCTTTCTTGGATTTTCTGTACCGAAAAAGATACGGATACAGAAAATTTTAGAGAAAACTTACTTTGTTGTCAGAATCCAATTTGAATGCCCCTTAAGTCTGAACAGAAAATAAATAAATTTACACGGAGAAAGCAGAAAAATGAATGAAAAAGAATTACGCTGTTTTTTCGTCTACCTCTTCTCTCAATTTTGTTTCACAAAATATAAATAATTCCTTTCTACATGCAACCTGCTTTACTCAAAAAATTCTTGGAAATACTGATATTGTTATTTTTTTAACTACACACTTCTGAGATAACTAAGCCTTTTTAGTAATTGTAAGATAAAATGCATTTCTATTTGCTTTCAATTTAGAAGTTTTTTTCTTACCATATTTTTTTTTTTAAATTTTGCATTATTAATATATTAGGAATATTTTTGTTCTGAGAAAAATCTATGGTTTTCTCTTTATATCTTAAAAAATTGTTTTGATTTAATTAGATGTATATTTTATTCTTTTTTTGAACTAAATAATTTATCCAGTTTTTCTACAGCTTTTTTTAAAAAGCGATGCCCAAAATTCAGAGTAGCCTGAAAAATCCGTAGTTTTTCAATACATTACGTAGAAGAAACATTCAATTAGCGTTCATACATAGTTAGACTAAGTAGAAATACCTTTACTGGGTACAAGAAAAAAAAGACAGAAGACATATTTTTGAATGTTACATATTAATAAATATTCATAAAGTCCACTAAGGTGGTTACCTACGATCGGAAGTATAACTTTAAAAAACAGTATAAATATTTTTTTCCTAATATTTAGCGTTAACTGAATAGCCGGCTGGGTGAGGTGGTTAGTTTGTCTCTGGCTTCTGCACCACACACAAAGGTTGAGGGTTTGAACTTGGCCCAAGTCGATGGATTTTAATGATGCAGAAAATCGACAGTGACCGTTTCGTATGATTATACGGCATGTAAAAGGTCCCTAGAGTGTCTGTTTGGTTTGGATAATCTCGGCAAAATAGAAAATCTTAGTACTGGTTCACATCGTCAGAGTCCAGCTGTCTTCCAATAGGGAAGAATCTGCTC
Source organism: Trichonephila inaurata madagascariensis (assembly GCA_019973955.1). Taxonomy (NCBI): domain Eukaryota; kingdom Metazoa; phylum Arthropoda; class Arachnida; order Araneae; family Nephilidae; genus Trichonephila; species Trichonephila inaurata. The sequence goes on from BMAV01012634.1 coordinate 7,421, forward strand.
TTCAAAATTACCTGCGGTTATGGGTATCTGACTATATGGGGCCTTACTAAAAAGTGATACCAGCTTCCGGGAATGTACTTGGTTAGCGACGATAAATCACCAATCCTCAGCCTATTTAAAACAAAAAAAAAAGTATTAACTTAATTAGATATACAAATAAATAAGTTTAAAGAAAATTATCACAAGAAAAATTATTTAAAGGTAATATTTTGGCAAAAAAATGGAGGAAAAAAATTATCTATAATCAAGGTTAGTCGGTACCCCCTATACCGACAATGTTAAATTGAGCCTTTTTAGGAACACGTTTCTCAGAAACTATTTAATATAAAAAGTTTAAATTTTGTCTGTATATTAATTAGGCTTTTTTTTTATTTAAACAGAAGTTAAAATTTTTCAAACATATTGTTTCGTTTTTTTTTCAAAAAAATTCAACGTAAAAGTGTCTTTATGAATTTTTTGAAAACTGTCCCCTTGTTTTTTACGACAACAGCTCTTCAGCAAAATATTTTGGGGAAATCCCCCCAAAAATAACTTTATTATATATAGTGACATAGCAGTTATATGCAGTAAAAATTGCCTGGGCATTTATTCAGTAGGTTCTGAGAAAAAGGTACACATTTTGAAAATAATCATTTTTAGAAAATTACATTTTTAATGTAAACAGTCACTTCATCACAAAAATAATGAGTTATAACATGTAGTTATCCTATTTTATGAAACATTATTTTCTTCTTAATTTATTTTGCATAAAACAGGAAACAAAAAAATCTTAAATTGCCCAGAAAATACACATACATCATTTTTCAGTTTTTGTTCAACGAGATATTTTTTAGAATTTACACCAATTTTCTCAAATTCTGCATCAATTTTTGAAAAATATTTCTTTAATGCAATACAAATATCAAAGCTGACCATAAAGAATCGTAAATACAATGTGAAAATGTATCAATATTGTTTTGGTGTGCATTTTGGAACATGACTATACGACATTTCGAAAGTATTTAGTACGAATTTGTACATTCACACATGCAAACCGTGTTTCTAAAAGTATCAAATCTCAAAAGTTTCTCTAAACTGGTCAAATTGTTTCTGAAACAGCCAAAATAATACTATTTTTACGTTTTTTAATATGAAATTTATGTATTTTTATGTACATAACAAGCTTTACATACAACGACAAAAATCATCGCGTAGCCAATTATCTATGTGCTTATGGAAAAACTTTTTTTAGAATTAAAGCTCAAAAACTTGTCTGTACCTTAAAAAAAACATTTATATTTATACTGAAGTGAGATTTTTCAAACATATTGTTCAGGTTTTCAAAACATACTTTTACTTAAATCACTATGAATTTTTTGAAAATTCTTATTTTTTGACACAATATCTGCTCTATAGACAAATATTTTGGGATTATGTCAAAAATCTCAATTCACTATATATAGTTACATGTCAATTACATGAGGAAAAATTACTGGTACATTCATACAGTAGATTCTGTCAAAAAGGTACACAAAGTTTTAAAAACATCATTTTTGAGAAAATTGCATTTTTACTATAATATGTCACTTTATCACAAAAATTATAAATTACAACATGTGTTTGTCCCATTTTATTAAACATTAGCATCTTTTCAATTTATTTTGCATAAAATATTAAACAAAAATATCTTAAATTACCCAGAGTATATATATATATATATATATATATATATATATATATATATATATATATATATATATATATATATATATATATATAGCATTTTTCAGTTTTTGTCTAACGAGATATTTTGTAGTACATACATCAATTTTCTCAAATTCTGTATCAATTTTTGAAGAATTTTTAGCTTTCATTTATTAAAATATCAAAGTTGACCAGAAAGAAACATAAATATAATGTGAAAATGTATCAATATTATTTTGGCATGAATTTGTGATGGAATTTGAAAATACCTGATTATACGACATTCTGAATGTTTTCGTTAGCTTTTTGTGAAGTTTTCATTAAGTTTCACTGTTGCAGACAGTTTCTAATTTTTAAACTTCAAAAGTTACTCTAAAATGGACAAATGATTTCTGAAACAGAAAAAATAAAACTGTTTTTTATGTTTTTAAACATAAAATTTATGTATTCTTGTGTATATAACAAGCTTCTCGCAACGACAATAAACATTACATTTGATGTATCATCCCATACCCTTTTATGAGAAACTATTAAACATAAAGACTCATTATTTTGATTCTGTATTAATTGTATATTTATATTTATACCTCAGGGAAATTTTTTTGAATATATTAATTAGTTTTTTCAAAACATACTTTTTACGTAAAATCTCTGAATTTGTTGAAAATTGTCATTTTTTGTTACGATATCTGCTTTCTAGCTGTACATTTTAAGAATATTTAAAAACTGTCACTTCAGTATACATAATCGCATCTAAGAAACATAGAGAACATTCATGCAGTAAATTTACACAATTTTAAAAGTATACATTTTAGAAAAAAGTAATTTTTATAAAAAAAACTTACCTTGTCAATCTTACATTGTACTTGTTATTTTGAAATACTTATTTATCCTAGTTTTGACTTTGTTATGCATAATTATAATATATGCAATCTTCATTATCTAATAGATGATGAGAAATTTCTTTTATTATTTTGAAGCATGTATGCTTATGTTATATTCATAAGTTATTTAATTATTTATGGCTTATGTTATCGGCAACTATGGTCACATTTTAACATTCAAATGTGTTTCTTGAATGGCAAACAGTTCTAAAATTTTCAATTTCACAAATAGTTTTACCTCCAAATAGTACAGCATTTTTAACTCATAACTAAGTCTTAGCGAGTTTAAATAATCAGTAATAATAACTAATTAAAATAAAATTTAAAATAAATAAAAGACCTAAATTTCTGTAAAATCACTAAATTTTAAATATAACATTCAAATTAATAAAATCATATGAAACCACATGTCCAAAATTGGCACCAAATTTTTTAGCATATCTAACAATTAAACTTGTAGTTATTATACAGTTATCTAAACTTAATTGCGTATGAATAAATAAAATAAGTAGAGACCTTGCAACTTTACTCCGGGTTTAAAAAGACAATGTTTACATTGGACCTGTCAAAGTGAGCTTGGTAAATAAGTTAATTTTTTTTTAAAATCATTTTAAAATGCTTCTAGTTCATAAATTGGCTAGTATGTTATATCACTGGAAAGGTTCTGATTTGGAGATTTTAGAAATATCAAAAACTCAAAAACAATTTCCCAAAGGTTTTTACCCTACTGACTGGTCTTAAAATGTTATCTTTTTATGGACATTATTTCATAGTGATAACCACTTGCTTACATATATTTAGATAAGGAAACCCAGTGGCTGAATGGTAGCGTATCGTGCTTCCACGCGACATGTCTGAGGCTGAAACCTCGGAGTGGCCGAATCAGTCTTCCATTCCTTCAGTGGGTTGATAAATGGGTAGCAAGTTTGTGCTTGAGAACCAAACACTGAGGGTTTCGAGGTCAGACAGGCAGCCACTGTAACCCAGTGGTTAAGGTAGATGACTCAGCGCCGGGGCGTGTCATGAGTCTGAATCAAGTACCACAGAAGATCCACTGTCCTGAAGGGGCCGATTTACGTTAAATATGTCGAGGCTCAAACATCCATGTGTTGGTGTGATGTGGTAACTAGAAGAAGGGGGTTCCATCTCAAGTGTCGTCCGCGTCATTTGAACGTGGTTCAAAATTACAAGGTATATTGCCAAAGCCCTTGAGTAGCTGAAAAGTGTGACGTTAATACTCATTTGTTCCTGTCATGCTGACCAAATGTTCGGAACATCTGTTCATGCACCTCAGAGCCCAAAGTCATGAAAACTCGGATCGGCACAGTAGGCCTTGGCTTTCATGGGCTGTTATGTCACTGATTTTATTTTACATATAGCTAAGACATTTTTACAGATAATTTTGAATTATATAATTCAGAAATAGATTTGTTTACATTTTTAAAATATCAGAGTAGAGAAATTTTAACAAAAAATATACAAAAGATTCTTATTTCATGATTTATAACTCGAAAAATAATTTTAATTTTATTTAAATTTTGTTCTCTAAATTCCGTTTCTATTCAGAAGTCTTAGCTATATATAGTGAACGTATTATTATTGTAGAAGCACAATATGCAGAAATTGAGAATATTTTTAAAAAGTCATTTTTTTCTCCATTCTCTTTTCTTAAAAAACACATTTATATGCAATAATACCACGGCTTACGCGAGCCCGTAGTTACGCAATTTTCAAACCTCTTTGATTCGTCAGCCCCCCCCCCCATTTTACTAAAATTTAGGCGGAATCAGTGCCGGAACCTGATGTAATTGGCAATGTGGTTGAAGAAGTGGTCTATCTTGCAAGGCAAAAAAAAATTCAGGTGTAGATATCGCGATAACGTTCAAAAACTGCTGGATTCCCACAATCAGGAGCTGACAATTGAAGAACTTGAGTCTTTAGACCCTCAGTCAGAAGATCTAATAACTGTTGGGAATTTGACAGAAGACCTCAGGTTAATAGAAAAAGGGTTATAAATTTTAGAACATACAGTCCAGTGAAAAGCGTATTTCTTTTAACAAAACAAGGATTAAAAAAATTTAAACGTCCATAGGCGTCAATGTGACACCGGAGCATCTTTACTTTGTTTTCCTTTCCACATTTTTCAAGGGAATTTGAAAATTTTTCGTGACTTTGAATTATTTTCCCTGGTGATCACACAGAAAAATGTTTGGTGGTTCTACGTTAATTAGAAGCTATTTTCAAACTAAATATACCTAGAACGTCCACTGGTATTGTTTTGACACCAAAGCAGCTTATCATTATAAAAAGCTGTCATTCAACAATAGTTCAATAAGTAGATACTATTAGTAAAAACTTCCTAAAGTTCTATCGCAATTTTTTTTTTATCTTGAATACAATATTATTGATTTCACAGTGAAAACGAACAAATTATACTAAAATTGTTGTGTGTTAAAGTTTTTCGTTACAAAGTACTTACTTATCTGCTCATAAAAAGAAATTCAGTCGATTTTCGAACTCAGTGCAAAGCAGACAACATTAAACGATGGCTCTTAGAAAAGGTATAACCTTTGAAGAAATTCTTAATTTGTGCTACGAGAGCTTTCTGAGAGAGAGAGAGAGAGAGAATATATATATATAAATTGGATCTATTTTAGATTTCGACGAAGACATAAGATTGAATGAAAGTGAATGCGAAGAATCTAAAGAAAGCGGATGTAATTGATAATATTCCAGTAAATCCTAATATATAAAGCGCTAGGGATGGCACATAGTGGATACAGCATAATAGTAATGCTACTGTCAGATTTGCGACTGGAGATGTTTTGCGACAAAGCAGTGGTTCAACGAGCTTCGCGAAACCTAATGTTAACATCAGTTTTTTTTATTTATAAAAAAAGAGTCATATTGTATGATAATTACGTGAAATAATATTAAAAAGTCATAAAACTACACCCTACTGAACAGTAGCCCTGCAATTATATAGTTAAAACAATAACTTCATATATTTTATATCGCGGTGTCAAAATGACACCTGGGAAAGTTTAAGGGTAATCGAAATCCCGAACGTTCTAGTGTTAAGGAAGTTTTACGGGAGTAAAAATTCTTTGAGTCGGCAGAGTTCTTGGTTAGATTTTAAGGAACTTTCTCTATCAAAATAACTGCGGTTTGCGATTTTGCATTTGTATTATTTTATATTTTATTAAACGTTTTATTTTTGTAACTTATTTTTTCTTTCTTCTCTGGCCCCAACTAAAATTAATTTATATGTATTTTTATAAGAGATTATACCCCGACTTACGTAAATTTTGCACACGGTTATCACTCAGTCACATCTATCATGTAAGTTAGGGACATTTCTTTAATTTTAGTTTTATAATATTTAAATGACAATTTTATATGAATATTCTAATTAACTAATTAATATTTTGTCTTATTCTAGTTTTATATAAATATTCTATTTAGCTAATTAATATTTTGTATTATTCTACTTTTATATGTATATTATTAATAATCAAGTGAAACTAAATATCAAAAAAATTGTTCATTTATATACGTAGTAGGAGGAAAAAGGTTACATGTCACAGCATTTAAAAACTGCATATTGTGGAGAAAATTTGTTTCCCCAGAGTGGAGACAAATGACACTACTTGTCTTACAGCTGGTTTGCGGGTAGATAGTGAAAGTTCCCAGGTGCTTCAAGACGAATGAAATGGCAAGACTGAAGAAATTGGTCTCGTTTGGAAGTGCGAGCAGGGATTCGATTTTTATGCATAAAAATGTGTCCGTATCTGCAATGAGCAGACAACATGTAGCGAAATTGTGTCACTCTTTTCAATCAGGCAGATAAGATATCGAAAGCCTCTGTGACAGAAAGCGGCCGACCAAGTTTTTCAATGACAGAAAACACCAAGGCAGGAATTGAAGAAATGATTCAAAATTTTCGACGGGTAACTCGGAGTGAATGAAATCTCGTCAGAGCTGGGACTGAACTATGGTAGAGTGCAGCATATTGTTTTTGATGTGCTGCAATATTCCGGTACAGTACTGCGAAAACATGCGCCGCGACCTGGCTCAATGGACAGGGACCTTATTTCTACCAAGATGGCTTGAGCAAGTTAGCTCTGAGTTCTGATAAATGCCTAAATAGACTTGGTGATTATGTCGAAAAGTGATATGCACATATGCCTCTTGCTGTCACCGGGCATATGGCTCGCGAAGCGAGCCTTCATCTCATATCATAATAGTGATGTTTCATGGGGAAGTAGCAAGCCTTTGATGGAGAGAGAACAACCTGATTGGTCGCTTGTACGAGGAAAGGGGGTGTGGCTATAAGGAACATGGAGATAAAGTCAGAGGGGTGAAAAAGTTCCTCCTGGAGTGGCTGATAGACTGTCTTGTGATTGGACGATGGGGATGAGTGAAATGGCTCTGGATTGGCTGCCCTGAAGTTATTGATAGAATTGCAGATTGGGAAATTTGCCTAAGTGGATGTAGCAAAAAATTGTGAATTAAGATATAAATAACTAATGAAGAATTTTAGATTTAGCAAGTCATTTGCCAACAGGCAAATGAAAGAAATTAATGGTAAGGCGGATTGTAAGAGTCAAGGAGCATTCTCCTTGGCCATTTGGTATTGTCATAAGGAATATAATTTTTCAGATTGAGGATGTGATAATTATTGGTGAGAGGTAATGAATAAAAAAATTTGGTTGTTAGTTTCTTAATAAATTTTTTTAAAGTTGGGAGTTTAAGAGCTCTATAAATATCGGAATTCTTCATGTACATATTCGCACGATCTATCATGCAAATAGTTTTATTTTGAGAAATTTCTAGCATTTTTAATTTACTATTAGCAGCATATCCCATACAGGAGAACCGTCACTCATCATCGGCCGCAAGTCGGCTGTGTAGAGAAGTACCTTATTTTCTACCGTCAATGTGGAATTCCGGCAAACTAGGTGGTATATTAATCTTAGAACATTCCGGAATTGGTTTCGCGCATATATATGTTTCCATGTGAGTATATTATCAAGTAAAAGTTCCAGGTAAATTGTTTTTATACATGCCTCTTGATTCCATTTTGTGTTTTCTATCTATTGTTAATAAATATTTTTTATTCGAATTAACCTTTTTCTTTGGATCCACCCTCGTGCTATGGCAAAATCATGGTTTTGAACGAAGTCCGATAACTTAAACTGATAACATATATGATTTAATTTTTTGATTTATATTTTTGTGTGTCTAAAAATGCAGAATTAAGACTACAACTTTACTTTAAATATTTTTGCCCCATTGTATTTTGAATGTTATTTTCATCGCACTTAGAGTTAGCTCATTGTTTTTGAGTTATAGACCTGAAAATTTACTGAAGATATTGACATTTAAGATTGATAAACATCTTCGTTTGGTTCTGATTCAGAATGTTTTAGTTGAACACATTTTATTATTTCCTATCATAAAATAATAAGAATCCGTACAAAAGAAATAAATAAACTAATCAACTAATAAATGTCTTCTAAGAATCGTCCATCTGCGGAACAATGTATTTCTGCTCCCCGTCAGCAACATAATAATGATTCATTTTAATGTCAAAAAGTGGAAGTAATTGTATCTTTGTTCAGACAGTCTATTATAACTAAGGCGTTTATATATGAACAAGCGTAATTTTACCTCAGCCTTTGTGTTATGATTTCCAGTATTGTATTAGGAATCGCGAATTTATTTCCGTTGAATAGTACATTAGTCTTGTATTATATATACTATGATAGAATTTCTTCCTTTGATACACATATTTGTTATAACGAACTGTTAAAATAACTTCAATGAGTAAAAAAGACCTGCATTATTGGAGGAAAGGCTAAGTTAAAATTATCTTATTCTTATTTATTGTGGTCCATAATAACTATTTTCACTCCATTTTGAAAAGATATTTACAGGAAATATGTATATTATTTCTATGATATTATAAATTGTAATAATGAATGCATTTTTATTACTTTATATATGTGTTTAAGTTGTTAGTACTGCATTTTGATTATTTTAACAATGTACATCTGAGCTTTCTAACGCAAGGGATTTTAAGCTATACGAGGAGTTTTCCGCAATGTGAAGTTTTAATGACAAAAGCTGCATTGTGTTGCTTGAAAGCTTCGCATTCAGTTGACGCGTTTTCAGTAGAATATGCATCGTCAAATAACGTACTGTAAAAGTGATTTCTAGAATATTTCAAACATATCTAAATGGTTTACAACTGTAGTTTGTATTTAATTGTATTTTTATGGATAGAATTTTCATTCGAATATGCATTTAAGCTATCCGACTACGTTCTGTGAACGGTGATTTTAAAAAAGCACATAAATGGATAATTTGCATGATATTTAGTGTCACTTAGATTAGAATACATGCATAAAATTGTTTTAAGGACATTTCGACAAAAAATGATATTTAAATACAATATTTCAGCAAAAAAAGTAACTTATAATAACCTTTTTTCAAAATGCTCTCCTTTTGTGAAAAATGCTTCTATAATAATAATCGTTTCACTGTATATAGCTCATACCTCTGTACAGAGGCTCAAGTATGATTTTTGAAAATGTCACATTATTTTCAGAATTACAACACAATGAAATAATTACCAGCGTTTTTTTCTTAAAATTTCTCCCCTCTGTTGTGTCGTAAAGCGAGGTTAAACCCACTTCTAAGTTATGTATTTCAAAAATTCTAGTTGAGCCTCTGTACAGAGGTCTGAGCTATTTACAGGAGAAATATAATTGTAATAGAAGCATTTTTCACAAAAAGGAGAATATTTTGAAAATTGGTCATTGTATATTAGTTTTTTGACAAAAATAATTTTTTATTGTAATACTATTCTTAAAACAATTTTATTTACATTTTTTAACCTAAGTCACTCTAAATATCATAAATGTTATCCATTTACACGCATTTCCAAAATCACGGTGCCAAACGTAATCAGATACCTTAAAGAATAATATTTTTCAGGTATGAAGTCAATTGGATACAAAAGTCCAATTTGTGCTTAAAATATGTTCATATTGTTTAATTGTTTATAATCGTTAATATTTTTTTTCAAATAAATTTAATAATTTTCGATATTTGAAGTAAAAAAAAAGTAATCAAATTTCAGCTAAAAGTTTAGATGACTGCGTGTGTGTAGTATTCCTAATTATACCCTCAAAAATATGCCAGATAATTACAAATGATATATTTTCCTATCACATCATGCATATAACATTTATTTGTAATTGCACCCGATGCAGCTTTGGAGATTCTCATTTAACTAATTTTAACTTTGATGTTTTTATGTTACGTACTGTGATGTATATTTTTATTTTTATAAAAATACATATCTGAAACCACAATTATTTTATTTCTAGTGAAGCATACCGTAAAAGTACTATTAGTATAAATAGTACTTTTACGGCGTGATTCATTATCTTATTAGTATTAATGCTGATTAATCCAGCATTTCTCAAGCCATTTCCACTCGTGATAACTTTAAGAGGGGGGCGCGAGCCTTTGAAAAATCATAAACAAAAGATTATTTAAAAAAATTATGAATTTACTGAAAGTAAACAAACAAAATGCATTCTGACATAATAAAAAATAAAAATACATATTTACACTGATATAATAAACTTATTAATGTGTCAGTACTTCACACATGTATTTCATAGTTAGTTTAACAATATTATAAGAACAAGTTTCATAATAACCAGTGACCTCATGGGTTTGTTATATAAAAAATTATATACAAAAATTATTTTGATTA
>BMAV01012634.1:31472-42002 GCA_019973955.1 Trichonephila inaurata madagascariensis
GGAATTAGACAACACTTACATCTTCAAAATTTAAAGTCTGAGAAAAACACATTTAAGGTATGTAAAGGCATATAATAAAAACTTATAATGCCCAAAAACCTTTAATTTTTAATATGTTATTCTCCAATGTATGTTCTACATTAAACCACTATGTTAATTAAATATGAATAAGAGTATATTTTTTTAATTTAAAAAATATTTTTACATAATATTGATAGCATTTATAATAGCGTAAACTTCTTCAGCTTAATCTTCACCTAATATATTCACAAAAGTTTTGAAACACAAAGCATTTATGCATAGAATAATGATGATACTAACTTAAGAGCTAAAAATAGCCATACACACACAAGATTGTACAAAAGATTTAATTTTTTTTTCAGTTTTAAATAGAGTCAGCTTAGGAAGTTTTAGTTTTTGTTGCACGACTTTAAAATACTAAAATATAGTGCTACAATATGCTTATTAGAATGTAGTTTGGTGCATCAAGGAAATATTCAGTTTTATCTGAAGTATTTCAATTTAGATTACTTGTATTCGGAAGTCTAATCCTAGTATCAGCTGAGTACTGAATTTTAGATACCTCATTTTTATTAGTATTCTCCGGCTGCGGTAGCCTAGTGGTCAAGGTATCGGATTGGGGCTGGCTTGTCACGAGTTCGAGCCCAGCATCACTAGAGACCCACCATGTTGGGGAGCGATGCACTTTAAATCTGTCGAGGGCTCCAACGTCCTCCCGTTGGTGTGGTAGTTCGGAGAGGGGGTGAAAGCTCAGGTGTCATCCTCGTCACTTGACCATGGTTCATCGCTAAAAGCCCTCGTATAGCTTAACAGTGCGAAGTTAATATTCACTCACTCATTCAGTATTATTCCATCTCTTCGAAATATTATTTCTCACAGCAACCTGAGAAAGTTTTGACAAATAGGATTTACTCAACAGGAAAAATTCACGATAATGACTCTTAGTTATATAAGCAATTTTTTTTAAGCAAAAACTGGTATTGAAGTCAATCTTAATTAGGTAATTAAGAGAACTCAAAAAACTCAAAGCATAATCAAACAGAAATTATTTTAGTAACGAAAATTGGAATTAATAACTATTTCACTTTAAAAGAGTTGTGTGTGATTGCGCAAAATAATTTTTTTAATTAATTCAGTTTAAGAGTGGAAAAATGCCTTAACACTCCAAGCGGTCTGCACGTAAAATTCCGCCATTCCAGAGATGCTTTTTCTGACTTCAAGCAAGATTCCCAAGAACGGCCGAGCCGCATTCTTAAAAATACGGCTCAACCGCTTTTGAGAACCCCACCTGAAAGCAAAAAAATATGTGTGGTGCATTTTTGAAGCATCTCCAGAATGGCAAGACTTTAAGTGCAGACCGCTTAAAGGGTTATATAGAAACCCAACCACAAGACCTGAGCTCAGAAAACTTCAAACATCCTAAAAACTCAATTGTTATCAAAACTGAAATTTCGTGGCAAGCTTTTCTATATAGTACGGGAAAAAAACAAAAAATATCTCGTTGATTTTGATATTTGTAGCGTACTGGGTAGCCTTAAATTGTTAAAATGTTCGCAATACTTACATTTTTGTATTTGAAACTTCATTTCCTACTTGAATTATGTTAGAAAATTTTCAACCATGTAAAAATGATTCTAAGTACAATCAAACAGGGATAAAATTTATATTTATAGTTAAATAATGATGTATTACTAAATATTTTATCATCACATATCATGACCCTTAAGTTCAGTCTGCAAAAACTCCAGCTATATATCCTTATTTTTTTAAAACTTCCCCCTGTATTTAATAACTAATACAATTCTTAAGAAATTGAATTTATTTTTTTTTTAAAAAAAAAGCTACTAAAATATCCTAAAAATGCTCTTAGATCATTTTAAACTACTTTTTTTTAAAAAAAAGAAAAAGAAAATTCATGTGTCCCAGAACTCTACTCCACTGAAGATGCAACCCTGGAGTAGGAAAAGACATTCCATTGGGATGAGCATAGCGCCTGCGCTACCCCAAATTCGCTCCCCTTAACTCCCTGCAACCAGTTCCCCAGATCCAGTTGTTCGGTAGGCAGCCGAGCTATCAGGTTGGGTTGTCTTTCTCTTCGCGATCATTTTTCTCTGATGTCAGTCGAAGTGGCTCTTCTCTCTATGTATCCTCTGGTCTGAAATTTCAGTGCTCACTCCAATTTTTTTCCAATTGTGTATTATAGTATCAACAGTGTATCTGGATTGTGGTAGATATGTGAAAGTGTTGTGGATAGTGGTGACTTAAACTCAAAAGTTTAGAAGTTTTAGTGAGAGTGTTGAAGTGAAGTATTTTGGGGGCAGACGTCTATGGTAAGTTTTATTAATTGTTAAGATAATTTTTTTTTAGAATTATCATGTGTAGAGGTTTTCTTACAAAGAGATTTTTAGTGGTTTATTTATGTTAAATAATAATTTTAAATGGTTATTTTAATGTATATGATAATTTATTGTGTATAAGATTATCATACAAGATTTTCTTTTTCGTATTAAATTGTGATAGTTGCACAAACTGATTTTAAAAACAAAGAATGGAATATGTTTTACAGTAATATATCAAGTATGGAATGTATATAAAGATTTTCGAGGGAAATTCGTAATGCTATGCTTTAAATAATATGGGCAATTCCAGTTTTATAAATACTCAGAAATAGATATACCTAAACATAAATTATATATATTCTTTCGCTCAAATTTAAGTATTTAGAGCTCAAAAATTTTAATTATATAATGTTTTAAAAACCAAATGAATAACCATTTAATTTTACTTATAAGCAAAATACTTACAAAACCTGATCTTAACTTGCCGAAAAAAGTATTTCTTAACATATTTTAAAAAAAGATTTTAGTAAAAAGTACAAAAAAAAAAAAAAATGAAATACTACCAATATGTAACAAGTACATGTTGTAACGCCATATACATTACTTAAAGGATGACTCTAAAAATAAAGGGCATAAATCATGTTATTTATATTGGTTTCATATTGTTGTACATATACTGGTTTTAAAAAGAAAGAATGAAATTCATTTTACAGCAAAGAATAGAAGTTTTCGGAGGAAATTCGTAATGCTATATCTAATATGATATGGGCAATTCCTATTCGATAAAAAATTCGAAAGCAGTCGTATTTTAACATAAATTACACATTCATTTTGTCAAATTTAAGTATTTAATGATGAAAAATGTATTTATATAATATTTTAAATATCAACTGAATAATTATTTAATTTTACTTAAATGCAATATAATTACAAAAGTTGACCTCAACCTACTGAAAAAAATATTTTTAACATACTTTAAAAAATAGTTTATAAGAAGTACAAAAAATACTACCTATATGTAACAAGTATTTTAAATATAAAATGCTGTAACGTTACATACACTGTTTAAAAGATGTTTCTAAAAATAGCTGGGGATAAATCATGTTATTTCTGCTAAGAAGTTATTTATATTGATTTCCCATTGTTAGCCAGCCATTTCTGTGGAGTTAAATCCGTTTCATGTAGTCGCTGAACACTCACGAGATCTTTAATATTGCAATTGAGGGGTAAAAAATGTAACTTGTTCTGGTAATTTAAGTTTGAATTTAAAATATGCTTTGGCTGGTTTCAATATTTTTTTTTTTAAATTCTAAAGAAAACGTAAGCGAAATATTCTCGTTACACAGAACTTTACAAAGCTGAGATTTATTGCGTAAAGAATGAATTTTCAGACATTGAATAATTTTAAATAATCTCTCATATACTTTATGTATACGATTACAAATATTTATCAAATAATTGTACAGTTATTTAAAGTGTATGAAATCTTTGTTGTAAAATTATCAAGAAATTCATGCTGTTATTTCAATAAAACATAAAATTATAAGTATAATTCTTATATTTGAATTAAAAATATTTGTCAACTGACTGTTATTATTAACACCTGTGTAATATTCGTAAGTTTTTCTCAAAAATATTTAAATGCTGTAAAAAAAAATTACATTTTTATTTGCTAGATTTGTTTTTTAATAAATCGATAATTTGAAAAAGAAACACTTAACAATGTATTCTAATTGTTGTAAGATACCACTCTAAAATTTCAGTGAGCTGATTTTTAGAATATTGAATAATTAATTTTCAACAAAAATTAAAACATGCTGCCATAAATTTTAAAAAAAAATTGAAATTTTATTTCCCAAATTTATTATTTTATTATTCAACAAACCCCTGTTTTTGTGGAAGTACAATGTATTTTCATTTCTAAAAATTCAGCGAATTCATTCTTCACTATAGAATAACTTTTATATACATAAATTTTTATATTTGGAATTAACAAATTTTTACACTTTTATAGTAAAAGAAATTATGCACAAAGTACAGAATAGGTTTCAGTTATTAAATATTATTTTAGTCATCATTTTTATAAATATAGCGTAAACACAATAGTCATCATTATCATTTTTAAAAAAAAAAAACGCATTTTTTTAAACCAAAAAGATGATAAAATAGCAGCAAAAGAAAACCAGTTAATTTGAAAAAACCGTTTTTAAAAAAAAATCACTTATAGCTTTTAAGCTATTTGAAATATACAGTGAGCGGGTCATAAAGTAACAAATTTCGAAAATGAGTTTTCGATTTGATCAATAAATAATATCAAAGCTGAGTCTTAAATTGAAAGCATAGATCTTCATCTACAATATTAAAACAATATTTCTTAAAATAATCATGGGAAACACATGGTTTAAGAATTAATTGCATTATAATGCAATCTATCTTGCATTTTCAAGTGAAAAGTTAGTGAGTAATGGTTTTAAAGAAATATATAACTCGCATTAAATTTGTGAGATATTAAATATACTATCTAAATCTGATTTATTTCTTAAAACTACAATTACAATGTTTACATAGAAATATTCTTTTAAGTTTAATATGCATTTAAGGGCCCTTTTAAATCTATAATTCAACTATTCTTAAGTTTTATAATTCTAATAATTTTACATAAAGCAAGGTGTACAGCTGTACTTACAGGTTTTATACAAAATGAAGTGATATATTCTTTTATAAAATACTCATCAAAAATGCCAAGCAATTTGAAACTATGAATTGATTTTCGTCATTTTTTTCACCACGTAAAAACTCTCTGTTATCAGATTTTTGTCATCTTCCTGAGAAAGAATGTGATTTGTTCTTAAATGTGTCGGTGCTCAAAAAACAATTATAAACATTATAATATTCATATTATAATTTAACATTAAAATTATCATATTACAATTGAATATTAAAATATTCATATTACAATTGAATATTAAGATTTTCATATTATAATTGAACATTAAAAAATTCATATTACAATTGAATATGAAAATATTCATATTACAAATGAATATGAAAATATTCATATTACAAATGAATATGAAAATATTCATATTACAATTGAATATTAATATACTCATACTACAAATGAATATGAAAATATTCATATTACAACTGAATATGAAAATATTCGTATTGCAATTAAACATGAAAATAATCATATTACAATTGAATATGAAAATATTCATATTACAATTGAATATGAAATTATTCATATTACAAGTGAATATTAATATACTCATACTACAAATGAATATGAAAATAATCATATTACAACTGAATATCAAAAGACATTCATATTGCAATTGAATATTACAATATTCAAATTCTAACTGAATATTACAATATTCAAATCCTAACTGAATATTACAATATTCACTTCACAATATTCAAATTACAATTGAATATCTTTCATAAAACACTCAATAAAAATGTCAAGCAATCTGGAACAATGAATTGATTTTCTTCCTTTTTCGACCTCGTAAGAACACTCAGTATTTGAGAATGATTGTGATTTGCTCTCATATTTGTCAGCATTCATATTACAATTGCTCATCCTTCTTAAGTGAGTATTTTCAGCTGATGACATTTATTTTTTTATAAAAGTTTATTTCTTATCACACTGCAAACCTTTTTTGATTTAGTAAAGAGTTTTGCCTTTAAAATAACTATGCCTTTAAAAAAAGTAAGATTATTTATTTACTTTATATATTTGATCAGAAATAATACTGAATATAATAAAGTTGATCATGAATTTTAAAATCTTTTATTTGGTAAGACTACAGTGTTTTAAAAACTCGTATTATATTAACACTATATCTTATTTTACTAATTTTCTAGAACATCAATATATTATGAAGTCCACGAAAATTTAAATGTATTTACGTTGAATTAATATCTTTAATGGTATGAGAATATTCTTAATGGTACATAAAATAAATAAAAATGTTTCTTAGAACGTATTATTGTGATTTAAACTATCGTTTTCACTCTTAATAATCGCTATCGTAAAAAAATAACGGAAAAAAATATCAAAGTAGATAGAATATTCAAATGGGCCTAAAACTAAGCATATTGTGTTAGTTTGACCCTTCTGAAATTAAAAAATGAAACAATACGGCAACCTGTATAAATAATTCTAGTAATAAATTTAGTAAGAAAGTGAGAGAGAGAGAGAAAAAAAGATAATGTAACTCAAAATTTATGATTTCTTAAGAATATTCAATTCTAATTAAAAATACTGGAAAAGAACAATAATAAATGAAAGACGTGTCATACCATCTGCAAATAATAAGCCAATATTACTTGAAAATGCAAAAATAATTTTGAGTAAAAAATACCCAGGATAATATCAAATAATAAATTAATTACAATATCGATAGTATTTGACTTGGGCTGTATGGTGATAAACTTAAACTTAAAATAAGAAAATATTCAAAACAGATATTGGGTTATTTCGGGGAAAATAATAAATTAAACGTAAAAAGAGATAATTATTTGCTGAAAAAACTTATCGAAACAACCAAATTCTATATTTGTATGTTTTTTTTATGTAAAATAATTTTTAATTTGAAATATATGTATATAGGGTCAGATCTATTTAAAAATACATTTTTACCACGAATTTCTTTATAAAACACGAATTATTTAGCACACTAATTTTAATAGTCTTTTATATTCGCAGTAAATATTTTTAAATGATACTTTGGTATTCAGACTGCAATTCTAATATAGTTATTTCTTGTATGTTTAAAAAAAAAATCTACAAAATTATCCGGATAATTATGATATTTTTTTTTTAAAAAATCCTCAATTTGAAAACATTAAAAGTGCTCTTTTAAAAATAACAGTGCTTGACAAGAAATTACATTTTTTTTCTTCTCTTTCTTTTTGAATAAAAATGTGATTCCAAAATAAATGCACATAATTCCTTAATAAACTTTACAAAAAAAACCAAAAAAAAAAAGCTTTTAACTGAATTTTAGTGATCGATGTCAATCTAATTAAAAAAAATTGAAAACCATATTTTATGAATATTTATAAGTTTATATTTTTTGCCTTAGAAAAACACATTTGCTAAATAGCGTACTCAAAGAAATCAATGAATATAGATAACAAATAGAGTTCGAGTGTATTTTTATTTTATCTTGCATCGAAGACGTGGAAATTTAACTTAATTGATCCCCTTGACAATATGTTTTAACATAAAGCTTTAAATCGATTTTATTATCGATTTTCCACTTAAGAGCTTTATAGCTTGCAACAATCTTGTTTTATAATCTGTTGATGAAATATGTACGGCATTAATTAATAATTACATTGGACATATTGTGTATTAAAAACAATGCATTTTAATATTTTTGAAGCCATGTAAAGTATTTGAGCTTTGGAAAAACATAAATATTCGCAGCTTTTCACATATTAGCAAAACTGATTTTTGGGCAAAATAATTATTTATTTTAAGCAGTTATTTGGCGTAAAAAATATTTAAAAAGGATATATATTCGATATTTTATAGGTACGCAAGCTACGAAAATAAGAAATAAAAAGGAACCAAGATCACACCACTTTGACACTTAAATAATTCAAGTGTAAAATTTTGCTTTTGTGTTCAAATATGAAAGTTTTTAAAGCTTGTAAAAAGATTGAAAAGATTCTTTCATCTTTTTTTCTGAATTATTCATTTTTGTTTTCATCTACAATAAGGTTTTACTCAAGAAATAAGTCGTTTTATTTAATCTAATTTTCTGGTTGAAAGCTGTTAATATGTTTTATTTTCCCATTACAATTCAATTTACATTTTCTATTTTTCTGATAAGAGTGTTTGAGGTTTTCATGGGATGACTTTAAATGATCTTTTATCCCTTATTATATTTTAATTAATTACATGAATAATTTTTATCATAATTACAATAAATTATACTCTTTATTATTTTCAGAGATTTTATGGTAGTTATTAAAGTATGCGAAAAACCCACTTGTAAGATATACGATATTGTAGCAAAATGCAGCGTAATTTTTTAGGTACTTGAAAATAATATATTTTTACAAATATTATTAAAACCTTCTTTCTCGTGTCTTATGAGTATATTTTTTTAAAACACCCATTGAAATAAAACATGACATATTTTGTCATTCCATATTTTAAATATTCAAATTATATCATGAAAAATACTATATTTATTTCGAAGAAAAATAATCCTCTATGCAAATAATCAGATTATTTCAATATTTTTTACGTTATTATTTTGTTCCAAATGTTCAAAATGATTTAATTTCAAAGAAGAAATAGTTTGAGCTTTAGTTACATTGCGTGCCTCTAATGTGTAACTAGTATTGTGCAAAAAAAATTACCAATTGTGAATAGATTTTCTTGATCATCATTGAAGCTCCTTGGAGGCAAAATTAATATTGTTATTATGACGTTTTCGAGGACTTTCCAGCCAAATGAATGTCTAAGAACGTGGTCTCTAGGTCGCGATATGTTAATCTGGCTGGTCATATCAAACGGATTATCACAGCTTAGAATTCAATGATGATGCAATTTCAGAGTTCCACAGCAAATAACCATCTGATAAGGGAGTAGAGGAACCTAATCACAACATTTCCCTTAGAGAAGCAACAAATCATTAGTTTTGGTGGTGTGGAAATTCTCAAGTCAGTAGGTCACCTCTAATCAATCACAAAAGATTATCCTGAAGGACCTCATCCCTTTTAATATTCAAACAAGTCAAGATGTGCGGAAGGAAGACCGGCTTGAAATAATATTAGTGACACTGTGTGAATATCTCCTAACTTTGACAAAAAGGGGGAAATTTGTATGGCAGTTCCCAAGGTTTGAGAGGGCTGAGGTAGCCCAGTGGTCAAAGTATCGGATCATGGCTGGCATGTCGTGAGTTCGAACACTGTACCACTAAAGACACGCCGTGTAGGGCAGCGATGCACGTTAAATCTGTCGAGAGATGAAACTTCCTCCCATTGGTGTGATGTGGTAGTTAGGAGAAGAGGATGCAAGCTCAGGTGTCGTCCACGTCACTTTACCATGGTTCAAAATTAACTGGTCCGTCGCTAAAAGCCCTCGTGTAGCTGAACAGTGCGATGTTGATATTCCCTCACTCACTCACTCACCCAAGGTGCGAGAAGATATGCGAGAAAAGTGGAAATTCTCAAGTCAGTAAGTCACCTCTAATCAACCACTGTACAGTTGTTGTTGTTGTTTTTAATCCAAGATTGTCTAGAAATGCTAGGAAATCTCCATGAATCAAAAAAGTTAAAGAGATTTCAAAAACAGAAGATGGTCCTGAAGGACCTCGTCCTTTTTAAATTCCAAACAAATCAAGATGTGTGGAAGGAAGACCAGCTTGAAATAACATCAGAGACACTTAGTGAATATCTCCTAACTTTGACTAAAAGGGTGAACTTTTATATGGCAGATCCCAAGGTGCGAGAGGATAACTGATATTTCCTAGAAATAAGTCTAAATGAACCTCCTGGATTTCTTCTGAAGTACCAAAGATGATAAGGAAGGGTTCTTCCAAGTTGATTGAGAACAATCTTCTTAAGGTATCCGACTACGTTCTGAACCGTGGTTTTGCAAAAGCGTATAACTGGATAATATTTATATTTAGGGTCACTTAGATTAGAAAATGTATATAAAATTGTTTTAAGAATACTATTACAATAGAAAATAGTTTAAGTACAATATTTTGACAAAAAATGAACATAGAATGACCCATTTTCAAGACATTCTTCTTTTGTGAAAAATGCTTCTTTTCTAATAATATTTTGCCTGTATATAGCTCACACCTCTGTACTTTAATTTTTACAGACTCTGTACTAGAATTTCTGAAGCATATAACTTAGAAGTGGATTTATTCGTATTTTACTGCAACAGAGGAGAGAAGTTTCAAGAAAAAAAACGCCGATAATTTTTTTAATTGGTGGTAACTCTGAAAATAATATGAATTTTTGAAAATTCATAGTTGAGACTCTCTGGAGAAGTCTTTACTTTATATAAGCACACACACACAAAATATTATTATTATAGAAACATTTTTTATAAAAGGAGAACGTTTTGAAAAAAGGTTATTCTAAGTTAATTTTTTGCCAAAGTATTGTATTCAAATCATTTTTTTTT